>JAHLJT010009436.1:57644664-58010109 GCA_031308135.1 Acheta domesticus
TTTTGCTGGTCCGACGCTTCTTGATTCCACCTGCTCAGAGACGTGCAGAATCCAGCAAGTAAATGTAAATGAAAGGGACAGAGAAAAGAGAGGCAGAGACACACACAGACTGAGGCAGGGACAGAGAGACGGGGAGAAGGTGGAAGAAGGGGGGGGAGGAGGAAAGAGGAACTTCTTGAACATTCCATTTCATTATTGCTGATCCAGCGCTGGTACGCCACCGGCACAGACGTGCAGAATCGACCACTAAATGTGAATGAGAGAGAGGGAGAGACGGAAAGAGGAGAGGCAGGGGGAGACAGAGGATAAAACGGGGAGAAGGAGGCGAAGGCAGAGAGGGAGAGACGGGAGATAAAGGGCAGGAACAATGTCTGTCGGGTTTCGCTAGTTTGAAATTAAAATTGCTAGCTCTTTAAGGGAGTATCGACAATGCAGGGAATGGAATTCTGTTCCGCTGTCGCGAATTTCTGTGAATTAGTGTCATTGTTGTGACTTTATATAGCTGTATTGTATGAGACTTATTTTTCCAGTACAAATTTACGAAACTTTTGCATTAAATTTTGTGCAGTTGTAGAATTCACATAGTTTGACAACAATGGAATTCCATCTGCGATGGAAACAGTGAGTTGTTCGCTTCTTGGTTGAATTGGACGTTTCAAATAGCTAAGGTGTTCGTAGCGCAGAAAGTGCAATCAATCTTACGTAGCTGTTTGCAGTAACACGGGAAAGTATATGCTGTTTGTAGCACCATGGTTTTTAAAGAGGCTGGCGCTCAAGGACCAGTGACATGCAGCGTTACTGCGATCTACTTCGCCAAGTATGCCATACAAGCATACAGATCAGGCAGATTAGCACTATGCTTGATCATGGCACCTGGTGGGCATATTTGAACTGGCAGGTGGCCTTTGACGCGTGAAAACATGCACCTTTATAACAGTAATACTAGCAGGTTTGGTACTCGCACTATATTCAGTTTCCTTGTATAACGTGTTTGGAGGGAAAGTTTAATTATAACCACCTGTACCTAGGAACGCAGGTGGCAGTCCCTGATGCTTCGATTTGAACTATTTGCAGTTTTTTAAATGGACATTTGCTTTAATTGCCCAACTGGGGGCATGCGTAGTCCATTTGAGGCCTAATAATTGCTTTATATACTGCGATTTTTCTAAGAGCGACCTTAAGGCCACTCAAATCCCATCTTCGCGAGGAATATGTCACGCCATTTCGCGTCTTTTCTCGGTCTTGCCGGTAGAAGTCGCATGATCGAAAGCACTGCTTCATACGGTCGCGATCGTGCGAAGTCTAGCGGAACGACTGAGAAAGACGCGAAATGCCGTGACATATTCCATCGCGAAGATGGGATTTGAGTGGCCTTGAGGGTCGCTCTTAGAAAATCGCAGTATAAAACGTGAGGCAGTTTGCCGTTGTCAGTTTGCTCCGCTTGTGAAACAAGCATTTTGCCCTGGTCTGCGCGCTTCTTCTGCACGTTTTCTATGTGCAAATCAAAAGATAGTGGGCTACCTAGTGTGACATCTGATATTTTCCACTTTTTGGCCATTTGATTTCATCACCGCATTGCGCGAGTGGCTTCGGCTGTAGAGAATCGGTCGCCGTGTGAAGTGCACAGCTCTTACATTGACAGTGACTCGCCACAGCTTCAACACTCCTAAGTATAAATGCTGATCCAAATAATTTCTGGAGAAGCTCGATCTTTGTCGATGTGACTACTATAGCGTATCGTCGGCGTACAGGGCGAGTTCCGTTTGTGGGATGTCATGTACATGAAGGCGAGTTCTGTTTGAGGGGATGTCACGTACATGAAGGGAGCCGTAGGAGCAGTAACATGAAGCCCATCTGTCCCTGTGGCACTCCGGCCAAAATGACGCAGCCGGTAGATTTAGCATTCGAAAGCGTAACTTGAAATGTTCATGTTACTAGGTAAGAATGGAATAAGGTGCATTAGGTACATGAAAAAGTTCATGATGTTGAGTTTGTAGAGGAGGCCGACGGCCCTGCCAAACCCTTGTGAAGGCACTAGCAACGCCGAGGAACATCCCACCTGTGCCCGTAATTCGTACAAACTGATGTAATGTGGTACAGTTTGCACGAAAGTGAAACTGCTCCTATGCATTAGAGAATTATCTGAAACAAATTTTAGAATTCGGTTTAGCATTAGTTTTTTAACATTATTTTCCGAGTGTGTTAAGTAGTCTAATGGGCCTGTAAGACTCTGGCAGCTTCGGGTTTTTACTCGCTGTGGAAAATGAGCACATGTGCGTGCTTCCTCTGACTTTGAAAATACTGAAACATAAATATTGAATTAAACAAAGTAATCAAAAACCCAGACTGGCTGCAGCAGCTTCTTCGAGAAGTTTGTCCGGCCCGGAAGCTTTTTAGCTTTCAGCTCCGTGATGACAATTTTCGATTGCAATGACAATTTTCCTAAATTTATGACTACTGGTACTCAGCTAATTCAAGAATTTCCCACTTTGTATTCAATCGATTCAGCTAGTTCATTAGCTGGGTCAGCTGCGTGCTCTGCAACCGCACTCTGCACAACATTGTCCTTCCTGGAAATCAAATTGAGTAAATATGGTGTTAATGCTGCTCTCTTCAGGAACTTGCTTTGAACTGCTCTGTTGAGGCTGTCAGTCACCAGCTTTGGCGAATTTTGTCCTCTCCAAGCTTCTATGTGGTGTTTGTGGTCCTGATAGGCCAGACGCGTCAGGGATGCGCTGCTGCAGCTCGATCTGAAAGTGTTGCCAATTTGTGCGCCGTTTATGTGTGTCGTAAGTGCAGTAGATAGTGACAGGCCGCCGCGTCTCATATCCGCTAACACTGGAAAGATGGTCAGAGGAAAGCTCATAATTAATTGTGGGTGTAGCAAGGTAATGACTTTTTTGTCAAAGCACAAATACAGAAAAAATGCCGAGAACGAAGGCCGGAGTCTCAGAGAACGAAATGTGTGAGAAGGCGAGTCTAATCGGTCATATATTACGAGAGTATATTATGCGCGTATGCAAATGTACCATGCACGAATTTTGTACGAACACTTTTGTGCAGTCAAAAAAAAAAAATACAAAAGCTTTCACGAACCCAAAATGTTCTCCCATTTTCGGTTACCTCTAACACTGCGTTAGGCACAGAGCAGAAGAAGAAAACGGCGGTAAATCGCTGAAGTGACAGAAGTCTAGGGCAGGGCTTTCCAACTTGCGGCCCGCCGGATCTTTTTGTGCGCTCGTGACCGCCTTTAAAAATTTTATTACACAAAACAAATACAATTCAATTGCACATTTCATCTTATTTTTATTTAATGATATATTAATTTTCTCGTTCTTGTACGTACATTAATCATTAAGTATGTTGAATAAAAGTTGTATTTAATATTTACGTTTCAGTGTAATCTCTATAGTTAGGGTAAAAACCATCTTAAAATGACGTGCGATCTGGGGCTTAACTAGAATTTGAGGTTTCCCATAAGCTTTCCAAGCTGGACAGCCCTGATCTAGGAATACCTCCTTTCACCAGCAAAGTGCAGCTACTCGATGTGTCATGGACTCAACCAAGTCGTTGGAAGTGCCATACAGAAATAATTGAGCCTGCCTCCGTAACCGTCCTTAATTTCGAAAGTGTTGCCGAAGCATGATTTTGTGTACGAACTGATCTCGATTACAATCCGATAAATTTGCCATGGGATGAATGTGGGCGACTGGGGTGGCCAAATCATTCGTTCGAATTATCCAGAACGTTCTCAGCCACTCAACTTGTGGTCCGATGACATGGCCGCATTGTCAACAATAAAAATTCCATTGCTTGGGAACATGAATCCTGTGAATTGCTGCAAATGGTCTCCATGTCGTGATGACATGGGGGATGGCGTATGTGACGCGGAGAAAGACGAACTCTTGTTGGCTATTAACAGCGGTTTTTATAAGGCCTGGTTTCAAGTACATGTGACATCCTAACAGAGGCTACGCAGTCGAGCACTCAGTCGGTCGTTGCCTGAGGGTGGGGGAGAGGTGGTAGCAGGCGGCAGAGGCGGCGGTAACGAAGGCAGATAGGCTGGCGGTGGTCGCTTGGCTCAGCCTTGCGTCGATTCCCGTCTTGGTCAACCCCGAGGGCAACGTGGAGTGGGGACGCCGGCGATCAGTACTATGCTCACGAAGAGCGGTAAACAAGCGACCCACTCGGTGGGCGTACGCCGCTTTATATACTGCCGGGCAGTCCATCCCACGGCAGCGGGGGTGGCATTGCCCTCGTTCGAATCACTACAGGGGGCGTGGGACGGGTAGTCAGCCCGCACATCTGGAAGCCATGCTGCTCCGGCAAAGTGGAAAGCGGAAGCGTCCAAGACGCGTCGCTTCACTACATCCAAGTAGCAGAACATAACCATTTCCAGTCAATGATCGGTTCAGTTGGACCAGAGGACCCAGTCCATTCCGTGTAAAACACAACCCACACAATTATGGAGCCACCGCCAGCTTGCCCAGTACCTTGTTGACAACTTGGGTCCATGGTTTGGGCTCTACGCCACAATCGAAACATTCCATCAGCTCGTACCAATTGAAATTGGGACTCCTCTGGCCGAACCACGGATTTCCAGTCTGGGGTCCAATCGACATGGTAAAGAGCCCAGGAAAGCGTTGCAGGCGATGTGCTGATAGCAAGGCATTCGAGTCGTCTTCTTTACTTCCATTGCCTCTTAAAACCAAGTTTCGCCACACTGTACTAACGGGTACAATCATCGTACGTATTGTCCACATTGGTATTTGCTGTTATTTCATGCGGCGCTATTTTGCTATTAGCACTGACAATTCTCCGCAAACGTCGCTTTCGTCTTTCAGTAAAAATATTGCGTTATTCATGGTAGAGATTTCTGCCTGAAATTAGGTTGTCTCCGCACACTCTTGGACACTACGGATTCTCGGAATATTGAATTCCCTAACGAATCGGAAATAGAATATCCATGCGTCTAGCTCCAACTACCTTTCCGCGTTCAAAGTCTGTTAATCCCGTTATGCAGCCATAATCACATCAGCAACCTTTTCACATGAATCACTAGAGTACAAAATGAAAGCTCTGACAATGCATTCTCTTTTATACCTTTTGTACGCCATGCTACTGCCATCTTATATTTTCACATTGCTATCACACGACTTGTGTCAACGGAGTTCAACGCCCATTTATCAGCTAATATTAAAACTGCATTAATTCTGTGCCGTCGACTGATAAAATCTCAGCACTGCCTTGAGGTGAATCGGAATCCAGCAAAGAATGAGAGAAATTCATTATTTTATCAAAGGAATTGGAAAGATTAGTTTGAAAAACGAATTGTTCATTCAGTGGATTGTTTGTCTCTATGTAAAAAAATGTTTTTTTCTTATGGTATGTAGGTGGCTGTTGTCCCAACCATAAAAAAGTTTTTTTGTTTTTGTCGCAGGTATTCAGAGGCCGTATGTTAGATCCGCTACATCAGTATCTGAAAGATATGCGTTGCAATTGATGAAACAGTTTTCCTGTTTAATGACGACAAGTGTTCAGAGTTAATCATCAGTATTAATGTTGGAAGTAAGGTGGATTGCTGTTCTTTTGTAGACAGAGCTAATGTTCTGTTAGTTGCGACCAGAGGAAGGCGTTGTCCATTGTGTCTCCTTTCAAGGAAATGTTATTTTTTGTGAAGGTATGTATGTTTTAGTTATCTATTTATCGTGTAGTGAAATTTGATGTTTGATAGCTATTGTACTGCTGGATGGCACGTGTCCAGAAAGACGAATTAACTGGTATGTGAAGCAGGGCGATAGAGACTGGTGGCGGGCGTACCATCGCCCATGTCTTAGAAATGCACACTGGGATGATATGAACTATAAAACGTATAATAATAATGGTAACGGAATGGGGTCCAGCTTTTTTTCGACTATTACTTTAATTAGTTGACTAAACTTATACAAATTCCACGTTGGGCTGCAATGGTATACGGGAATGGGGCTTCATTCTCTATTCCTGCTTATCTTTAATCACTATAACTATAACACACCTGTATGTATAGTGAAAGTGCAAACGTTAACAGATATGCCTCTCGGTGCTCTGCCGAACTGACGATTACTATGTATGTATCATCCTTTTAACTATATACCTTATGGTGACCCCCTGTGCAGTCGTTCTCATACAAATTTATTAGTTGTGTGGGCCGTGACCTGTACCGTCATAAGGAAGACACCCAACATAGCCTCCGTTGTAGGCTGCCGGGATATCAAACTACTTAAAAAAAACATCCGTGTGAAAGAAAATAGCAAATGGTTGGCCATCTGTCTCCATTCGTTTATTAATCAGAACTCAATTCCTATGTTCCGTCGCCCTCGTCCACATTATGCACATCAAAATAAACATAAACAAATAACATCAAAAATAAAATACAGGCACTGAATTATAACATTAATAATCATTTATACTGAAATGATTTCTCTCATTTACTTTGGATACGTACGCTCCTTTGGTTAATTATACTGGCCATTCATAATTCTCCTTACTACTACAACATTCTTGGCCTTAAATAATTATTCTGTCTTCTTAAAGAACCCAAGAAATTATTTCACTTCCCTGTTTGTCGAATATGCGCGCTCCAACATTGGACACGAGATTCGTTGTTCCCTGTGTGCTGCTTGGCTCCTAACAGTCAGAGTCGGACACCAACGCCGTCACGCACCATCAATGACACCGACGTAATTGTCGGGTTCGTGTCACCGCCTCTCACCAACACACGGATCGACCGGCGGCGAGTACCGCGCCACTCGTATTCTAAAAAACTTCGCAATGTTCCAAAGCAGTTCTTCGCAGCAATAAAATACGCAAGCATTTGAGTAACAATGCTATTGTTGCTGTCTGTTCAGGTACCGCAAACACAACGTAACTAAGTTCTTTTAAAAGTTCCGGAACAGTTTTGTGATAAATGTTCCGCCGGACAACGCAAAAACTCACTTAAATGAAATTATTCACAACATCCAAAGTCACTAACATCTCCGTATAAAAACCTTAACAATTCAAATTATACAGCCACGAACATACCCGTCTGCGTGCTAGTCAGAACACCCGTCAAAATCTTTCTACATTAAGTACTTTCACATGTCCGTGTAAAACTAAAAAAAAAAATCCAAATATCGCAGCCACTAACACACTGTTGCGTGCTATGAAAACACTCGCCGGAATCTCAAGACATTGTCAAGACTATAAAAAGTCTCGAGCTCGAACAAAACAAACTCGCCCGCCATTCTTGCACTGTTTGTTACTTACGAAATAATTATATTTCGCCCGTTTTCGCGTTTTCCCGTCATGTTAATAATATTCTAAATTCTTTAAAAATTCTCACTGCCTTATTTTGTTCTTCAAACGGAAGTCTGGTCTTATTATGCCGAAATATTTTATTTCACACTTAATATTCCTTTCCATGGCCAGGCATTTCGTCAATTGTTTTGCTTCAACTCCCAAGTTATAAATTCGAAAACTTTATTTACCTTCTTCCTCAGTATCCTACATTTTCGGTATTATATTCTAAATTTTCCCGAAATTCTCCTCTGCACCCTCGTAAATTCTAATCTAACTTTAATTCTTCCGTTTTGCCGTAATCTTGAAAAACATTAATTTTGTCTCGAATAACGTCACAAATTGTAACACTCGTTTTTGTTCACTTGAAGTTTTTGTCGAATATGCATTTTCTAAAAATTGTTAAAAACAACGCAACCCTAGTCCGCTTTTAATTAAATAAGTTTTAAACTTCTCTGAATTTGACGCCATCGAATGTTGATGCGCGAATCATTTTCCTTCGGGCGTTTCCATGGTCAAAAGTAATATTTACACGCGACGCTGCCGTCACTTGTTTATCCTACGCCATGTTTACAGTAAGTAGTCCCAGTTTTCTATACTCAGTCCAACTTTACTAGAGCTTTTTTTTTGTAAAATGTTTCTAAATAACACTGAATGATCCCAGATCATTGCAATATTAATAAAATATAAACACAAGTACTAGTCACCCGGAGTTCCCATACGCATACACATCTATTTTTATGAAGCATGTAGAAAACATTAAATATTTGTATATTCATACAAAGAGTTTACGATAATTGCAACTTCCCGAAAATTAATCCTGCAATCATACACGTGCCCTATTTTGCATTTTTCTGAATCGCTTCTAAGGCTGCTTGAAGTCGAAAATTAGCATGTCTGCACCCAAGAAACATCATCGTGGTAAAGCTCATCTTAAGGGCTTAAGTCTTCAGAGTGCTATGCCTTAAAGGGTTTGTATTGACAAACTGTGTGTTACTCTTAATATTCTCCGAAAACTATCGGAGTGTGGATATGATCGTCTGCTGTGTTACCAAATGCTGACCACGGCCATTTTGGCATTGGGAGCCCTTTTACCTAGTTTACTTTCGGGGCACCCTGTATTTGCTGTCACCGATCCTCCAAATTTCGATGTTGGAAATGTAATGAAAATCCTATCAATTTACATTCAGATCTTCAAATAAGATTCATGTTCAATTTTTCAAAAACACGCGTATGTTTTTGCGAAATTTTGTTCTAACAGGAAATTTTTAAACTTTCTTTAAACCATTTTTGTCTTAAAACAGCGTTTTTTTAAATTAAATTGAGATCATAGATATCATAAAAGAAGCTTAAGAGAATGGTGCAGGTTTCATGTTCGTTAAAATGCTGATATTGCACAAATAAAATTATAACATACACGGCGTCTTCCTACACAACAATTGGAAGATACACTTGTTTTTTCTTAATTAAAGTGTTCTCATCAAAGCAGATCTTCAAATAAGGTCATATTGAAAAATATTAGTATTTTTTCTATAACTTCGTGACAAACATAATAGCCCGCTCGGATTGACTGCGCGTAGTTTTTGCGTTTCTTACAACTAAAGTTGTGATTTTTTTTTATGAAATGTATTTATCAGAACTACATCTTCAATAAGGTCGTGGCTTAATTGTTTGAAAATACGAGTAGCTTTCTATAATTTCGTGACAACCATAAAAGCCTTCTACAAATTTACTGCGCTTCAGAGAGCTGGGTCCGTAGTAAATTAGAATTTGCAGTTTTGTGTATTATTTCTTTTTCGTTCTTACATTCGACCTTGTGTATTTACATTTACAATATAATCTTTTAGAAATTATTAATTTTGAAATAAAAATTGCTAGCTCTCAGGGAATATCAACAGAGCAGGGAATGCACAATGGAAATCCGTTTCGCGCTCGCGAATTTCTGTGAATTGCATGTCATTGTTGTGACTTGCTATAGCTATGAAAAGGAGTTATAATGTCAAATTTATGTTGATATTTGCATGAAAATATTTAGTTTTCGCACCAAATGCTGTACCATTTGTAATTTGTATAGTATTTTAGAATACTCTTCTCTAATCATGGCCCTATGATCACATTTCTGTATTGTCCGGGGTATCAGGCGTCTTTTTCCAATACAAGTTACAAAACTTTTGTATTATATTTTTATGCAGTAGTAGAATTCAGTTTTGACAGCACTGCGATGCAAACAGTGAGTTGATCGCTTCTTGGTTGAATTGGACGTTTTCCAAATAGCTAAGATCGTTAGCGCAGAAAGTGCAATATTTCAATACTACGTGGCTGTTTCCTATAACGCGGGAAAGTATGTGCTGTTGTAGCAGTACTAGTTTATTAAAATTCCTCCTCGGATAGAATAAAGGGTGCTTAAGAGAATGGTGCAGGTCTCATTTTGGTTTAAAAGCACTGATTTTTTCGAAAATTGCGAAATTGATTTTTCCGTCAAATTTTTACAATTTCAATATTGATTGATTGGTGTTTCCGGGCGCGTCAACTACTTAGGTCATTAGTCCCGTAGGTGCAGTGCCGTGCTTCTCCGGAGGTGGCGATTTGCGTGTTTTCCCCGCTGGATGGCGAGAAATGGCGCCGACATACGTCGACTAGCGGGGTTTTCCCTCAACCAGGTATCTTCCACCAACGGGGCACCGCTCCAGCCGGGACAAGCTGTAAGCTTCCGACCGGTCTCCCGACATGTGGTACTGTAGTTTGTGTAAGTTGTGTGTGTGTGAAAGAGAAGAGGGTTAGGACAAGGAAACGGAAGGAAAGATCGCGCGCGGTCCGTGGCCCGTTTGTTAGGGTACTGCTGCGCCATTCGTCTGATGTTGCAATATTGAAGACTAGCGTACTATTACGAGACTTTTGCACGTTAGACCCCCCCCTCCTCCTCTTCCCTATCCTTTCATTTCCACATTAAGGGTGAAATTTGTTGCCGAAACGTGTTTATTTGTTTAAAAAATGTATAAAGGTTACTTCCATTGGTCTTACAGAATATAAAGTTCACAAGGTTCAATTACGCCTGAAGACCTATTTGTTTCAGCAATTCCAACCTGTATCCAAGCTTGCAAGAAATATCTGAAATATTGCATATCTTATAGAGTAAAAAATCTAATGTTAAAGTAGAATGAATTTGCGACCTCCTGCACCTTTGTAATAATGGTAGATGTATTAATCTATTATTTTACTGACTGTGACAGAACTATTTCTACTGAGATATGTTGTGAAGGATGCACTTTTGTAAACCTGTTTGACTTTGGAGCTCACCATAATAGAGGAACATATAATGCAGTATTGGTTGATCACCGTGGGAGCATTTACAGGTAATATTAATCTTCATTATTATATTTTCTTTGGTAACTTGTAAGGAATGGCGAAAGAATAGTCAAAAGAAGCATAGAGCCTACAATGTCTGAAACTTGGTCAAGAATTCTCAGAAGTTTTAGTGGCCATTGAATTCGGAACAAATCAATAGGTAAACTTAGTAACAGTCGCTTTGTAAATGTGATCCTACAAGTTAGTAGCACAAGACTTTTCTTACTAGTGTTTCTCTTTCTTTTGAGTCGGGGTTACTTTTGGTTTTGCCTCACCCCCTTCCTGGCTGCCATCTGCGCCTAAGGTCCTACCAGGGTCTCCCATGGTAACAGCTCCCCTGTGTATAATTCTGGGTGAACAGCCTCCTCATAGTCCCCAAACATCAGGCTCAAGTAGCCCTTAAGCTCATCTTGGTGCTTTACCATTACACGTTAGCCCATGGTAGTTGTGAGCTTATCTGCTAGTATCATTGTTCTGAGAGTTGGGAGCAAATTTCTCAATTCCACGCACATTTATTGTACTCAGATTTCTCACACTGTTAATGGCCAGGACAAGAGATTACGGAAATATTAGGGTGTATGGGTGGTTCGCGAGGGACTGGTAATACTCCTAAGCCACAAACGCTACAGGAAACATCCGTCTTATGCGATATTCGTACCATTATACTTGGATTAAAAGAGCGAGTTCTTTCAAGGCCACAAGCTGAAGGAGCGTCACTCATCCAATTAGGAGCTTCAATTCCAAAAATGCATGTTGTAACGAAGCTCACGATTGGATGACTGTCCCCCTCTCCTGCCAGCGCATGTCCCTGAAAGGACTTTCTCTTTCAATCGAAGCATAGACTCGATGCTGAGCGTCCCTGCCCCAATGTCTTTGCAAGGCACCCCTTTTATAGGAGTTGGTACGTAGGCAGCCAAATTAATTAAATTATTTATAGCAATTCTTTGGACAGAATTCAGGGGGAAAAATTGCAACAGTTTTGTGAATATTTAAAATATGTTTCATTCCCCGAGCGCGCGTTTGCTGGTGGAACGCTGCATGACCTTATGTGGCGGAAGTTACTGAAGTGACCGGTACAGTGTTCACTGCCAAGGTGCCGTAATCTAAAGAAGTTCCAAAAAAGCTGCCAGGTCGTTACACAGTTCAGAATAGAAGTCCAAATACCAAATAGAAATTCCAATAACAAGCCGGGTCGAACACAATGTATATCTGGATATTTAAGTCTTTCCGGTGCGGACGCAATCTCTGAAGTCCCGGCCCGCCCGGCCGCAGCCAGCCCCGTCCCCGCCCGGAGAGGGCGAGGGGGGGGAGAGGGGTGTGCGCTGCCCCTCCATCCCCGCCGCAGCCACTGCCCCGGCGCTGCCGTGGCGCGCATTCCCGCGGTGACGTGGCGCCGCCGAGGGTATGAGTGGCGGTGGGCGTACTTATGTTTTAACCGCCACTACACCCTCCGCGCCCAATTGCGACGCGTACGGTGCAAACCGTACTCTGCGTCGCAGCTTCCTCTGCGGTAGCTGCTGCTCGGGACTCTCCCGCGTGTCCCCTGGTGGCCTCCACTCGTCTCCGGACGAACCCGCTGCTCGGGATGGCCCGTCTCCGCCACCGGGCTGCCTCCGCACCACAGTATCCCGCTGCCCTCGTTCGCTATCTGCCACCGCTGGTCCCGTCAGCTCTCTCCGACTGCCTCCCTGCAATGACGTTGTATCAGCGAACTGACTCATTACAGCTTCCCTGTATTCGTCCTCTGACCTCGGGAGTGTGGTCGTCTACTTCCGCTTTCTCGAAGCGCGGCCTTACTTGCCCCTGATGCCTCATCACTTTCTTATGGAGCGTTCTTACCTCATACATTCTGCAACCATGTATTTTGTGCACCACCCCTGCCACCCACGCTGGTGACGCCTTGAAAGTGGTACAGAATACCTTCTCCCCCACTCTGTACTTGGGAGGGGAGCCCTGTGATGTATACTCCTCCCCCGGCTGTAACAGGGAGAGGTGGGTCCGCGGCTGGCGCCCATGAAGTAGTTCTGCCGGGCTCTTGCCATCTCGGCCCGGCAGTGCCCTATATGAAGCCAGCACCCGCAGCAAGGCCCGGTCCCTCGTGGAGCCGGCCGCTCTCTCGCCTTACCCATGGCTGTCTTGAACGTCCTCACGAATCTCTCTGCTTCTCCATTCGACTGAGGATGAAACGGCGGCGCGCACATGTGATGAATGCCATTGGTTTTGCAGAACTTCGCGAATTCTCCGGCCGTGAACTGCGCTCCGTTGTCGGTTACCAGAGTCTCCGGCAGGCCTTCCGCACGAAGATGCGCTCCAGCGTGTCAATGGTTGCTGCTGCTGTGGTGGACCGCATCTCCACTGCAAAAGGAAAATTGGAAAATGCATCCACCACCAGCAACCACATGGAGCCCCAAAACGGGCCCGCAAAATCCGCATGCACCCTCTCCCACGGGTGCTTCGGGGTAGGGCCGGAGACGAGGGTCTTTCCTGGGGGCCGCCTGGTTCACCTGGCACGACTCACACCTGCGTACGAGGTCTTGGATGTCCTCCGACCATTGCCGTCCCAGAAGCAGTATTTCCTCGCTAACTGCTTCGTTCTAACCAGGCCCCAGTGACCCTCGTGCAGAAGCTGAAGGACCTGTTTCCTCAAGGACTTGGGCACCACCACTCGTGTCGCCTCCTCCGATGCCAACAGTAGCACTCCCGCCTTCAGAGAGAGTCTGTCCTTCCTGGCCCACCATCGCGCATTACTACGCAGCAACCTGGCTGGCCAACCGTGCCGCATGCAGTCCAGCACCCACCTTAGTTCCGGGTCCTTCGCCGTCTCCTCCGCCACCCGCGTCGCATCCACTGGAAAGTCCTGCACCGCCTGCAGCTCCTCCAGATCTAGCTGCAAGCACTCTTCTTCCCCGGCGTCGAACTCCACGTCTGGTCCAGCCGGAAGCCTTGACAGCGCGTCTGCGTTTCCATGCTGCCCTGTGGACCTGTAATGTAATGTGTAGTTGTAGTCTGACAGGAACAGTGCCCAGCGCTGCAGCTTCTTCACAGTACCCTCCGGCAGCTTCTTCCCCGGATGAAATAAGTGACCAGGGGCTTGTGGTCGGTGATGAGGTGAATTTGGATCCGTAAAGAAAGTCATTAAATTTGCGTACCCCAAAGACCAAAGCTAAAGCTTCCTTCTCCACTTGAGAATAATTACGCTGATATTTATTCAGAGTCTTTGATGCGAACGCGATGGATGGGCCTTTCCACTCCCCATTCATCTTTCTGGGAGAGCACCGCCCCCACTCCGTAGTCCGACGCGTCAGCCGCCACGTTGTCACTCTCTCTGGCCTGAAGTGTGACAACCTGGTCGCCTTCACCATCGCCCTCTTGAGTTTATCCAAAGCTTCCTGGCACGGCTGCGTCCATTGAAATTTAACCCTTTCTTCTTTAAAGCGTTCAAAGGCGCCGCGATCGAAGAGAACCCCTTTATAAACTTATTATAATAGTTCACCTTGCCTATCAGAGCCTGTAACTGCTTGATATCCTGAGGTGGGGGGAGGTCGAGTATGGCTTTCACATGTTCTTGGGTGGGAGCGATACCATCCTTATTCAAAACATGTCCCAAAAATGTGACCTCATCTTTAAAGAACTCACACTTCTCTCTGTTTACTCTCAGACCGTTGTCCCGCAAAACCGCCAACAGCTTCCTCAGATTCTGCCTGTGCTGCTCCCTCGTGGCTCCCGTGACGATGATGTCGTCTAAATAGTTCACGCATCCCGGCAGCTGCGCAGTTACCTGTTCCAGGCACCTCTGGAAGATCGCGGCTGCCGAGTTCACCCCGAAGGGCAGCCGGTTGAATCTGAACAGTCCCAAGGGCGTGTTGATAACCAAAATCTTCTTCACCTGCTCGTCCAGGGGGATCTGAAGATAAGCATCACGCAAGTCAATTTTCGAGAAACTTACCCCTCCCGACAATTTCTGGAAAAAGTCCTCCGGTCTAGGGATGGGGAATTGTTCTACATTAAGCTGTTCATTGACTGTGCACTTGAAGTCCCCGCACAACCGCACCGCACCATTCTGTTTTTTTACCAACACCAGCGGCGTGGCCCATTGGCTGGTGGACACCCTCGAAATGACTCCTTCGGCCTCCCATCTCCTCAATTCTGTTTCTACCTTGTCCTTGAGCGCCCACGGAACTGGCCTCGCCTTGTAAAACCGAGGTTTGCAGCCGTCTTTCAAATCTAAGTGGGCTTGGAAAGTTGAACATTCTCCCAGGCCGTCCTCAAACACTTCCGGGAACTCTCTCTCCAATTCTTCCAAAATGTGAATTTCCTGCTCCGCAATGACATTGAGTTCGTCTACAACTCCAAATCCTAACTTGCCAAACGAATCCAAACCCAATATGTTTGTTACGTCATAACGGTCGACCACTATCACTTCCAACCTGGCTTTCTTCTGCTTGTAAGTTGCCCCCACTTCAATCTTGCCCAATGTAGTAATTGGTGTTTTCCCATACGCACTCAGACGTTTACCTACTTTCTCACATTTCGGCGCTCCCAGCTTCTGATATGTGTCCAAGTTTATAAGGGTGGCTGCCGCACCCGAGTCCACCAGAAACTGCACCTGAACTCCGGCTAATTTAATTTGCACTATCAACCGGTTGTGTCCCCGCGCGTCCAGCACCGCGTGCATTGCGTCTACATCCATTTCCTCCTCGGTCTCCCTACGCTGTGCCCGGGCTTTCCTCGCGCTCCTACACACTTCCTTGATGTGGCCGACCTTGCCGCACCGAAAACACTCGGCCCTGCGAAACCTACAATCTTCCCTCCCGTGCCGCGTGGCGCAATCCCTGCACGACTTCAAAGTCCGTCCGTTTCTTTCTTTCTCTGCCACGGCCCTGCTCTTGACCCTGCCTTCACTGCCGCGGCCTCGTCTTCCCGCGCGCGAAGTATCGCTGCGCTGATCGCTATCGCTGCTGCCAGAATCCCTGCTGCTATGCCGCCTGTCGCGCCCTTTCGCCTCGCCCGACGCCTTCTGCTCGCTCGAACTCCGCACTTGTGTTACCATTGCTGTGCTCGTCAGCTGCCGCGCCGTCTCCGCGGTCAGCTCGTGAAGTGCCGCTATCTTACGCACCTGCTCCAATGACGGGTCAGCTTCCCTAATCGCTTCTCTACGTATTTCGTCCACCGGCGTGTGCAGAATGACCATGTCTCTTATCAAAGTCTCCGCATAGGATGCACCGCACTCCTTCTCTCCACATCGGAATTGACAGCCCTTGGCGTGCCCCACCAAGTCCGTAATCCATTCTGCGTGAGTCTGACCCTCCTTCTTTCTTAAATGAAAGAACGCGTACCTGGCTGCTACTACGTGAGGCGTTTGCGAAAAATGTTTGCTCAGCTCGTCCTTCATCTCAGCCCACTGAACCTCGCTCATTTCCTTGTCCGGGAACAATTTCTTTAACAGGTTCACCGTGGGGGTGCCGACGGTACTCAAAAGAATGACTTCCTTGTGCTCACGTCTGCCACCCCATAGCATAACGATTGCTGCTCGAACCTTTCTATGTAATCCCCCCATTGTTCTACCTCCGGGCGGAACGCCGGAAAGGGGGGAGGCGATCGCGTACCGACTGCTCCACTCACCTACTCCAACGTTCTTGCCATTGCCTCGTAACGTTTCTCCATGTCCTCCTGCCGCTTATCCATCGACGCCTGCATCAACTGCAACTGCTGCGCCGCTGCGGTCTGCTGGAGCTGCAACTGCTGCTGCAATAGGCCGACCAACTGTGTTAGGCTCCCGACCTCGCTGCTCTCTTGCTCCGTTTTCCTCGTCGCCATTTTGAAGTGACCGGTACAGTGTTCACTGCCAAGGTGCCATAATCTAAAAGAAGTTCCAAAAAAGCTGCCAGGTCGTTACACAGTTCAGAATATAAGTCCAAATACCAAATAGAAATTCCAATAACAAGCCGGGTCGAACACAATGTATATCTGGATATTTAAGTCTTTCCGGTGCGGACGCAATCTCTGAAGTCCCGGCCCGCCCGGCCGCAGCCAGCCCCGTCCCCGCCCGGAGAGGGCGAGGGGGGGGAGAGGGGTGTGCGCTGCCCCTCCATCCCCGCCGCAGCCACTGCCCCGGCGCTGCCGTGGCGCGCATTCCCGCTGTGACGTGGCGCCGCCGAGGGTATGAGTGGCGGTGGGCGTACTTATGTTTTAACCGCCACTACAGTTACATTCAAAATATTCATTACAGGAGTCGCCTAAAAATCAAAATTACTCAAAAAAATGTTTAACATATGACAATATGTCATTGGATTCATCTTTTTACGCTGATAGGCTGAAAATTCACGTGTAGTTCCATTGAAAAAAACAGTTACCACAAATATCTCATAAAATTATTAATAAGCGAGTTGTTTACAGTTCTAATGACAGTTTCTCGCACTCTACACGCCAATGTTTTTTATTCCGCCAGGCATCTTCCTCTATTCTTCTGCTCTTCATTGCCGAATCGATGACGGACTTCCAAGATATCCTTGGCCTTCCTCATTTTCTTCTTTCAAAAGGGATCTACTCAAAGACAATTTTTGGTGTTCTGTCAGCATGCATTCTTATTAGATGGCCATACCATTGGAGTTGTTTGGATCCTACATTTTCGATCACTTGTTTCTCTATCTGCATTATTTGTCTAATCTCTTCGTGTGGTATTCTATCACACAGGGTATACTGACAACATTGTCTCAAAAAATTCATTTCCATAGCCTTCAACCGATTTTATTGCATCCTTTTTTAACCCAAATTTCTGATCCATAAGTAACACAACTCTCCACCATTGTCTTGTATATTTGTCTTTTGGTTTGCTTTCTAATATTCTTGTTCCATAGTATATGATGAAGTCTACTCGTAATTGCTCTTCCCTTGCTTATTTTTTTGTAATGTCATTGTCATCTGATCCATCTGCACTAAGAGTCACTTCAAGATATTTAAATTCCTTTACTACTCGAAATATAGCTATTTCTGTTTCTAGATCATTCCCAGATTTCCCTATAACGATGTATCTTGCCTTATCATTATTTATTTCGAGTCCCCATTTTTTATATTCCTATTAATTTCTTTAACATGTATTTAATATCACCCTAATCTTCAGCCAAAATTACTTGGTCATCAGCAAAAAGGAGATTATAAATCTTCTTGTTTCTGACAGTCACTCCCATATTTCTACATTTCCTGGACCATTCCCTTAGAGTTTCACCAATAAAAATCTTGAACAAAGTTGGTGAAAGAGGACATCTTGTCTGAGACCCTTATTTACCATAAAACCTTCTGATATTTCATTTTTTATCTTAACATTACTCATACTGTTTTCATAGAGACTCCTTATTACATTTATCATGGCAGGATTTACCTTTACGTTTGTTAGGATTTCCCACATTTTATTTAACGGAACACTATCATAAGCCTTTCTTAAATTAATAAAAATTAAGTGTAATTCTCTGTTCGTTGAAATTTTCTTTTCGATAAGTTGTTTAATAGAGAATATATTATCTATACAAGATCTTCCTACCCTAAAACCACTTTGTTCCTCAATTTCATTGACCTCCATTTCCAGTCTTCGAGTCAAAGTCCATCCATACAGTCTAACTATAGTAGCTATTACACTAATTCCTCGATTGTTTGAACAGTTGTTCCTGTTTCCCTTTTTATCAATGGAACTAATCTATGCATTCTTCCATTATTCAGGCACCCGATCGGTTAAAATACATCTGTTAAATAACATTGTCACATAATCTAAAACAAGGCTTGGTGCATATTTCAATAGTTCAATGGGTAAACCTCCAGGACTGGTTGACTTATTCCCTTTCATTTCTTCCAGAGCTTGTATAACTTTTTGAGTTGTGATAGCTAACAGAGACTGTAATTCTACATTTCTAGCGTAACTAAGATGACAGAATTCAGGTCTATCTTCTGTGAGCAACGTACAATAGTGTTCCTTCCATTGTTGGAGACTAATCTGATTCATAATTATATTTCATTTCGATTTTTATTTAGTTTTGAAATAGTTTTCCTGGCTTCTCTTGATCGTGAGCTTCCTATGTGTTTATCTATTTCACTACAAGCTTGGTCCCAATATTCATCCTTTGCTTTACACACTTGCTTTTTGATGAAGTTTACTTGTTTCATGTAAGCATTTCTATCCAGAGGATTATGGGTCGGCAACCATCTTTTATGCAACGATTCTTTTTCTTTCACCAATGGTTCCAGATTTTCGTTCCACCAATAGTTATTACACTTTTCCTTTTCAAGATTTCTCTCTCCTATTGCTTAAATAGCTGCTTGATGTAATCTTCCTTTCCAATTCCCTACATCTACATTTCAAACAATTTCTTGCTTTTGGGACAGTCTCATTTTGTACAAGAATATCGTCGATTTATTATTAAAACTCTCTAAATTATATTTTGACAGCTCAATCCTTCCCCTTTTCTTCAATATTTTTTTCCTAAGCAAATTCTAGGAATGATACACACTTGAGCCCTTACCAGAAAATGATCTGAACCGCATGTAACCCCTCTTTGTACTCTTACATCGCAGACTTTCATAGACACACCTATTAGAATGGTAATATAATCAATTACTGATTTTTAAATCCTTTTTTTGCTTGGAACCATGTGTAGTTATGAATATCTTTATGATTAAATCCAGTCATAACTCTCATTGAGAATTGTTTACACACTTCTTTCAACCTTTTGCAGTTTTCATTAACCATTTTCGTAACTCTCGTAAAATACAAGTGATAAAATAGAAATAAATACACGTATCAATTAGCCCCAATCCCTCGTGCACTACTGCATGAAAACTGCATTGCAATAACTTCAACCGTTCGAAAGTTACAGTAGGTGCTAAAGTTACTGGACTCATCCTGTATATATTATGCTGTATCGAAAAAATAGAATTCAATGGCTTAGCGAAAAAAGTTAGTTTTCAATGCAAGGACAACATTGGCAACAATAAAACGGTTCTCAAAATGGGTTTATAGGTGCCACAAACCCCACTAACACCCCATTTTTCGGCCTTTTCTATTTTTACGAAAATAACGAATAAATATTATTTAATTTTTTTTATTATCGAATTTGTGGCTGAAATGGTGCCCTGAAACGTTATCCTGCAACAATTTTATGATCATCAAACATTAATATTTTGACTTAATGTGTGCCTTATTTGTCCGAACTTGGACATTGAAATGGACACTTTTCAAATGGCCGTAGCTCCGTAAATTTTTACACACATTATTTAGATGAAAGTAAAGCTTGAAATCTCTACTTTAAGAACCTTGCTGCAAAAAAATTTACTATTTCATTGCAATCGGCTAAAATTGCGTCGCGCGCCATCACTGTTAACGATCCACATTTGAGCTGCATTGATTCCTTCATTCACTGTTGGGCTGCGTTGATCACAGTTGTGGAGACATCAAACTGGTTTGGGCGTTACTAGACTTTATATGTCTGGTTAATCACTGCATGGCATTTGGAAGCCCGAGAGTAATTTTTCACTTTGTTTCGGTTCTTGAAACATGTCCATGTCGTCGCCCCTGCCGGCCTGCCCCGCGCGCCACCCGAGCCAACGCTGTAAAACACGTTGACTGCCATGTGAGTTAGATATCACTCACGTGGCCTTTTTGCAATGGGGCCGTGTGAAGTACAGAAAACTCACGCGCAGCATTTCCATTGGAGCCGCGTGGTGCATTGGTAACTCACACAAACATGCTATAACATAAGAGTATATCGAGGACAGCCCCAAGAACAAATCTCACACGCGAAATGAGACAAATAACGGACCCTTCAGTTTTTGTCAGTGTGGCAGTAAACGTGTTTTTGGAGGCACACTCGTTAATGCATTCTTAAAAATCATTCTTTCCTCTTTTCATATTTCTTCTGGTTTTTAAATGTGTATATGAATCTTCTAATCTATATAAATAGAATATTTGAATGCAGGAGAAAATAAAAGGCTAAAAAACGGACTTTTCGAGTACCGGAATTAACTTTTAAAGCTTCAAATTATATAGTGGATTCAGTGGGATGATACCATCACAGAATCGCTTATCTTGAGACTAATACCAGACGACGAATTGGGAGGGATCGTAGTTGAAGATGACACCACAGTCACGGTTCCCTAGCCACTATCGGGTTTGTCGAACGTCATGTCAAAATATTTTTACCGAAGCTTCTCAGTCTGCAGATATGATGCAAGACAATCGAAGGCAATAAATTTGATAAGGTCAAGGAAATCCATTCCAAATGTAGAAAAGAATTATGTATCAGACAACTGCGCAAAATATTAATATTCAAAGTTGAAAAAACAAAAACAAAAAAACATTGAAGTACTTTTTTTATTTTCCTTAAATTTATTTTTCACGAAAGTATGAATCTCAATCCTCTACAGTCTTTTGAACTTTAAAATTTATTTACGATTGAGAAAAACACTATTCAGTGTAAATTTTTAACCTCAAACATTGTCATCGCTGTCAACCGCGCAGTGCAGAGTCGATCGTCGCGCTGCTTAAATTTCCGGTTGCGGCATCCTTCCGCATGGAAATGTTAATAAATCTGTGAAATTCTCCGTGAAATTCAAAAGAAATCTTCAAAATTGAAAAAAAGGTGGCTTTTCAGAATGCAGTGTGCGTCCTTCAGCAGCGTGGGCCCGGGCGATGACTTGGGCGCTGTTTTCCGCACAATGCACACTAGGCCAGGAAGCACCGAAACCTGGCCAAAACTCCCCTATCCAAATTCTCACGTTTCGGGAAAAGGAAATGTTGGAAAATGAATAAATGGTAAATGAAATGCACATTAATAAGTAATATAAACTATTATTGAAATAAATAAATATGTACATTTTTGAAGTCAGGGCTATGTTGTGCGATATTTTACTGCACTTCTATTTCATCTTCGCTGCTTGAACTTTCTCTTTCTTTATCTTTCGTGACAAGAAGAGTAAATACATCCTGATCACTAATTTTTGAATTTTTTTCGTGGATGTACGTAAACTTGTAATTAAAGGATCAGAAGACACCAAGAGCGAACGAATGAGATCATTTGTAGCTTTCCTCGAGAACTTCCTTGTGTACTTTTGCCTATTGCATTTTATTTGTTTGTGAAGAGCTTCCGGATCTTCTTCAGACAGTTGTCCTAATGGAACAATAACTTCTTTGATAATTTCTGCTCCATGTAGTAAAACCTTGTGAACTGTTACTGGTAAGTAGTACCAAGGATATTTTTGTACAAGCAAACTAGCAGTTTCTAATGCATACGTTCGAAATGGTTTCTGGTCTATTTCCTTGCCACAGGACAATGTCAGAATGATTACATCACATCTTCTAATCGCTTCCTGATCAATACCAGTAATTCTTGAGGAAATATCAGGTTGTCTGAGGAACCTCCTGGCTGTATTTTCATTGTTTGATGTGCCGCTCCCACCGGGACCACACTTTTGTCAACCAGGAGACCCATTTCGGTCCTATATTTCTTTTTTTTTCTCTTCTGCTTGTGTCTTGTCTGTATCATTGCGAATTTGCCGTTTTTTGATGTCGAAACGATATGGTAGATGAAGAAATTGAAAAAAAAATTATCCACGCATGTAGAGTAGAGAGACCCAAACTGCAGATTGTCTTGGGATACAGATTTTTTTAGAGCTGCACGTAAATCGTTCATTTCCTTAGGTGTTGCTTTGCAGATATAACATGTCTACATTGAAGTTGCCAGGGCTACAGACCTTTCCGTCCACCATAGTCAGAAACATTTCGTGGAAACAATTACACTGATGGTCATCAATCGAAACAAGAGTGGGTTTTGCATTATTTCTTCATGTTTAATTAGCTGAGCTGTTTATTTTCTAAACTGGAGCTTAAACGGTCTGCAATAACGAGTCGATGAAGGTTGAGGATTTTGCCATAAAACAGTTTTTGTTTCTGATGAAGTGACTGAAAGTTGAATTGGTACAAAACAGGTAATAAACATGTCTGCATCACTGAAATCATCTCCTGTTTCGAACTTCTTTTTGTACTCACTGTGACCAGTGCCATCAAAACCCCACTTGCTTATCCAAGTAATCGTCGTGTCAGAATTGAGTTGAACGTCGAAAGAAATTTGATGGGTGGAAATAATACGAGAAACGGTATGGTCGAGTAGACTCTGCAGATTTACTTCGGCATCAAGTTCCGTGATGTGATGCTTTCGACGGATAGCATTGTCCCTTACCAGCCCTTACTTCGTTGTATGTGGGGCACATTGTGGCTCCCCTCCCTTTGATCCAATCTCGAACAACGTGATATTGATGCTTACTGAGATGGGCGTCGACTATTAAAGATAATGCTTCATTGGCGGTAGCTGAATAGAATCGCTGTTCTTTGACTGCCACACCTTATTTTTGTGGCCCGGGTTGGAGTTTTTAAGGCTTCCTTCAATAAATGAGCTGCATCTTTTGCCCCTTCGGAGCGCAGGCGCATTTAGGCGGCGTGCGTCAGCATGGGCGAAAAGTGGGTCTTTTTTGGTCCTTTCACTAGATGATTCAGAGGATGTCGAAGGGCGTCCTATATTTGAAAAATCTTCGAGGTCTTGTGGTGCAGGAACTTCAGATGGCAAAATAAATATTTCATTCAACCTAGCTGATTTTCTTTTAAAAATGTATCCCTTTTTCTAATGCATTTATCCCATTTGGAAAACGCTTTATGACAAAAATTATATATTGTTTGCCGTTGTCTTACCAATAGTTCATTTGAAATTTTTGAAGTATCAGTATATTGGCAAAGACGACTAATTACATCTGTATTTTGGCGTCGCGGCGACCGGGAGCTTCCAACTGCATTTCACACATCTTATTGCAGCATTTTGCAGAAACTCACCTAAAAAGAAATGTTTGTTCAGTAATACAAATCATCTAGAAGCCTTAAAAGTGTTGTTTACTTTCTTAACATAGGCGAGGAAGTAACGTTGTACTGCATATTATATCTTCATCGTATTCTTCGATGAAGACGTAATACGCAGTACCGATTTCAAGCTACGCGGAAAGAAATTCAAACGCGAATATTTCACAAAACGCTGTAATGTGCAGTAATCTATTTACAGGGTCATTTTATTCACACTTTATATAACTTATAACAATTTGTCTCAAACTGGAAGTAAGCGAAAGTAACAACTAAAAGTCTAGAAGAAAATTACGTTATCTCTATTTTACAACCCAAGTGCGCAAATTATTATTTATAACAATAACTTTAAAAAATATTCACAAAATTGAAGTGGTTTTTACGAGATAATAAGAATACCTACCTCTACAAACTGAGGTATTGAGCAGATCGATATCTTGCAGTGTTGCTGAGCACTAGTTGCACCAATAAGAGCTTTCTGTATCACACTCCTCACGACAGAAACCAGAAGCAAACTGAGCCCAACTTTCCAGTTCAGCGAGCCCAACCGAAGGCCTAGGACGGTGCATTGAATTTCTGTTTATATTTACATAAAGGGTGGACATTAGTCTCACGATAGGCAAAGTCTGAGCGACAGGGGTGTAATTTTAGTTTTTGGACTTTTGGCTAGCTTTGAGCCATTTCTGGCCCATGGTCCAATGCTGCGAATTGCATTTGATGTGAAATTTGAGATCCAGTTTTTAAACAAATCCCTCATATTTTTAAGTCAAAGTGCAATCTGTCATGTCTCTGTGAAATTCTCTTTCTTAAATTGGTTGCGTGTGAGAGCAACAACTCATATTCTAAAAAATAAGAGGGGAATTTGGATAATATAAACAATAAAACAAGAGTTGAAGTAGCAGCACCTGGACTATAGTATGCTGAGCCAACTATATTTCCACCTTTGTTGTTTAAGAAGGATTTTATATAAATTCCATCTAACATTACTGAAAGTATGCAATCTAATTTCTGCAATATTTTGAATTTCTCCTTAGCACACTTAAAAAAAACATCATCTGCTATACTCTTCGTAGTTGTGGAGAGACAACATATCCCGATTTCCTCATAAATTTGTATGCATCTTTATGCAGTCAAATATCATCTAGATATTTGACTAACCTGCTCAAAATAGAATTTACAGTGCTACGAGAATAGTCTACTTAGTTTTCGTGCAAATGCTTCAGCTTTTCCAAGATATAAATTAACTCGTTGAAATTACTAATCACTCTAGGAAAAGTACAATTTCCCAGCTTTTTCACTGCAGTATCATCACTGAGAATGGTGACTTGAATATTTGACCGAATCACTGCTTATAACTAAAATATTAGTACAGTTAAAACAGAAACCAAAACTAACAAGATAGTCTTCTCTCTTGACTATACACAATCGTCCATTCTTTGCCAGATGGAGGAAATCTAAGCCTTCTAATTGTGATGTCATAGAGATGGCCACCGGCATCAAGGGCTGAAATATAGGCGGCATTGGTAGTACCGATAATCGCCGGACGAATAAAAATGTAATAGAATGTCCAAAAGTATCTTATCCTGTAGATGATGGTATGATAAACGTTTCTTTGATGCCTTTGGCCTCAAAATTTTAAGTTTTAAAGCCGTATAACACTTTCTTTAGGAGTTATTTAACTATATAGATTTTGACATTGCGCTCATGTGTGAAAATTTCGCATTTACAGTAACACTTAAACAACATTTTCTAAAAATCAGCTCCAAATTTCGTCAACATAAATTTCCATGTGGGAAAAGGTTTTACTCTTCTGTAATACTCTTAGTCATGTTTCAGTTCTACCATTAGGAGACCGAAAAGTTGGGACAATGTG
Organism: Acheta domesticus; assembly: GCA_031308135.1. NCBI lineage: Eukaryota > Metazoa > Arthropoda > Insecta > Orthoptera > Gryllidae > Acheta > Acheta domesticus. Next base: position 57,670,086 of record JAHLJT010009436.1, read on the forward strand.
AAAAAATATGTAGTTTAGGCGGCGATAGATCGCAGCTGGGGATAGGGTGGTGCAAAACCGAAATCCTAACCCAGAGCAAAGAAATTAGAAGACTAACTAGTATGAGAAAGTCTATGCCATTCTGTAGCACTACTAGTTATACCCTTTTTCTCTTTGAGAAAGCTTTACCTTTTCACCAATTGAGATTATAAGTTTCCTTAATGATAGAAAAACTTCTTCCATTTATGATTAAATATTCATGGAGAATGAACTGTTATTTTATTAATCTCTTCTCTTTTATTGCAGGATTTCATGGAATGAACATCCACATATGAATAGAAATGTAGATGTTAACATACAGATCTTGAAAGATGGAAAAGAAAATAACAAGGTGAACATAATAATATTGTAACAGAAAAGTTGATTTAGTGCCAAGCTGCTATAGTGTGACTCTTGAAAGTTTTTTAAATTGAGTTCAGGATGTATACATTGGCAGAGGGAACAACAAAAACACTCACAATAATAAATGCATGATGGCAGAGTATCTCAAAGGTTTGCTAAAGTGAAGATGAAAATGGAGAAATAATTGAAGGCAAAAGTACAAAAATAATTGAAGCAATAGATTCCATTGACATGGACCAGTGGTTAGACAGGTCTGCTGATTATTTTTGTGCTCAATTCTGAAAGCCAAATAAATTACATAAAAATCTTAAAGTAGTTTTTGCCAAAATATGCTTGTATGCCATTTAATCAAGTCAGTTTGTCTAGGAAGTAGCCGCCCACCTGGGACCCCACTGACTGTTAATACTGGGGTGCACTACTGACTGACAGTTTAATTAGATCACCAACCTTGTAGCAACTAGATACAAGATTGAGTTTGTGACAAAAAAAAATCTTAAAATGGGGATGTGGGTGTATTTGACTTAACAATAGCAATAATCTTTTCAAGCACTGTAAAATATTTTTTCGGGCATTCTTAATACAAGATTTTTCCATTTTTCTCTATATTCTTTAATATTGTCATTCACTCTTAAAATTTTTAATTCATTTCTAATTTCTTTGCTTTTCTTGTGATCAAGAGGTATATTACTTATGGTTTGAAGAAACTTAATTTCAGCTGATTCTAATCTTCTAATTTGGTCTTTGGTTAATGTCCAACATTCACTTCTGTATAACAGCATGGGTAGGACCATTGTTTTGTAGAGTTTCAGTATACTTTCTTTTCTGACTTTATTTTTCAAAGTTTGAACTATTGTGCCACAGAAGTGTTTATATCTGTTTAATTTTACTTGTAAATCGTTATTTTATGACCAAGGTAATTAAATGCATTTACTTGTTCTATTATGTTGTTTCCAAGGGTTATTTTTGCTCTTATTGGTTCACAACCCCTAAATACCGTGATATTAGTTTTGCCTATTCATATAATCATATTATATTGCTTAGCTGTATTATCTAATTTATATATTGCTTCTTGGATACTGGCTTCTGTAGGGACTATAACAACTTGATCATCTGCAAGCAATACTGTGGTAATATTTACATTATTTACTATAAATTTTCTATTTAACATTTTTAGCCACTCATTTATGACTTCGTCAATATATATGTTAAATAAGGTAGGTGACAATGGGCAACCTCGTCTTACACCGTGATTAATGTTTGCAGTTTGTTTTCCATTTTTTGTTCTTATTTTTATAACATTTTCTCTGTACAGGCTCTGTAGAGCTCTTATTAGATGTTTTGGTACCCCTTTCTTTTTTAATGTTTTCCATAGTAATGTCCTCCTAACTTTGTCAAAAGCCTTCTCATAGTCGATGAACAGGTGGAAGGTTGGTAAATTTTGTTCATGTCTTTTCTCAGTTAATTGGGTAATTGTACACAGGTATACTGGGTATAAAGGTATACAGTCACTGCAAGATCTTCCTCTCCTAAATGCATGTTGGGCATCTTTGATTTTGTTTTCTATTATTGGTTTTAGTCTTCTTCCTATTATAATATCATAGATTTTATAGCAAGAGTTTAATGAGCTTATTTCTCTAAAATTGCTACATAATGTTCTGTCTCCCTTTTTGTATATAGGACAGATATATGCTTCATTCCATTCTTCCGGAACATATCCTTCATGCCAACATGTAATTATGAAAGCTAATAATCTTAGTTTAAGCTCTAGGGTTGCATACTTTATTAGTTCTACATTCAAGTCATCTGTACCTGCAGATTTTTTTTATTTTTACTAGCTTTAAATACTTCTGCAAGTGCTTGCATATCAATGTTGTCTATATTGCCAGTGGGTTCCATTAATACTGCATCAGCTTCATCATTCATTCACAGGTTTTTAAAATAATCTAACCATTCTATTTCTGATATGGGATTAATTCTTAGATTATCTTTTTCATCTTTATTTTCAGATTTACTTCAGATTTTCAGATTTACTTTTATATTCAAGTTTTAAATCTAAACTGTTTGGTATTTTTAAAGGAGGCTTCTTTCTTTTCATCTATTAGTTGTTTAATTTCTTCGTCCCAAACTCTAAGACCCCTTCTCATATATTTCTTTTTCCTTTTACCTAATGATTCAAATGCAGTGTTGGTCAGTATCTGGTTAATATTTATCCATTCTTCAGTTATGTTATTACTAGTTGGTATAGATTGTAATTTTATATTCAATCTTGATTGATAGAGCATTCTGATGCTTTGGTTATGAAGAAGGTGCACTTTGAAAGTTTCGATAATATTTTCTTGTTTATTAGTAGTGTTTTTTCCATCTTTTAGGTAGTTGTAATGTTGAGATGACTAGGAAATGGTCTGTTGAGATATCCGGACCCCTAAACACTCTTGTCATTTATTAGAGCCCACGTCTTTTTGTTTGCCACTACATAATCTATAATAGAAGCACTTCCTCTTGCAGTCCATGTATATTTATGGATATTTCGGTGTCTTAAAATGTATTTGTTACTCTTAATTCATTGAATACTGCAATACAATTAATGTATGCCCATTTTGATTTAAAGTTTGTTTGCCCTCTGTTCCAATTATATTAGGGATAGGATTATTTCCGACTCTGGCATTATAATCTCCTAAAACTATCAGATAATCATTGTTGTTAACGTGATTTATTATCACTTGTAATCATTCATTAAATTCAATTGTTTTATCTTTCCTTCCTTTCTCTGGAACTTATATTGCTATTATACTCGTGTATCCTCTTCCTACGTTAATTCGTAGTGTTACTATTCTTTTGTTTATTAATGTGTATGATACTATTCTATTTTTATACGTATTTTTCATAAGTTTAGCAACTCCTGCTGAGTCTCTCTCTAATTGTTGGACACCTCTATAGATCATTATATACTTTTCTAATACTATTGTACCTTTTAATTGCTTTTTAGTTTCAGATCAAGCTACAAAATCTACATCCATTTCAATCAATTGTTTTTCTAATTCTATTTCTTTATTTACCATCCCTCTGACATTCTATGCTGCTGAACGTAGTCTTTCCGAGATCCCATTATTCGTTTGTCCTTTATTTATTGCTAAAGTTGTCTTCGTTTACCTCTGGCAGTTCCTTTGGAGTTTGTGAGTAAGATAAGTTCCCCAAGTTGGGCTACCATCCCTACGTTGGGCATGCTGGGTGAAGGGGCTGCCTTCTTAGGGGACCCCATCTTCTCTCATGCATTAACCCCCTAGGAAGGGCTGCCTCATCTGCCTTTTAGCCGTTAAGGACTTTCTTCTTGTTACCCTCAAGATGGGTCTTCATATTAATCCCTGAAGAATGGACGCTTCTTCCGTGCTATCTGCCCGTTGAGGTCTTCACCGTAACCCTGGCAAGGGGCCCTTACGAGGTGCTACCAGCTGGAGCCAGTTGGGCCTAGGTTTTTTTAAAGAGGTAATACTCCCCTATCACTCCCCTCTTTGTCCTGGCTTGTGACAGGCAGAGCTTGGCTACCAAAACATTTGGTCCAAGTTGGCGGTGATATACGTGTGTTGGGAAAACCAGTTTTCAAAATGCCTTCTCATGATGAGTCTTCTCGTGAAGTTCTTCAAGAAAGTGAAATTATCCAATATACTGCAAATAGTATATTGGACAGTGACAATAATGAATAATCGTGCACCTCTGGTCCTGGTAAAGCATGCTCATCCTAATGCATCTCCTGATAATAAAGAAACCAATAGAGTTAGTTCATCTTCTGTTTCTTCTAGTGTCTTCATGTGTCGTTTGCTTTCTTCTACTCTCCTCATGAGACAAACAAAAATTTGACACCAGGAGTTTTCGTTCTCCAGTGTGATATATTTTAGAAAATTATTCCTGAAACACGACACAAATTCAATTCACCCTTTTCAGTGTAATTTCATAACACTTCTCAAATAAGATTATGACCATGTTAACAAACATAATTTTTCAGAAAATGGACTCGGCGCGTAGTACTTTAAAAAGATCTGAGTTTATGAATAAAGATGTCTTGCTGAAAGTGCTGAGTGGCATTTCTTCACTCAGGAATTCTGTGGAGAACATTTGTTTCATGTCATAAATATTATTTGAAGCAAGTACCATTAAAATGATATTAAAATCGTTGAAACCAGCAAAACATTTGTTAAAAATGATGGGAAAAAGGTACAAAAACGACTTATTAGTCAAAATTGACAAAAAATGTAATTTAAAAATGTGTTATTTCCTTTTGTCATACCATAAAATTAATTTCTATACTAAATGGCATTGTTCTGAAGTGAAAAAAAAAAAACAAAACAAAAACAAACTGACATTTCGTTAAAATCCACCTCCTCCTGATGACCTTATGGTACTCCGTTTCACTGTGGAAACAAAGGCTATAACCTGTGTTGACCTCAGCTGGTGACGGTGACACAGTTGCTTGCTTCAGTTTCAAGCTTGGTGTTAGTTCATATTCTATTGGACAAAACACATTGTTCTATGTAGGTAACAGGAAGCATGTAAATGCCACAGCTTGGCAATACCTGCCATGCTGTGTGGAAAAGCGATCAGTTCCTTTAACCATTCACACCATCCCACTACCGAAAGGATCTCTTATGTTATTAGGAAAGTAAAAGGGCCTTGGGAGAGAGAGGTATTCCAACAGTGCAAGAGGCATTGAAGGGTGTGAAGACTGCCTTTCAATACTTAGACATTGAAGACATTGCAGAATTGAGAATGGAGAAAGCACAAACCTTGGAGAAGGATTTAGAGAAATTAGTAATGAAAAATGTACAAAGCAAACAATTGAAAATAATTGATTTTTTAAGGACAAATAAAGATATTGAAATTTTTTTTTAATTGAATTGCCTTATTTTACGTGGCGAAACTCACGCCATGAGACCTGCTCTTCTGTCTGATCACACAAATTTCGCTAAGCTCCTTTCTCCAACTAGCAGAGAAAGAAGGTATTCCATGGGTGACAAAACAGGCGATTTTGAATTTTGCTCAGAGGCGTCATATAGGCTTGAGGATCTTTTACATGCAGTAAATCTACTAACATGCGACAGCCGGCTTTACTGCCCCTCTGAAGCAAGGTGTACGAAGGATTTTTTTGCCCCTAAAAATCCATGGCTTCGATCGGGTTTGAACCCTCGGAACTTGGTATAACAGTCCGATAAGCTAACCGTTATACCATCGCTGCCACAAAATTTTCAGTTCATGCTGTTAATGTATTTTGTTGTATTTCTATATTGATAAAATAAATCATCTTAGAGAAATCCTATTTAATTTTTACATCATTGGATATAGTGAACCAAAAATGTTAGTCCTCAGAAATTCACTATAACTGGAGTCAACTACATTAATTTATGATGTTAGAAGACCTGTATGCAACAAAAGTTTCTCTGGGGTCTGTTTTCTCCCAGGCACCCAGTAATATTCATAGGCAGGATGTGACCTTTCGTGGGTAAACAAGGAGATACCATGAAATAAAACATACTCTCTGACCAATATTCCCCATAAATAAAACAACTAATATCATGTACCTTGAAATGGTTTTTTCTCATCAGTAAGAAACTGAGGTTTTTATAAGTATGTTTTGGTGAAGTGCCCAGCAGTATTCTTCTATCATTTTTACATTCCACCAACCTTGATTCTTCTGTTCCATCTCCTTAATATCTTTGTGGCAATGCTTTTTTACTCCTTGCTCTTTGCACCATATATTTATAGAGAGAAGACCCGAAAGTGTGTGCAGAAAATAAATATTCAATCTCATTAAACATCCCAAATCTTTGAAGTTCAACTTATCTTTCTCAATGGTTATGCAATCAGGTTATTTTTTAAGAAGTTTTTAAAGGAAATCATAACTGTTTTCAGCATCTGTAAATGTGGGAGTAAATTATTTGTCTTAAGACGTTTTATGACTATTTTTCCTTGAAACAACTTTTGATAGGTGTGGAAATTTCTCGCCTAGTTACTTGAAACTTTTTTCTCCTGTGCTTTGTTTGGTAATTAGTTTTTCAAGAGATGGCTGAAGTATTAGTAAGAAATAAGTGACACTAATATCATAGTACTTATTATGTAATTTTATGCAAATTATATAAAAATGTATGTGCTGTTGTAGTACAAAGTTATCTAATAGTCATTTCAGACTAAATACACACCCATAAACATATAGCAGATTGTCTGGAGGCTTGTGTTATGTTCTGTTGGATTAACATATTTGACTGAATGAGGTTTTATAATATGCGATTAAGTTCAACTAAGCACCTTAAAATTATTGATACACAATAGGTCACCTTTTTATAATCATGATAAACAAATATATTTCACTTACTGTCAATTGTTTTTAAAGCAAATAAAATTGAATTTGTTTTTCTATCTAATTTATTAAGTTTTACAATAAAATTGAAAAGTTAAATTATTTTGCTCATTTGAAGTTTAGGAAACATTCCCATTGAGACAATCTTCTTTAGCCCGGCACTTCGCGTGTTTTTAGACTACCGGCGTCGCGAAAATTCATGCTAACGCGCCTTTGCGCGTAGAATACGACCCTGAAAACCGCGAAGCGCTATGTCTTCCCGTTCTCCCCGGAATTTATTCCTAAAGTTTACATTCCACGACAGATTACAGCTCTTGCATTATGAGTACGTATGTAAATATTTCCAGCTGACAAAAATGCAATAATACAAAAATTACAATTTGTATTATAATTATTTGAATTTATAAATTCATTATGATAGATTGACATTAGAATTATGTATTCTGTTTACTGCTAAGATGATACCTTAGGGACTCGGATATTGGTTGTTTGTGTTCTGACTTCCTTGTGCATCACTTTTAATACATACTGTGACTTAAAATGCACTTTTTGGAAGTAGGATTTTGTGTACTAATGCTTTCAAGACTATTTTTGATTGTATAAAACGTAATATACCTAGGTGTTCATTTATGTTATTCTAGTGCTAATAAATAAATAATTAGATGACTTTTTATGTGTTAAGTGGAGAATGATAATAGGAAAAAGAAATATTAATATTTTTTTTTACTTTAACAGGTATCGTCTGCAATTTTAATACCAGGAACTGAGAGGACTATTGCATGTTTTGGGGAAAATGTCACTCTTTGGTCTGGAACTTCAGAAAATATTTGTAGTTTTCTTGACTATGAATTAAAAGGATGTGTGAAAGCTCAGATGTGGAAAGAGAAGTAAAAATAAAATTGACATTATAGCCTTCATGAAAGTGACAAATATATTAACTTCATTGTATATAGTGTCTTACTTTTTATTTTGTTTTAGATTTTTTGTGTGCTTGACTTCTGAAGGAGAACTTGCTCTATTGTGTGCAAAAACGTTGCTTTGTTGTACTACATGGCATAAGTTCACTGTACAAGACTTCATTATCATGAAGGACGAGAACGATTCACATAAAGAAAATATTGCACTACTTTCTGCATTAAATAATTCATCAAAGTGCATTACTATATTATCATTACCAGGTAATTTTTCTTGTTGAAAATTGCAAGGAACCTGATGTTGGTCTCCAGTCAGTTACCAGTTTGTGTGTGTGGAGGAGGGGGTTTTGTGATGTAAAACCATATGCTTTCCATCTCCTAAGACCCAGATTCAATGCTCCAGTCGATCCAAGGTGGAATTTGTGGTAGACAAAGCAAGCTCTGTCATGTTTTCTCATGGTTTTGTAATTTTCCTTTTTTCTCATTCTCATTCGAGTTCATCATTATTATCACTATCATCTATTCATTAGGTCATTACTCAAGGGCCCCAATGACCTCAGCAATTGCAGGGTCCCCTAAACCCTAATAAAAATTAAGTAAATAATACAGTCAGTATGTGCCTTTATAATGTGTTTAAATGAAGAGTTACAAGCAAGAGGTTGTAATTTTATATTTGTGTTTCTTTATCATATTTTATTCATTCTCATAAAAGTATAAGGTCAAATCGATAAACATTTCTGGAGAAGTATTAAAGTAATTTTAATTAATTTTTAGTTTTGCCCTCAATGAAATAATATTCCACATTTTTTGTTTACATTTTGAATTCTTATATTTCTTCTAGTAATACAGTATTATCATGACTTATTTGTTATAATATACGGAATTTTGTTTCCATTTTGATTGAAACGTCCTGTTTTTACAGGAGTCTCATCTGTCCTGGCAATGTGAGGTTTATTGCATTTTTTGAAAATGAAGGATCAGTTTGAAAACTCTCTCTATTTCAGTTTCTAAGATAATCTGCATCCTAAATGAAAATGTTGAACTCTGAAATTTCATTCCAGAAAAATTTGTATCCTGAAACTGCTTTTCAAAAATAAATTTAACTGTATGCACTTCTGCAGGATTTATCATCTTCATAACCACCCCGATCTTTTCTTGAAAGCCATCTTCTACCTTTTGTGGACTCCACAACATTCCTTGGGCTTACTTTCGATAAGAGCCTAACTTGGCGAAATCATATACGTAAACTGAAAAGCCGATGTGTCTCACCTCTGAACCTCCTCCGCACCCTTACAGGCAGCTCTTGGGGAGCAGACCGTGTGTGTCTCTTGCGTTTGTATAGAACCCCTCATCCGCTCTATTTTGGATTATGGATGTATTGTGTATGGGTCAGCGTCACCATCAACCCTCCGGCCATTATATACCATTCACAATGCCGGTATAAGGATTAGTACAGGTGCCTACCGCACGAGTCGCATCGAATGCCTCTTGGCCGAAGCTGGAGAACCATCTCTGAGCCGAAGGCGAGATATTTTATTAGCCTCTTATGGGGCTAAAGTGTCAGGACTGGTTGACCACCCTTGTCGTCGTATAATCATCCACCCAAAGTATGAGTCCTCGTACATTCTTCGAACATCGTTACCCCATCCCCCAGGTATTAGATTACGAAATCTTCTCCAGGAATTAAATGTCGAACTTCCCACCCCTGTGAAACCCACAAGTGACCGGATTCCCCCTTGGAAACTCCTCCTTCCCAGTATTGACTTCATACTCTCCAATCTGCCCAAACGAACTACTAGTCCTCTGGTTTACCAGAAGCAGTTTCTGGATATGAGAGAATCCTATCCGGATCATTTATTCTTATACACGGATGGTTCATCGTGCAGCGACGCGGTGGCATGTGGTTTTTACTGTATCAGGGCCACCAAATCATTTCGGCTTCACTCCAAGTGCAGTATATTCACTGCCGAAATGTATGCAATTTTTGAGGCCCTAAAATACATTGAATCAGCGACGTTGCGGCGAGTAGTTATCTGTTCTGATTCTCTCAGCTCTCTTCAAGCTGTCTCCCGTCCTTCGTCAGACTACCTGACTTTATCCGTTCAAAGCCTGATTCATCATCTTCTGTCCCGCCGCTATGACCTGGTACTTAGTTGGGTCCCAGGCCACGTGAGTATCAGAGGAACAAACTGGCCAACCAGGCGGTGAAATCAGCGACTCGTAAAACTCGTATCGACATCCCTTCTGTGCCATTGTCCGATGTTCAGTTTTTCTTGAAACGATCCGTTCTTAGAGCGTGGCAAACAGAGTGGCACAATAGCACTTTCAAACTAAGTGCGATAAAGAATTCTGTGTATCCCTGGCGCTCCTCATCACGGTCCTGTAGGCGCGAGGAAGTTATTTTAACCCGTCTTCGTATTGGACACTGCCATTTTACTCATGGTTTCATTCTTCGAAATGGAACACGTCCTGCTGTACTGTAGGAAATTTGTTGGCAGTCAACAAAGACATGACCTGGGCAACTCGCTACAAGTGGTGCTCGGGGATGACGATTCTGCGCTCTCAAAACTTTTTTGTTTTTTGAGAGAAAGCAGAATATATAATTTTATTTGAAAGATAACAATGTTTTATGTTGTTTTTTGGCCCCTTTACAGCCAAGTTTACGTTTTAAGATACATTTTACACGCCCTTTTTCTATTTTCCTCCTGCCATTTCTACATGTATGCTTGAAGCAGAATTCAAGCCTTCTTTTTAGCCAATGTACATGCTTTTAAACAGTGAGTAAGTTACATATGCAACACTATACAAATACTCTGGCATGGGCGCAAATGACCACAGTAGTCGAAGCGCCCTCTAAACCCTATTCAATCAATCACATTCATTTGGCCACAACCACAGCTCCAGAGGCAGCCAATGTGATTAACCAAAACTTTGATACAATCTGGCAAAATTTGTATTTTTTGTACATTTTTACATTTTGATAGAAACCAGATATTTAGCAAAAATGCCTATTGTGCCAGGTTATATCAATGTTTCGGCCAATCTCCACACTTAGACCACCTCTAGAGCTGTGAATGCACCCCAATCAATGTGGCTCAAATTGATTACCCGTCGAGGTGGGTTGGTCCACGTCCTGACGGGGGGATGCAGAGAAGGCTCTCAAGTGTTCCTTTCTCCATTTTTTTCATCTTCTTGCTTCTCATTTCATGTCATGTACGTTCTTTTCACTCCTTTTTCTTCCTCACTGGCCTTCTCTGTATGCTGAACGCCCACCCATGTGTTTGCCGTGCATGGCGACCCGTGTCGGAGGGAATGTGTGTCCTGGCAGTTGAGGGACCTGTTTGTTTCCCTATCTAGTCCTAGTGCTACTGTTCGCCTTGCACTAAGGGAGTACGTTGATTACGTATTTTGGGGAACATTCCCTGTAGGTTCCAACACACTCGCTTTGGCCCCGGACTCTTCTAGACGGGCGGTCGGGAGCTAACCCACTCCCGATCAATCGGCTCGGACTAGGTCTTGTACTGAACTCCAGGGTGAGCGGGGGAATCCACGGCGGTGCAGCGCTGTGTTATTCCCCCACTATATCCTCGTGGCAACCCTGGCACTCCGATGGAGTGTCCCCTTGTTGGGCTCCGTGGTGGGTGGGGACCACGAGGATGAACCTATTCCATCTACATGGATACTTCACCTTTCCCCCCGCCCTCTTCCGCAAGGAAGAGGAGATGTGCAGAAAGAACTATTGATTTGAATAGTTTCTTTTCTAGAGAAGAAGATCGACCCAAGAAGCCTCGTTTCCTCCTCATGGCATGTGCCGAGGAAGGTAAGACTTTTAAAACTGTGAGTGCTGTCCGTCTGGCGCGAGCCTATCGAAGAAGCCTACGGGAAGCTCCAAGCGGTCGTGCGACAAAGGAATGGAACCATTCTTTTTGAAGCGCGTACCGACGAGCAGATTGTAAAAATTCAAAATACGAAGCAGATTGCCGGCCTCCAGGTAGGTAGTCACGGTTCATCCCACCTTGAACCTGATGCAAAGGCGTAGGTCAATCACGAGGACTTTGCTACTGAAACGGAGGAAGATCTTCTAAACTTTTTTAAGACCATTGGCGTGACTGAGGTGTACTAGGATCAGGAAGGAAGGAGCAGGGGAAAGTGATCCCTACTTCTACCCTGATCCTTACTTTTGACCGTACCATCCCTCCCGGAAAGGATCGTTACCGCTTTCTACAACCTCCGTGTGCGGCAGTATGTGCCGAACCCTTTGCGCTGCTTCAAGTGTCAAAGGTTTGGGCATACCCAACAGCGATGTATGTCCGTTAAACGCGGTTTGCGGGAAGTGTGGATCAGTCAGTTCACGACCCACAATCCCTGCGACAAACCACCGCACTGTGTGAATTGCGAAGGCGATCACCCAGCCAAGCGACAACCATTGTCCCATGTTTCTCCGGGAAAGAGAAATCCAAAAAATAAGAGTAACCGAAAAGGTTTCCTTCCCTGAGGCGAAACGTAGGTTCCAAATCAGGAATCCAGTTGACCTATCACGATCTTTTCCAGTGCTGTAAAACTTAAGTCCCCGGGGGTAACAGCGAGTTGTCAAACTCGCTGTACCCCAGCGGTAGTTTCACACTTCAGTTGTCAGATGTCGCCGGTAGACTTCCCCGAAGATTCGGCGTGTATCCAAGGTGGGAAAATTATCATTCCCACAAAGTACAAAAAACCTGTTCAAAAACTCCACCAGACATCGACCACTTCTACTGAAATCGATCTTAAGCAGACACCGCCTCCCAGGAAAAATATGTCATCCAAATCCCGTCCACCTCTTTCTGTTTCCGAGATTCACATCGGACGATCCTCCAGCCCCTGTAGATCTCGGTCACCCGTGGCCAAAAGTCGGGAAATCCCCCGACACAGGCGACCATATCCAGCAGCAGTCAGGATGACTCTGCTGTTGATGAGGAACCCCACAAGAGTTCCTCTACAACCATTCAGAAGGTGAGAAAGAAAAAAAAAGCAACCAAAGAAATAATTTCTCATAATGGCTCTCTCATGGAACTTAAATGGTCTTCGTGCTCACTCAGAAGAATTAAGATTAATAATTTCTCGCCACAAACCATTTAAATCTGTCTTCAGGAAACTCATCTTCTCCCTCATCATACCCTGTCTCTTCGCGGATTTAACAGCTATCGGTTCGATCAAGACGACGGACTTCGTGCTCACAGCGGCGATCGCGGTACTCATCCGCGACTCCCTGTTCTCTGAGGAACACAACGTTCGAACCGACCTCCAAATAGTTCGCGTATCGGGTACACCTAACCTCCTTCTCTTTTACGGTGTGTAGTATATACATTCCCCCTGGCCAAGTCGTGTCACAAGAGGAACTCGAAGATGTTTTTTCTCAGTTGCCCGCCCCTTTTCTTATTGCGGGGGATTTTAATGCCCACAATCCCCTCTGGGGTGGCACGAGGACCTGCCCGAGAGGTTCTATCCTCGAAAATATTATTGACCAGCAAAACTTAATTCTTCAGAATTCCGGGAATCACACTTATTTCTCTATTATGGCGTCAAACTCCTTCTCGTCAATCGATCTGGCACTCTGCAGTCCATCCCTATCTACCATGGTAGAGTGGACTGTACTTGATGATCTACATGGGAGTGACCATTTTCCCACTTTGGTCCACTTTAATATCCCTACTTTAGACGTCATCCTCCCTCCTCGCTGGCTATTCCATCGAGCCGACTGGGATACATTCAGCGAGAAAATTAATGCCAGACCACTTTTCAAATAACATCGATACCTTGGTGGCCCAATTCACCGACGCCCTTCTTCGCGCAGCCACTATTGCAATCCCGACGTCTACGTGTCTGCCACGACGCGTCCCTGTGCCTTGGTGGAATGCTGACTCTGCCACCGCGGTGCGTAGACCGAAAGCAAGCACTCGCGAGGCTCAATAGGTTCCCCACCGCATCAAACCTGATCGATTTCAAAAGAAAGCGGGCAAGAGCCAGATTAGTAATATGGGAAAGTAAGACCGCTTCCTGGAGAGCCTTTATCTCTTCTCTTTCTTGCCATACCCCGCCTAAAGTAGTATGGCGAAAGATCCGACAGATTGGAGGAAGATTTTCCCCATCATCTGTCCTCAGGACTTATTATTTAATGGAAATCTTATTACTTCTCCAGAAAAAGTAGTTGAGGAATTGGCCTGTCATTATGAAAATACCTCCAGTTCCTTACACTACTCCCCTAGCTTCTTGAAAACGAAGAGTAGAATGGAGAAATGCAGATTGGACTTCTCTAACTTGCCTGGAGGAAGATTATAACGCCCCTTTCGTCCATGGATCGAATTTTCCTTTGCGCTCACCCGTGGGAAAGATTCTGCTCCAGGACCAGACCAGATACACAACCAAATGTTAAAACACCTGCCGGAAGAGGCACGTATCTTTCTCCTCCGTATCTTCAACAAGATTTGGATGGAACATACCTTCCTAGGACCTGGCGCGAAGCGATTATTATTCCTATTCCTAAACAAGGAAAGGACAGGACAAAGCTGTCTACCTCCCGCCCAATCTCGCTTACAAGCTGTATGTGCAAACTTCTGGAGCGAATGGTGAATACGCGTTTGGTCTGGCACCTGGAACAGAGAAACCTATTACACCCATCCAATGTGGTTTCAGGAAGAACAGGTCAACCATGGACCACCTTGTCACCCTTACCACACAGATCTCCGCTGCTTTCGTGCTACGTCAACACCTGGTAGCAATTTTCTTTCGATATAGAGAAAGCATATGATACTACCTGGAGGTACGGCATTCTTCGCACCATCCATTCTTGGGGTCTTTAGGGGCCGGCTCCCCCTTTTTTTAGTAGCCTTTCTTTCCTCAAGATACTTCCGCGTTCGCCTTGGTGACAGGGTATCCGCCAGCCACCATTTAGAAAACGGAGTCCCTCAGGGCTCAATTCCTGAGTGTCACTTGTTTGCCATCGCTATCAATAGTATAGCGTCGATAATCCGAGAGCCGGTGAAAGCATCGCTCTTCGTTGACGACTTTGCCATTTCTGCTCTTCCAAGAGTATTCAAGTGATAGAGAGACAATTACAACTTGTCCTCAACAAATTGCAGGAATGGAGTGATGCGACAGGTTTCAAATTCTCCGCATCAAAACTAACTGTATGCACTTCTGCAGGATTTATCATCTTCATAACCACCGCGATCTTTTTCGACTCATAAAACTCGTATCGACATCCCTTCTGTGCCATTGTCCGATGTTCAGTTTTTCTTGAAACGATCCATTCTTAGAGCGTGGCAAACAGAGTGGCACAATAGCACTTTTCAAACTAAGTGCGATAAAGAATTCTGTGTATCCCTGGCGCTCCTCATCACGGTCCTGTAGGCGCGAGGAAGTTATTTTAACCCGTCTTCGTATTGGACACTGCCATTTTTCTCATGGTTTCATTCTTCGAAATGGAACACGTCCTGCTGTACTGTAGGAAATTTGTTGGCAGTCAACGAAGACATGACCTTCTACCTTTTGTGGACTCCACAACTTTCCTTGGGCTTACTTTCGATAAGAGCCTAACTTGGCAAAATCATATACGTTAAACTGAAAAAGCCGATGTGTCTCACCTCTGAACCTCCTCTGCACCCTTACAGGTAGCTCTTTGGGAGCAGACCGTGTGTGTCTCTTGCGTTTGTATAGAACCCTCATCCACTCTATTTTGGATTATGGATGTATTGTGTATGGGTCAGCGTCACCATCAACCCTCCGGCCATTTTAATACCATTCACAATGCCGGTATAAGGATTAGTACAGGTGCCTACCGCACAAGTCGCATCGAATGCCTCTTGGCCAAAGCTGGAGAACCATCTCTGAGCTGAAGGCGAGATATTTTATTAGCCTCTTATGGGGCTAAAGTGTCAGGACTGGTTGACCACCCTTGTCGTCGTATAATCATCCACCCAAAGTATGAGTCCTCGTACAATTCTTCGAACATCGTTACCCCATCCCCCAGGTATTAGATTACGAAATCTTCTCTGGGAATTAAATGTCGAACTTCCCACCCCTGTGAAACCCACAAGTGACCGGATTCCTCCCTTGGAAACTCCTCCTTCCCAGTATTGACTTCAGACTCTCCAATCTGCCCAAACAAACTACTAGTCCTCTGGTTTTCCAGAAGCAGTTTCTGGATATGAGAGAATCCTATCCGGATCATTTATTCTTATACACGGATGGTTCATCGTGCAGCGACGCGGTGGCATGTGGTTTTTACTGTATCAGGGCCACCAAATCATTTCGGCTTCACTCCAAGTGCAGTATATTCACTGCCGAAATGTATGCAATTTTTGAGGCCCTAAAATACATTGAATCAGCGACGTTGCGGCGAGTAGTTATCTGTTCTGATTCTCTCAGCTCTCTTCAAGCTGTCTCCCGTCCTTCGTCAGACTACCTGACTTTATCCGTTCAAAGCCTGATTCATCATCTTCTGTCCCGCCGCTATGACCTGGTACTTAGTTGGGTCCCAGGCCACGTGAGTATCAGAGGAAGCAAACTGGCCAACCAGGCGGCGAAATCAGCGACTCATAAAACTCGTATCGACATCCCTTCTGTGCCATTGTCTGATGTTCAGTCTTTTCTTGAAACGATCCGTTCTTAGAGCGTGGCAAACAGAGTGGCACAATAGCACTTTCAAACTAAGTGCGATAAAGAATTCTGTGTATCCCTGGCGCTCCTCATCACGGTCCTGTAGGGCGCGAGGAAGTTATTTTAACCCGTCTTCGTATTGGACACTGCCATTTTTCTCATGGTTTCATTCTTCGAAATGGAACACGTCCTGCTGTACTGTAGGAAATTTGTTGGCAGTCAACGAAGACATGACCTGGGCAACTCGCTACAAGTGGTGCTCGGGGATGACGATTCTGCGCTCTCAAAACTTTTTGTTTTTTGAGAGAAAGCAGAATATATAATTTTATTTGAAAGATAACAATGTTTTATGATGTTTTTTGGCCCCTTTACAGCCAAGTTTACGTTTTAAGATACATTTTACACGCCCTTTTTCTATTTTCCTTCTGCCATTTCTACATGTATGCTTGAAGCAGAATTCAAGCCTTCTTTTAAGTGAGTAATTACATAGTCAACACTATACATACTCTGGCATGGGCGCAAATGACCACAGTAGTCAAGCGCCCTCTAACCCATTCAATCAATCACATTCATTTGGCCACAACCACAGCTCCAGAGGCAGCCATGTGATTTAACAAAAACTTTGATACAATCTGGCAAAATTTGTATTTTTTTGTACATTTTACATTTGATATAACCAGATATTTAGGCAAAAATGCCTATTGTGCCAGGTTATATCATGTTCGGCCAATCTCTCACTTACCACCTCTAGAGCGTGAATGCACCCCATCAATGTGGCATCAAATTGATTATCTAAAAGTGGTATTCACATGACAGCAGAGCTGGTGTAAGCCGGTTCTGGATAATTTTAAGTTGACAAAGATGACTTCAATTATTTTGTCCATTAATCATGTCTGCAACACCTCATCAGCATTTCCATATCATGATGTAACTGGTGTGCAGATCATGGTGACTGTTTGCTTCACAATTTACATGAATTGGTTAAGTCTTATTATATATGTATATATGTTCTGAATTTTGGAAATTACTTGTCAATCATTTGATGGAGCTGCAATCTCCATTTTGTGGGGATCGGCCACCACTAATGAATTAGATAAGAGTTCCCTACTTGTTATGTAATCTGAATTTCATGAATAGCTGGACACCTTCCATGGAACAGAATCTCAATAATCTGATTTTTCTCTTCTTTTTCCTTTTTTTCCCCCAGAGTTGAAAATTAAGCATGAAGTGAAAATATCTGAAATGTCCTGGTTTATATCTTCTCCATATACAGTCATGTGCATTGAAGGATACTCTTCATCTGACAATGTAAAATTGAAAATCATTATATTGTCAAAATGCGATCCTCGGCAGAGGTGAACATCCATTCTTTATATTCTAACAGTGTGAAATCACTTACAATATCATTAAAGAAAATCCATTAATATTCAATTTTTATTTTCATTAGATTGCAGTTGTGTTTGAAAGAACGTAAATTTGATGAAGCTGAAGCTTTAGCAAGACAATTTGATCTTGACGTAGAAATTGTTTTCAAGGAGAAAGCTTCATTTTTTGTGAAGACATTATCTTCACAAATTGATCGTCTACTTTTCAACGACTTGATAAGTACTTTAGATCAGATATCAGATATCCAATTTGTTGCTTCATTTTGTGCAGAGCAATATGTTTATCAAATGAGTGATATGAAAAGCATGTTACGATATGCCCTGAAGAGGATACAAATACTTAAGGTATTATTAGGATTCTGAAAAAGTTTGTTTTTGTATCTGTCCAAAAAGTTAAAAGAAAATGGTGTGTTTAAAATGTACTATGATGGGATGAAAGGAATGAATTATTGCCAAGAATTCCTCACTATCCAAATTGATCCTTTCTTAAATTTATTTATTTATTTCATAATATGTATTATTACAAGTTATCTTCAAATAAGTATCATATGAGAATAACTCTTTGTGCATTCCATTCCAGGAATCGGCTAATTTTATATTACAGTAATAAATTATATATAGTCTAGTAAAATCAGGACCTTCCAACTCCTTTTGAAATTGTGGACAAAACTAGTGTGTGCTAGTGTCATCCAGTGCGGTTTTGCCTTACGTTCACCAATATGGCATGATAAAAATTGGATACATGTATGGGAAATATGAAATACAGAGAAATCAAGTATATATAATAATGGTATTTGCTGGAAAATACCTTATGTGAGCCTCAGTGCTTTCTTTTCCACCAGTTGCGCCTACTTATCATCCCAGCCCTCATCTGGCCCGCAAGTCCTCTCAATATCGTTGGCAGTAGTCTGTTGTTAAATTCCTGCTAAAAATGTGAGGGAGCATGTCACCAGTGTCTCCACTAGTTTATCTGGGAGTTGAAAGGTCCTGCATAGAATAATTAAAGAGATCATTACACTTTACATTTCACCACAGATGTAATTTTTAACAATTATGTGAGAATAAGTTTTTCATTTCACAATTGTCATTACTGTTGTAACTCCAAAAACTACTTAACATGAAGTAATTGCCGTAAATGATGTTCGTAAACTGGGCATATACTGGGAGATCCAGGTTTGATTTCAGGCTGGGGTATTCAATAATAATTTTTCATACAAATACATTTTTGGCATTGAAATAATTTAGAAATAAAATGAAATGTGAAAAAGAGAACTTGAAGGATATATGACAAATTGCACTTTTATTTATAAATACTTCTATTTCTTGCAAAAACACATTAAATTTGGCAGGCACAAATGCAATTATGCCTTATGTACACAACAGTGTGTTTCTTGACATTAAAGTTTTCAAGTTATGTACATCTTGACTATGTGCTTCATTTGAAAAAGGGCCCTAAAAACCTTATTTTCGACACCAGAGGGTTCAGGTAAGTTCTGTCATAATCTACAAAAGGAGATCTTTTTTGGATATTCTGTTATGTTTTTGAGGTTAGGATCTTGTCCGGTACCCCTTCTCCATGGTAATGAATGAGTAGGCGGTGTTTCAAAAAAAATGAAAAATCGAAGTAATGATATAATCTTTATTTTACATTATATAATACATTAAGTAAGACTTACTGAAATGTTGTTTGTGCATTAATGATTTTTGCCCTTTGCGTTAAATCTTTTGCCTTGTAGAAACCATTGACTGCTGATATCAAGAAGATCTATCTCAAAATCTATACCAAGTTCCACAATCTAGAAACTATCTCATTGATGAAGGAAGATATTGCCTTCAATAGCATGAAATGGCGAAACATTCTTGACATCGATTGGTTGAAGGCATGCTTTGCAACTCTTTCAAATGTTAGTTCATCTCATTTTCTTAATAAGCTTGTAATTAGGAATGAATGCAATTTACATAGTATTTTGATTTTTGTCCAGGGTAATATAGAAAAGGCCAAATTCATTTGGTTGAGACATTTGCAAGATGGGCAGATTATAAAAGAGGAAGAAATTAAGCAACTGATTTTGTCTATTTCACCATGTGCAAAACAAAGTGAAGTTCTAAAGTGGTTGCAATTGATAATACCATATATACAAGAATATGCACCAGACATTATGGAATGTCTTGGAAAATGGGTGGTGGATAGATCCAAGTAAGAAACAATACTAATGCCGTGATTTTTCATATTGTTTCAACCGGTCTTAAAACCATGATTTTATTATTTTTTTATTTATATATATATATTCATAGTATTTGCATGAGATATTCCTCAAATTGCAGAAGCTAGAAAGTATTAGCTTTAAAGTGTAGTGAAATTGCATTAATGGTGGGATAAACGAGGCTACTATTCTAATCGGAGAACGAAATGTCTTTTAAAGATGTAGATGACAACACTGCATGTGTTATTTTTTCCACTATTTAATTTACGTTTCACTAAAATATTCCTAAATTTTGCTAATTTTCTAAGATTGATGGAGAATGATGAACAATGGCCTCGTTCAGCAATAAATTTTGTTGAAGAATTTTATGCTTTAACAAAAAAAATTGCCAAGTTGGAAGAAGATAAACCATTTTGTTCTTATGGACTTAATCATAAGTATTTACTGTCATTTTTATGCGATCTTCAGAGTATAGAATCGTTAATAAAGGATTATGGAATAAAAATACAATTACAGGATTTCTTACAAGTAAGCTATTTTATTGCAGTTCTCACATCTTTTTACCCTCTGTACATATAATTCTAAATATACAATCATTTACTTATTGTTATGTTGTAGGAGAATAAATTGGAAGTAGCAAAGAATATTTTGAAAAAGGTTACTCATCACGATGTAGACAGAATGTTGAATGGTTATATGAAAAATTTTATTGAAAAGCACAACTTGTCAATAGATTCAGTGGTGCTACACTTTATTGAGAAACTATTGACTGCAGTTAGTGATCATGGGATCCACCTGTCCGTTTCTCGCTGGGAACCTGTTATGGTGACATGCATTTCTTATGTTCAGTCAGTGGAGGTGAGAATTTTTTTATTCTTAGTTCTTATGCAACCACCTACATCATGTTTAACATGAAGAAACACAAACTCAGCTGGTTATATTGGAATAAATTTACTCGCATTAAAGACCAGTTAAATTGTCACCCCACTTCCACACATGCCAGGGTGTATGTCAAACTCGCACACAAAGTTGGTGTGCACACCCACAGCATACATTCTTAAGTTTCAGTGACCCATGGATCAATGTGTTAATTGACCTGTGAAAGTAAACAAATTAGAAATAATGAAACAATCTGTTTTTCTTGTTACTGGATTTCATTTTTTGCTAGTTTTCAAAGCACCTTGCTGCTCTTAACCACTAGCTTACAATCATTTGATTTGGTTTAAAATATTAGGGTTATATGGAAATAACAATTTTTGAAGGCAGAATATAAGAAGAATTTGATGAACATAAATAGATCTAGAAATGTTTTACCTTGAAAAATGCTCTTCCTCACAGATTCCCTCTGGAACTTTAAGTATTTTTAAAGTTTAATAATGATAATTATAGTGTGGTAGTAAAAAATTTTCTTGTTATTAATTGCTGGATTTTTGGCAAATATCAACATGTACGGGCATTGTTCATTGTTTCAGAATGATTTGGATTGTCTGTTTTTGGTGAATTATATGTGTTAATAAATGTATAGTGATGAACTGTTATAGTCGTCAACATTTATCAATTTTAGTTATAGCCTACAGTGTAAACCACATCTATGAAATGAAAGAGGCTTTATCTTCTCAAGTAAAACACCTTACACCTATTGTTGCCATTAGGTAAAACCTTCCTCTCGTAGATAAATTATCTCTATACCATCTTGTACAAGAAATTAAAGTTAATTGTCGAATAGATTAGGTAGTTAATAAAAATTTGCAAATATTCTGTTTTATCAAATGTCACGATAGAGAGCTCATGGACATAAACACATTTAAAATTGTGTTGTCCTCTTGCAATCCCTGCTGAATGCATCATAAACAGAAAGAAAATACCAAAAAAACACTTTATGCCTATTCCCCAAGACATAAAACAATAATTTTTTGTACAATTCGGGAAAAATTCGCTGATTACAGGTAAAGTCTCTATAATCTCATGAGATAGGTTATAAACCTAACATTAAAAGATGAGGTGATGCTATGTAATATACTTCTTAATTACTGCCCCTTTTTAAAACAAAAGACATTACACTGTTTGTTTGCCTTAATTTTTTATTTTTTATACCAGCATTATTAACGAGCATTATTTATTAACAAGCATTAATTCATATGCACTTGCAGGAAAAAGTAAAATGTATATTGGCTGCACTAAAGTTTGCAACAATACCATGGAGTGATGCTATGAAGAAATTAGCTGCTGAGGGATGTAAATTAAATCATCCCCAAATAATTGAAATAAAAAGATTGGAGAAATTAGCAGAAATAAAACTTGTTTTCAAGAAGTATAGACTTCCAACACATTTGCTTGGATCATCTAAAGTAGGCTACCATTATGACTGTTATTATTATAATTTTTATTATCATCATCATCATCATTCAGCCATTATCTCTTTCCTCATAAGAGATATCTTACAAAAATATTAACTTTTATTTCAGCTCACTGTGTTCATCTATTTGATAAGGAAAATAATAATGGAAGCCCGTGAAGAGATGTTGAAAGATGCATTAATCATTGCCGAAGATTCAATAATGTTTCAGGCAGAGGCTCATACCATGTGTTTGCATTATTACATTTCAGGGAAAATGTGCAGTGAAGCACAATTCATTCTTGAAAATATGGATTCACAAATTTTTGAAATATGCACCAAAAGATTACTGTGTCATATAGAAATTGAGACTGATTTTGATGTTCTCTATGGCTACATTGATGTGATGAATTCAGTTTCATTTAGACTCTCCTCAATTCGAGATATTAGAAAAGATTTGGAATATATTAGAAACCTCCACCTCTTGAATTTGAACTTTGGATACAAAATAACATTTCAGGATTTTTCTTGTGAAAAGAAACGATACAATGCGTTTAAAATGTGGATAAAATCTTCAATTATTTCTGGTCTAAATGATGGCTTTGATGTTTATTCACTTTGCAAAGATGCAAAGTACATAGCACAACTTTGCTTCTTTCCAAGTGGAGATGGATTGCTTGAAGTTTTCAAACATTTATCAAAGGAAACATTTATCATTGAAGGAAATCAAATTATGGAATCTCTGAATGCAAAAAGGTAAGAGACTTCCAAACGTGTGTTTTTTTAATTAATTTTTTTAATGCTATGCACTGATTTTTGTAACAAATAAAATATGAATACTTCTTTTCTAGCTCACCATACTCAAAAGGCAAATTACAATCTTTTTGTAAAGAGAAGCTTATGACAATCTCAGGAAGTAATCCAGATGCACTTGCATGTTGTAAAATAATGACAGATTGTATTCTTAATGAAAGATTAAGTAAGTCTTAATGTTTTAAATCTGAGGATAAGTTTAATCTTGTAGGATCTTGATAATTTGACTGGCATAGGTATAAATGATCCATGGTTACATATATTGTCATGGATAAATCGGGCACGTGATGTATCAAGAATGAGTGTATGTTACAAAACAGAACAGATGAATGATTTCAGACTACAAAAAGTTTTTCAAGATTGTCCAGGCAGTGCCTGGAAACCTGGAGTTATCAGCTTTGTGCAATGTGTATTTCAAGTCATGGAGAATAATAATGTGAGTTACTTTTTTCTATTTATATTTTAGGATTGTGAAGTCTTGTAAGGAAAAAAAATACATTGTTGTTTTGCACTCAATTTTTGAGATCCCTGAATTGTACTACTTACCATTTTCTAAGTATAAAATCTATAATATTTCATTCAAAACAAAAGGAAGAGTAAAATTATATATTTTAGAAGGGTTGATGATACCACAAATTACCACATTTGCCAGTGTATAAAACACACCCCTACTTTCGAGAAGGATTTCATTCTTCAATGTTACATTTTATACTTTATTTTTATGAAAGAAATGGAAGTTCTATTTTCATAAGGAATTCATTCACAAGCACTCATTGTAAGCATATAAAACCATGTCCTGTGATTCTGAATTACAATACAAGGGGGGGAAAAGTATGTCTTATACACCAACAAATACTGTACTTCAATGGAGTTTGTTGTTAGTCTTACTATTTAACTTGGAATAAAAAATTTCTTTCAAACAAACATTTATTAGCATGAAAAAGGAGAAATTAACTGATTTTAAATTTATTGTTATAATATTAAGTAAAGAAGAGAAATGACTCCTACCTTCTAGAATTATTCCTAACTATTTGCAGTAAAAAATTATCATCAATTTACACTACAAAATATTTCAACTTCCTTACATCGATAATAACCAGTTTTTATTGCTTGGTACAAAACTTTCAGTAAATCACAAGATTCACCATTTTCTTCATTCTTTGATCATTGTTGGGTTTATATATGTGTTTGTGTTAGGTTTCATTCATATTCTAAGTTACAAGTATTCTGTTTATATTCCAGGGGATTTATAACAAAATATTTATTATTACACTCTTCAAACAAATCATCATACATATTCTGTCCATCAAAGGGCATAATTAAGTATATTTCTCAACAGTTTGATTTCTGATTTCTTCTTAACTAAACCCAGGAAATAAAAAAATGTTGCTTTTGCGAAAAGTTCTTGATTGTATTGTCTTCTGTTGAAATAGTTTCAAGACAGCGTTAATATCATTCTCACTCATCTCAGAATATTTTGCAGAATTTTAGAAATCTTATAAAATGATCTACTTCATCCAAATGTTTTTGTGCAGTAATAAATTTTAGGTGATGCTGGCAATTCAATCATTTAGTGATATGTGGATTTATCTTTATATTTTTAAATAGAATTTTCCTTTAGTAGGCCCATTTACAAAATTAATACACAAAAGCTTGACAAGGAAAGATTCCAACAAATTTGACAAGTGGTCTGCATTTAAATTTTCCTTTTTCTTTTCTTGATTTCCTTTTGCTCATTACTTGGTATATTTGCGTTTCACTCATACTTTCTTTCTTATTATGCTGCTTTTTAGGTTTCTGCTGATATGATGTTAGAATTCCAACATTTATCCACACAATTGCTGGAAGAAGGTGTCTCAATTATGCTGATAGCATTATTAAACATGAGCCAATGTAGTATGGAATTGATTCATGCTACAAAGTCAGAATATGAAAAATACTGAGTTGAAGAAGAAAATATTGGAGGACCAGCTTTCTATTATGGTGTGTGGTCAGATTTGTGACCTTCTCCTAGCTGGTGGAATATTGGTTTCTTTGGAAGTAACAGCTGCAGAATCTTGGCTGTGTGAATCTGTGATTAAATTCAGAACTCGTTTTCAAAAATTAGAACGAATTGCTAAGCTAGGCATTTTCTTTTCTACCAAAAATAAATTAAATTTTGAATTGCAATTTAAATTTTTGAAGGCTGAATGTTTGTGGGCAAGATATTTGCGTAGATGTAACTTGTTTTGTGCAAAAACTCTTGTTGAAGATAAAAAAGACATAGTGTCAAAATTGATTTTTGAAAAAGATGTTGAAACAGCTGAGGAATTTTCCAAAGCCTTTGGTGTTAATTTTTCTGCACACTTGCCCAAATGTTTAGAATATGTTATACTTTCTTGGAAACCTGATTTTGAAATAAAACAAGGTAAAGACGGACAACGTTCTCTACATATTAAGAACAATGAAGATGATATTTTAGACACCTGTTTGATAATTTCGGAAAAGATGGCGAAAAATGATTTGAAGCAGTGTTTGCAAAATATCTCAACAAAAATTAATTTTTATTATTATGAAATGTACTGTTGTGTCAATGAAGTGAAAAAAAGAATATTACGAGAACAATGCAGACTTCAGTTTCTTTTGCTGTTTTTGAGAGATTACGTTCGAAGCAGGTAAGCCATAGTTTTATTTTATTTTTAAACAATATCTCTCTTGTAGGTTTAATCAAAATGATTTCATGAAGTCAACAAGTAATAATAATATTCATTTGTATTTCCATGATATCTTTTAAAAAATCCAGCCACATTTATAAACTAACTTACCTCTTTTCTTGTCATATGTGTCTTCTTTTTTTATGTTTTCAGTCACACTGCTTTCCACACGTTTTGTTTGATGAGAGTTTTTCAAAAAATGGCAATAGAATTAGAAGGAAAAGAGTTGCAATATTACGAAATTCTTTGTCCCAATTGTTGCTTAATTTTATATGTTAAAAGGATTCTAAATGTTCATATCCATTGTAAATAATACTTGCACAAGCATCAGTGTCAATTAAAAAAACTAGGAATGGATAGATTCTCATATTATCTGAAATCATAGTCTCAACAAAAAGATTGACAAGTAGACGTTGGAGATTTAGGCTCCAAAATTTATTTTAATAAGTTAGCTATTAGAGGGTAAAATGAGCTGTAAACTGTTCTATGAAAGATATGTATGTATTAGTAAAAACAAAAAAGATTGATAAGGGGAAAAAAGAATAATTTTGTGCACAAAAAATCATGTTTCTGTTTCAGCACGTGCGATAGATATTTTAATCTTGAAATAATAAATGGTTTATTAATTTTCTCTATCGCTTGACTTTTGATATAGAGTGCTGTGAGTGTAGTTTGGAAATTTCATTTAATACAAATTTCAGCTTCAATCTGATTCTTTTTTCGGAGAAACATTTTCCATTTTATTCTCAATGGTTTCAGTTATACCAAACAGGCTTATACTTTTGTAAGATGAATAGGCATTTTTATGCAGTATGTATGGCACCCTGAATGTGGTTATATATTGAGTTGGTAATTAATTTCAAGTATCAATGCCAAGATAAGTACTAAAAATCCAAGCGCTACTTTTAACATTACAATTGCCTTTCTTTTTTTTATTATTGACTAGCCATGGTGGCTCAGTGGTAGGGCACTGTTTTCCTGACCTGAAGGACCTTTATTCAAATCCTGGTGTAGGCTGGGATTTTTATTTGGTGCTTTCCGTTTAGGGTGGGTCTGAGGTCAATTCAGCCTTCTTTCTAAGTACCAGGTTCTTTCCTGAGGGTAAAGGCGGCCACAGCGTTGTGCTTGCCACACAACCACCTCCTTGTGCCAAAGGCAACAAATAGGTGAAGCCCTACCTTCACCTACCCTGTGGGCCACATCGACCTGTGTGCAATTGCACAGGGATACCTTTACCTTTATTATAATTATTATTATTATTATTGAATTGGGTTATTTTGCAATATTTTATTACAGTCCTATTCAGAAAGAAGAAAGAGATGAATGGTTTTTAAAATATCAGCATTCTCATGAACTCCCTCCTATTGCTGAATGGCGTCTGCCATTCTGGCCTAATAATATGGATAAAGTCATAAAGTCAGACTTGACATTAAACAATTATGAGCAATGGCTTCATATGACTGACATTTTGCAAATGCCAGAAGACCTCATTCGAGTGGTTGTGCTAAAACAGTTATCAAATGTACGTATAGTAGAATATAAATGGAAGAAGTCACCTCAATTGTTTTTTCTTTCTGACTTTGCCTATATTTTTAAGTTTTAATCTGATGGATATCACATATTCAACTATAATACATTGAAAATACTGTTATGATTGCAATGCTTTGAATATTTCTTTGTATACTATTTTGTAGATGCCTGAACTAACTTCAAATGAGGCGGACTGGTGCTTGAAAAAGTTGGATGAAATTATAATTGATCAAATTTATAATTGCGCTAATGGTATAGTTGACCAAGAATTGGCTTGCGCAGTGCTATACAGAGTGCTCAGATTTACAAAATGTGGTAAGCAAATTTAATAGTGTTCAGTTACTAATTAAGTAAATTGTGTCCGAATAATCAAAAGATAATTATTCTATTCAATAATTTCCCACAATAATTAACAAGCTGGGGAAAGGCTTAGAATTTTTATGGAATATTGTAAATTCTCAACAATGTTTAATATTGTTTTCTAGTAATTGTGTTTGTAGGTAGTTGAATTTATTGCCTTGTACTTTTCTCCTCTCTCTATCTTGTTTCCTTTAAAACTTCATTTTCAAAATCATTCCCCAGCAATGGTAAAACACAGTCCAGTCACATTAAGGTGACCACCCATCAGAATCCTGAATAACCACCGTTTGCAGTGCTGACTGCTGCGAGACTTGAATGAGAATCAGTTAGGTTCTGGATGGAACCGACAGAGATGTAGAGCAATACCAGTTCTAGTGCTGTGGCCATCTGCACTAAATTTCTCGGTTGCAGATCCTTCATCCAATTGTGTCCCACAGATTCTCTATTGGGTTTATATCGGGGGAGATTGGTGGCCAGGGAAGTGCTATAAACTTCTCCTAGTGCTCTTCGAACCACACGTATTCTGCGAGCTGTATGACTCGTTGCATTGTCCTGCTGCATATTTCTGTTTGTCCTTTGTGCCTTCAAGAATGCCAAGGTCACTCAGACAATACCATGAAAACATTCCCCAAAACATCACACTCTCTCCAGTCTGCACCTGTTCGGCGATTGTTGCAAGGTGTTTCATGCCGTATACGCCAACATGTCGGATGGATTATTTAATGGTACTTACTTCAAACAATTTTTTCAAGATGCAACAAATCAACAAGATGCAAGAATTCCTGAGCAGCCTATTTGATTTCTTCGCTCATAGATTGTAATGTCAGCCGTTGTGAGTACTATGTAATCTAAGGTTCTGTGACGCCTGTCGGGGTTATTGTCAATTCGACCAATTTCACGATAAATGAAGGCAGAGATTTTCTTTTAAAGAACAATCTATATCAAAAGTTTCCAAGCTGGTTTCACTTGAACAAAAGGAAGAAGCCTGGATTGCATCAGTACTCTAAATAACAGGTTGAATTGTTCATCTGAAGTGGTTTGATCAAATTTGTTTGAGTCCTTTTCTTTGTTTTTATGTCATTTTTAAAACATTTTAAGAGCATTTTATTGGTTGTTTTAGACAATGTTTTAGGTCATCAAAATCTGCCCCCTAATTTATAGTAGTGAGAAAGGAATTCAAAGGAGGATATGTTGTCAATTTTATATTTTTGCGGATAGTAACAATGTTACAATATATAGGGGTAAATGCAGTGAACTTCATATGACAGCAATACTAGTGCATTATAATTATATTTTGTTGAACTTCAGAAATAGTTCTAATTGCATATCTATTTATTGCTGTTTTATTTTTCAAAATGTACTGTGGTAAAAAATGATGATAAATAGTCTAGTTCAGATGAGTCTTCTTATATTCATGTATATTAAATTGTATTTCATTGATTTTCTTAGTCACTGGTAATTCACATTTTTTTATCAATATTACAGTGCGTTCTAAAGGAAATAAAAACTAAACATTAGAAAAAAAATAAAAAGAATAAAAAAAACTTGAATTTGGGAAGACTCATCAATAGAACCATAGACATCGGATGTTTAGGCCCTAAAAAACCGTCTTTTAGATGCCTAAAAAGGCACTGAAAATGTCAAGAATAAGGAGAAAAAAGGCACTATCATAAATTACATTCACAATAAAATTACAAATTATTTTTCAAACACCGTACATATTTACAATTCTTCTACATTTTATCCTTAATAGTTTCCATTGCAATATATTACCAGTAACTTTTCAAGGATCGCAATTTCAATCTGCTACGATTGGGAGAAAAAATCAGTTTGAATAAAGAGAAGGATTTCTGAACATCTACTGATGTGTCTGGCATATATTTTAGACGTCCAAGACTAGCAACACTGAAACCTTGTGGGAAAATACATTTATTTATATTCACAAGGTGCCCCTGGTGTATTGTCAATTGACCATTGTCTCAGAACCTGGCTAGTATTTATGAAATAAGGAAATAGAGAAAAATATGTTGGTATACTTTCAGGAATTCTCTCATATTTCAAAATACATAATACACACAAAATACATCAATTGAAGGTTTCATAATGAATGGTCAGATTGAACCATGGCCGATTTTCTGATACCTTAGCATTGTACATAAAAATAATACAAAAAAGGCAAGAATGAGCAATAATTCTAAATAAAGGCATTTATGCTAAAATAAGCATTATAAAACTTGGTCATACATCATCATTTGGCATGATTCGTGCACATACTTTATCAGCCTTTAAATAAGTTCGCTAGAAAAAAATAGGCATTTCCTTAAACATCCGGTGTCTACTTATCACTCTCCTCTATATAATTTTCATTGCTCAAACAGTCCAGGAATAAAATTGTCGACATCGTCAGAATAATCCAATTCTAATCCATTATTCAAAAACTCTTGAATTTCTAATGTTGAGAATTGCTCTGAATTTGACATCTGTATATGTCTTCTAAACACCAGTATGTCACTAACAGTACAAACACCACTTGCAACGAAAGACATTTTGAACTTAATTGACGATGCCCGCAAGTATATATATCTAATCACTTCCTGGAAAAAAAGTGTAAATACTTGCAAAAAATACAAGCACTCGTTCAGGTTTTTCCTATGACCATTTGTATCATATTAAAAAGCATATTCTAAGTACCTTCAAACATCCAAGACTTTCATAGCTCAAAGATGATAAATGTAAAAGAACATATGACGTACGTCCATAGGAACATCATGACATATCAGATACATCCTTAGGAATGTTAAGCAATGTTAGTACAAAAAGTAATAAAAATAAATATATTGGTATAACAAAACAATGAAAGAAAATAATTTAAGGAAATAAAAGTAATGTTTTGCAGATAGTTTATTGAACTCTTGGAGTAGTTAACATGAATAAATTGAAAATATGGCAAATTATTTTCCAAAAGGGTCAGAAATGTTAAGAGTTAAGTAATAGTAATCGCATGTCCATCAGCAGAGGATAATGTTAGAGGTGAGGTGCTTTCATTGATAAGTCATTTTGACATTTTGTAACATGAAGAAACATGAAATTTCATCACAATGGTGCAAAAGTGCTGAGGAGAAAATCAGAAATTTTAATATTATGGACCAATTATTGAGTGTAGGTCATTAAAAACACACATTTTAAACTGCCCACGTTTTGGCTATTATTAAGCCTTCATCAGGACTTCAGACAAACAGAGCAAGTATGTAGGAAATTATGTTTATGTGTATAATTGTGTGTGCGTGCGTGCGTGGGTGGGTGGGTGCGTGCGTGGGTGCGTGTGTGTGTCAAAATTGTGAAATAGGTTAGTAGGTGTTAAAGCATGTTTTGTTCTTAATGTGTGTTAAAAAATCCGTTTGTTTGTAGCCCTGATGAAGGCTTAATAAAAGCTGAAACGTTGGCAGTTTAAAATAGTATTTTTTTAGTGACCTACACTCAATAATCAGTCCATAATATTAATCAACAGAGGTCAAGAAATCTAGCATGTAGAAATTTTAATCTTAATTTTGTTAGATCATTCTGATTTTATAGCAAATTTTAATTATTAATTTGCAAGAAATGTTTTTAACTAGGTACACCTAAAGAACAGCTGGCAAAAATATATAGTGAATTTGCTAAAAAACGGGCTGAATCAGAAAATACAAATGAAACTGAACAAATTATGAGAAATGCAACTCAAACTTACCTGGACATATCTACTTCAAATATACTTTACAAATATGGAATTAATAATCCCTGCTACTTGGAAAAGATTTCTAAACCAGATGTCCTAGTGAGAGAACTCTACGCACATCCAGGTATTGTAAATACAAATGAAGCCACCAAAAGATGCCCAGGTAAGTGTATTAAAATATTTTTATTTAAATGATAAAGTGTTTTCCGTTCACCACAAGTACAAGTGGTTTAAATCTTCCTGCAATAAGTTACAATCATCTATTCCAGATATTGATCTGTTAAGTTTCAAATCATCCTACAAGTTAGTAATGATGCTATGTCATTTATATATACAAAAAAACAGACCCAAATGAGACCCTGGAGGGACACCAGAAGTAACAGTCAGTATTTTCGATATACAATGGAATCTCATTAGCATGTTCCCAGTTACCATGTTTTCCCACTTAGTACATTCATATTTTCAATTCCCAGTCCTAATTCCACCAAATTACTTGTTTACACATTCAACATTCCTGCTTAGCACATTCTAAGTTTGTAGAAAATTTGGATTGGGAGTGGCATGCGTTTCCGGACACCAGTGCCATCTTTAATGTGTGTTCTTTTCAGTTACTTTTGGGTACCACTTTCCCCACTTTACCCTTTGATGTGGTACCGCGATGGGTTACTTTGCTTTTTTTTATTTATAATTTAGTTTTATTTAATGTCATTTATGAGTAAATGATTTCATCCCAAGGATATCTGCATGTTAATTACATATACGTTAATTTTCCATATCATGGTTTTGCAGAAGGAAATGTGGAAAAGAAGTATAAATTGAGCATTTTTCGTTAGCTCATTTTCCCGCTTACAATGTTCAAAATTTTCAGTCCCTTGAGAAAAGGACTAATGAGATTCCACTGTATTTATATTTCACGTATTGAATCGTGTTACTCAAATATTATCCAGTGTAATAAAGATCCTTGAATACCTATTTTATTTAATTTGACTAAAATATCATGCTTGACCATGTCAAAGGCTTTGGCGAAATCAGTGAAAATCACATCAATTTGATTTTTTTTTTTTTTAATTTTTCAAGAAGTAAGTGCTGAGAAGATAATAAGTTGACGTCGTCGAACGCTTGTGTCTAAAACCATGTTGCTGATCAATCAATATAGGATTCAGCAAAGCTGAGTTGTTTGTTTTTTTGGGGGGGGGGGGGGACAATAGATTAGAGTAGTTTAGGGATAGCATGTTAAAAGGGATGTAATTCTATAATTTTTTATCGTAGTGCGATTCTCATTCTCATTTAAAAATTGCTTTAATGAAAGTAACTCTCCAAATACGGAGTATAAGGCTTTCATGCAACAACTTGGTATTAAAAAAAATTAGAAACAACTACAATCATTCTATAAAAGGTCTAAAATATTAGTAAAAACCTTAAAAAGTAAACATGCTGTATATACATTGCTTTATTTAATTATCAATCATTTGAGTAACAACGATGACAAACTTATAATAATATATTTGGAGACATTAAAATATAGAACATATAATACAAAATAAATATTGTACACATAAAATGAAAAATATGATATTCTCATACTAACATCACTTTCCTTTCTTCTACCAAAACCCATTCTCGTGTGTGTGTTTTCCCCTCCAAAATATCGAATAATTAATTTAACTTTTTATATAGAATCTTGCGAGAATAATAATTCTTCATAAGGTTGGGTGATTGAGATAAGACAAGACAGTCTGAAACTAGTCAGAAAAGTATAACATTCACCAAGAAATGCTTATAACCAAAAGGGCTGGTGAGCTTGGAGATGGATTCAGGGAATAAAGAAGGGACTTTGGACAAAGGACATAAAAGCCCACATGCCCTGGCAGGTGAACATACAGGAGTGTTATGCACCTAGCGACCTTTAATTATTGGAGCATTGTTGCCATGGTAGAAGAAATCTACAGTTAAAGATCATTTGAGAGTTAAACATTTTATTACCAGTTGGCCTTTGGAACGCAGGAGCTGGTGGTGCTGCTCTCGCGGAGGACTGGTGCATCTGGGAGGATCCACTGGTGCAAGTACTTGGCCATTGGTCATTGGAACTCGGGTGGTGCCGGTGCTGCGTTCACTGAGGATTTCGACAAAGAGTGCACCGCACAGATCATTTTATCGTAGAAATACGTATGGTACATCTTCGATGAGGAATCTTGACATGCTGTGATTTTTGTCTATGACACTATCATGAAGAAATTTGATTTACTTATCTGAGATAGCGTTCAAGTAATAAATCTGGCCGATTTTTCAGAGTCGTAGGAGCAGAACATGCAGCAAAGATGCGCTTAATACTTCAGTGTGCGGCGGGTTGCGTAGAGCCCCTGTTAAGGGGTGCTTGTTGCATTTCAGAGGCGAAATTCTAAAAAGAGAAATTGCCACAAGAAAAAATTGTTCTAGAGTGGCAAGGAATTTAAACAATTTGATTATGGTCGCCAGCCACAGTAGTGGCACGTAAACAATACCTAATTGACCTGTTAGCCTCATGGAAAATTGGCGGAGCCAACGCTAAAACTCCTAGCAATCAAACTTTTTGCTCCGAAGATTCAAGGAGTAGACAATTAAATGTTTACGGGTTCGTGAGGTACGGTCATCTTACGAAAGGAGAGGAACCCTGCTTGGTGGGGGAACACATATCAAACATATGACTTCAACAGAACATTACATTTACTAAACATTAAATGCATAAGCATGTACACAAAAGGAAAACGCCTAAAAGGTGGTTCACATATTAAACAGGAGGAAATTTGCATTGCTTTCAGGCAACTAACATCTGAAAGCAAAACATCATATACAGAATCTTGAAAAAATGGTATAATTACTAATGAATGACAAACAGAATTACAATTACAAACTTGAAAAACTTGCAAAACTTGCAACCTTTTAAACTAGTGAATTACAACCATTTCCTGAAAATACAAAAACCCAAAACCTGAAAGAGAAAACAATCAAAAAAGATTGTTGAAACAGAATTAAATATTGCAAAAACGCAAGTCACAGACAGCCCACTTTAGGGTTTGCTTACGTCGCAATAACATTAACTAGAATTGACAAGGTGGGCATCATGCCAATCACCTTCCTTACAAAAAGATAAACAAATTTAGTTTGAAACTGCACATACCGAACATAGTAAAAATTGTCATAAATTCAATTACAAAAAATCCCGCACGGGGAAAGACTCATTAAACATTGAAAATGAACAATGGATCTCTCTCTCTCATATCATTTACACATCATTACATAAGTATTGGCAATGATATAATTTGTGTTGCTATGACTAAAGCCAAGAACATTGCCACTGAGGGCATAAATCAACAATAATGATCTCAGATGTTGCTGCAGAAGTGCTGTCCGCTCTCCTGGAGATCATACATACAACACTGCAATGACTATGACACAAGAATGTTGCCTCAGAGGGCATAACCCAACAATATGACTCGCAGGTGTCGCTGTGGAACCCTTGCCCACTCGGCCTGTGAAGCCACTTTCAACAAAATTAACACAACCTGGCCTTGGCTCAACAGGATTCGGGCCTGCCTCAGAGCCGTCCTGTGGCAGCTTGCTTCTCACAACCGCTGTCGGCGACAGCATGGGCTGCACAAACTGCCACCTTTTTATGAAAATGTGCCCCGCTTGTCCCCTGTGGACACGCCTACTGACACATTTTTGCGCCCAGCGGTGACTTCATAGGAGCCACGTACGCCGACGTGAAGACTAGGTGCATGTGTACCAACATGACTTAACAATAGACGGAAAACCACCTCACAAACTCACATACATGTAAAAAGGGTGCCAGGCTGTCAACATAGTCACGAAGAAACAACAAGAATTAGTACATAGCAATCACAAAACACATCAAAACATCATAATGCCATTGCCAATACACTTGATCAAAGTCCAAATCGGACACATCTGAGAGAACCATCAAAGCATTACATAAACAGTAAAAACATTAAAAGATTGATGACCCGCAGGCCGGGCTTTCTTGCGAGCAAACTACAAAGTGTAATATCCAAAAACAGTGACATAGTAACATCCTAAAGAAACATAGTGGCATTCTAACATAGTGACATTCTAAACCAGTGGCTCGCAAGAGAAGCGATAAACAGTTACATTCCTACATAGTTACATGACAAGAACCTGGCTTGCGAGAAGCGAGAAATAAAGTTACAGCATTACATCCCTACGGCTCGCAAGAAGCAAGGAACAGGGTCGCACAGCCCCGTTTTATACCATTTCAGAGCATTATGTAGGCCTCCGCGGCACTACTTTGAGAGGCGTAGACACACCAGTACAGATTTTACAACCAATCGGAACAACAGCAAAAATTCTCACTTGAATGCTCCATGCTTCTACCAAAAAAAGTGCTGAATAAAAGTATCAGTGTTAACACCCCCGATTAGGGCGACACCTACGAGCAGAGAGTGGAACTTAAGCTGTGATAACATGTCATGAAAAAATAACCAATTTTTGCTTATAATAATTTTCACAAACTGCACCTTAGAAGTTAGTAACAAAATCTTAAATTTACAATGTTGTCTGAGTATTTTGGCATATAAAACAGCCAGTTTAAAGACTGTATGGCAAAGTTATAAATAAATCAAAAATTGCAGAATTAAAAAATCATTAATATTGAAAAAAACTGAGAAAAAATGTAAATATTAGTGAAACCTTACAAATTACACATTGGTACAATGAGTTTTGTGTGGCCACACAAGGTACAAGAGATAAAAATGCCTTAGGTCTAATAATATAGTTACAATAAATAAATATGAGTGAAAATTATTAAGTATCTTAAGTACATATAAGCCTCATATTTCAGGCTTGCCCTATGGTCTTGAGGCTCTGATACATTGTTTATATAACCAGAGGTCGACATGGTTAGAAACAGTTGTAAAAAGATGTCTTGAACACGATGAAAATGTACATTGCCTGAAATATGACAGCGCTCGAGTCAGCATAAACGCATAAAATCATTGCCCCTATTTTGCTTTAACCTGTTAACTTCTCAGCAGTCAGGGAGACATGGAATTAAGAGAATAGGATTTGGGGAGGCTAAATTCCTGGAATGTTTCTTTTTCAACAATTTTAATTATTTGCATAATTTATTGATGAAAACCAATATCTAAATTATTTTCATTTTATTATTGTGCTGCTTTAATAACATTCTCTTCACATTGCTTTTAGTTACAAAATAATATTTACGTTTCCCTTGGAGTGATTTGTTTTACAAACATTTAATTATACAAATTTTCCAAATAAAAATATTACTTAATACTGTCGTATATTTAATGAAACATTTGTATTATAGTTTCTTCAGTTTATTATTCATTGTAAAAATAAGAAAATAATTTTATAATTTCTGTCTTTAAATCAAGTTGATGACATTCATGTTTAATAAATATAATGATTTGCACCTTTCTCTAAGAGTGTGGGGCTCATGAAAACAGTATGGAGATTTTTCTCAAGACTAAGAAAATTACGTATTCTTTTTGAAGTTTTTCATTTTAGTTGATTTTTCCAAATTCTGTGCTGGATGGCGCATGGATGGCTCGATAATGCCTCATGCTTGTCATAGAATACCAAGCCAACAGGCAACGTTGAGAAACATACTCTTTAAAGCATTATTTTTGTTTTCTATAAGCATGTGGTAATTATACCCAGGATAACAAGAGTGTAATCATTTACTCTGGAGCAAAGCTTGTATCAGTTATAAAATTGGTTCCCCTTTGATTGTTCTGAATGGAGATTGTGTAGTAACTGATACAGGTGAAATCGCAGATTTCTTTCCAAACAATTTTGGAGAAATGTACACTGTTGAACATGAAGGTCTATTGAAGAGAGAGATGCACAGAAATCTTTGAAGGTACAGAATTTTCAGATAATGAAACTAACCAGATGTGTGGATTAAATGCAAGCTCTACTTGGGTTACTGGTCCAAACAGTAACCCAACTGTGTACCTGAAAAACAAAATATTCATATCATTAGAATCAGGAATATTGCCATCTGAGTGGAAAAAAGAAACTCTCTTTACTCCTATTTTCAAGAAAGGAAACAAGAAGCTACTAAGAAACTACAGATCAATAAGTCTGACAACCACAGTTGATAAAATTGCAGAAAGGGTAATTGTCCAACAACTTTTAGATCATACGCTTAGAAACAATATCAACCCTAAACAAAAACACGTACAGTTTCATCCCTCAAAGATCAACATTTACCAATTTACTCTAGTCGTTAGATGTACGAATTAAAGAATTAGATCAAAAACAACAGTTCACATCATTTATCTAGGCGACACAAAATCTTTTGATAAAGTCCCAAATAAATGTCTTATTTACAAACTTTCATCCTTGGGTATACAAGGAAAACTATTCATGTAGATCAAAGAATGTTTATCAGACAGAACATTCCAACAATCAGAAACACTATCAAGACCCTGAACCATTACCAGTGGTGTCCCTGAAGGCCTGCTTTGGCCTGATATTATTTATCCTATATTTCCTGCGACCTTGGTGATACCTGTCTTCAGGTTGGAATTGATTTGCGGATCATCAAATTATTCCCGAATTCAATAAAGAATCATCAGATGCTGCAGAAAAGACCTTGACAAAGTGGTAAGATGGTTGGAATCTGGATTGTTACACTCCAATAAGTGTACAGTCCTCAACCTCGGAAAGGATAACCAAAACCTCAACTGTATTGTTCAAATAACTTCTCGATTCTGCAGTTGAACAAAATTATCTTGGAGTTCTCATCAATTTGATTTAGGATAACCAAGTTGCCGCTGTTATACAAGTAAAAAAAATCTGAAGCAAGTGCAAAATATAATTAAATAGATGGGAGAGAACTTATCAAGACATATTTAGATTAATCACAATTTTTGATTATTATTATTATTATTATTATTTTTTTTTAATTAAAAACCTAAATTTAAAACAAACACAAATAGGAAAAATATTCCCATTGTCCATATATATGTATATTTGTTTCAAGGAGAAGGGGGTAAATTTGAATTGAGAGAGAGCTGATTAATGTTAAAAATAGTCATTACAATTTGGAAAAGACATCAATGGAATCAAGTAAAAATAAATAATTAATCAGGAATACAACACTGTTGGAAAGGAAAGTAACAGATCAAAACTAGTGGTGCCACAGAATGGTGCAGACTTTCTCGCATTACTTTTCTATTTTCTTTGTTCTCAACTATTCGGACTTGCCACATACTCTTGCCAGCTGCCATCTATTGCCGCCCACAGTAAGGTTTCTTGACATTTTCTTAATTTTTCAGTTTCCTAATAGTAGAACAGAAATGTCATTTTAAGAATATTAAAGAATAGTAAAACCTCCTCCTAAATGGCAATTTTCTTTGAAAAATTTTGAGCCAATTTTAGGAAAATGGAATTTAAGCACAACGGTAAATTCAAAATTCGAAGCTCTTTTTCCCAAATCTGCATATTAACGGTGTGAGAGATTTTTTTAAAAAAATTACATTTGGTAATTTTTGAAAAAACGTATTATATCACAATAAGAACTTTTCATCACATTAAAGGGTTCAATTAGCACTATCTGTTTGAAAGTTTGAAGAAAAAATTTGGAACCATTTATGACAAAAAGGCGTTCGAGCATTTCTGAAAATGCAGAATTTTGAGATAGGTTTCACAGAAAACTTCTGAATTTTCAAAAATCTCTGTATGACGTTATTTAAAGCTCATGTACTCAGAAATATAATTATGTGAACGAAGAGACACTAATGTAAATATTAACGACTTGAGAGACAAGTCAAAAATATACATTTTGTAATTTTTGAAAAAACCAAAGAATAGAGCAAACTCATGTTTAAGTCGTCTCATAGACCATATTTAGCACTATCCCTAGCAAAAGTTCAAAGAAAAATATTCAGCAGTTTTTGAGAAAAATCATGTTTTTGTTGTTTCAAAATTGCACAAATTGCTCGCAATATTGCCCGAAAACTACTTAATTTTTCAAAAAAGTGTACATGACCTTAGGGGCCATCTATAAATTACGTGCAAATTTGGAGTATTTTCAGTACCGCCTCTCCCCACTGTAACGCACTCATAATGCACGTAAACCCCCCTCCCCCTAAATAATTACAAAACACTTTCGATACCACCCCTCTCTTGTAAATGCAGGAAATGAAAGTAAATTATGACAGAATAAAAACCATTTTATTAATTTTACTTGTGATGTACATTCAAATTAATGATAATTAAAGTACAAGTTAGTTGGCGATGCTGACTGCACCTAACTATGATTGGAACAAGTTGTAAGTGATGAAAGGACAAATAGATGAGAAAATTTCTCATCACAAGCAGTGCACACGTGCCAGCGTAGTTGTCACTTGGGCAAGAATCTACAGCGCCAATTTAAAGGGATTCTAGAATATACTACATATCAGTTTTGAATATTTTCTTCGTAACCTTACAAATTCAATAAAAAATTGAAATTTTAATTGTGAAAGGATGCTCCTAACCATTAATATAATTTCATGTGGTGTAAAGTTGAAATTTCCAACTTTAGGGAGATAAAAGTCTAAAACGGATGAGAGGATGAGAAATATTAGAACATCGTGGACATGACTTTGAGATCAGGAGAAATGGAAAATTGTAAGATAACCTTGAGATACTTCAAAACTGTTATGAACACAATATTGTTCGTTGATTTTAAGAACCAGTTTTAATATGGAATACAGAAAATTGCATAAATGATTGTGAGGTGTGCCAATAGAAGAAACAACAGGTCTCATAGGAAAATCTATTTTATGAGGCGTGAGTAAACCATAGGCCCGTGGAGTAACAAGATTGTTGTGTAAATCCTATCAAAGACACTGAAGTCTTAAGTACAATTGTATTTTGGACTTTACCGTTTCTTAATAATGTCCTGTGAATTTTTTAAAAACTTGGGCACCATACTGTGATTTACTGGGATATATTTGTCAGTATTCATGAACAGAGACTTGACTTTGAGTTCATAATTAAATAGTTTTTTGGCAGCAAACACATCTCTCTTCTCAAAATCTAGGAGTAAAATAACAGGATGTTTTTTCAAAAACTTTCTAGCTTCATCTAAGTAGGAAAGTATAAGCTTATCTCATGCTGAGTAAATAAAGTGTTCATTTAAAACAAAGTTTAAAGAATCAACAATTGACTGTCTTAGTTTTCTTGTCATTTTCATATGGTATCTATGATGAGGTGTTTAACCTTACATACTGAGTTTAACCTTTAAAAATTCAAACTATTCTTAACTCGGTGTATAAAGTGAATTTCAAAAGGAACTTTCTTCATCATACTATTTAATGGTTACGTTCACTAGAGATCACTGATTTTTTGTACATTTTCTAGTTTTAATGTGGTCTTTCAGATATCAACAGTGCTGTTAATGAAATACGCAGAATACATGATGGAATAAGGTGGAAGGAATTATTTTTGAATTTGTTAGAACAGTGGTTGGCACCTGCTACTGTAATAGGTGACAAATTTGATGAGACAATTACAATACAAGGAAATCTTCAAACCCTTCATGATAATGAACAAAAAGAAATAGAAAACTTTACGAGGTAACTTTTTTTTATTATTACAGTGAAACCCCAATTTTAGGGACTGGTCAAAAAAAGTGTAAAATCAAGGAAAACATAAAATAGAGGAAATTATTTTTTTGCATGTTCTACAACACGTAATTCTAAAAATCATAAATCATACATTTAAACTTCAATTGAAAAGAAATGAATAGAAACTAGTGGTGCTAAAATAGCACATACTTTCTCGCCCGTACTTTCACGCGAAAAATACTCAATTTTTTGAAAAATTGTGCATGACATTCTATTTTTTTCTATCTACCTTTTTGGAACAGATTTCATTAAGGGAAAAATCTGTATGTTCATAATTGTAGTTGTAGGAAAATGCCGAAAAAAGTTTGAACTTTTGCGATTTTCAAAAAATCAAGTTTTCAACGAACATGAGAGATGGTGCTATTTTTTGGAAATTTTGAAAATGTCCCAAGGGCGTCATAGTAAAGTGCCCCCAAAATTTATAATATCGGTTTCAAATTCGAGTGTCCACGACATCAGCCAGATTGATAGGGGAAAATAAATGTTGGAGAAAATTGGCCGCATTCGGCGACAATCAATTTTTCGATATCAAGTATCCTCAAAACGTGGATTCTGACTACACCACCTGTTAGAGGATTTTCTCCCTAAATTTAGCTACTGGATTTATCCACTTTTTCTGTGCCAAGTCCCGGCAAGTTTTTCTGCTGAAAATTCGCAGCTTTTTTCCCTCGCCGCATTACATAACTTTCTACTGCGTAAGCAGTAGCAAGAAAGTTAAAACCAGCAACTGACTTTCACTAGCAACAAACTTAAATCAACAAACACTCGAACACATGAGCTTAGTCCTGGAAAATTATTCAACTAACCAATTCAGAACATTCACCAAAATATAACCAATTTTTAACTAGCAAAACACATAATATTTATATGTATCGTCACCACCCTTCCCGAAACTGACTTCAACGCTGCCATCTTTTCTTTCAGAAAGTCTGATTTAATTCGAATGTGCAACAATCTTAAAATCGGGGTTTTAATACATAGTAGGACTTCACAAGTCAGGTGCAAGATCGAGGAAAACGTAAAATTGCGAAAATGTAAATTCGAGGAAAATTGTTCAATACTTACATGGATCTTTTGCCGGGACCACTCATTTATGACGTAAATTCCGGGAAAACGTAAGATCGGGGAACGTAAAATAGGGGTTTCACTATATTATTTATTTATTGTAAATTAATTTTTTATTGTACTGTTGTCTTTTACCATTTTTAGAGCATCATATTTATTGAATAAACAAGATTCTGATGCTTTATTAGTAACCCTCTTGGAAGTGATCTTTGGAAATGGAAAAGAAAGAAGTATACAATTCAAACGGAATGCTTTGACTTGTGTAATGAGCACGTTGTCAATGGAAGAGGTATCTAACTTAT
Source organism: Acheta domesticus (assembly GCA_031308135.1). Classification (NCBI taxonomy): domain Eukaryota; kingdom Metazoa; phylum Arthropoda; class Insecta; order Orthoptera; family Gryllidae; genus Acheta; species Acheta domesticus. The sequence continues at coordinate 57,712,425 of JAHLJT010009436.1, forward strand.
GTGGTAAAGCTCCTGGTAGTATACGGTAAAGTATATTATAATATATTTATGTGATGTGCAGCTATATTTTGTATTTATTGAGAATTCTTTTTTGATTCTTATTTATAATTATTTATAGTGAACATCTGAGCGTACTTCAGTTTGTCAGCGACTTGGATTCATTAGGTTATATAATGACTGTTCCGCAATTTGTTAACTGCAAGAAATGTGACTTGGTAATGGAACTTATTAGTAGTGGTCATAAGAATAGACTTCTTTTGACACTGGCTGCCCGGATTGCTCTAAGATTCCAAATATTTGGTTCTAATATATGGGGACAACTTTTGAAAAACATGGTTCAGGGGTGCATGGTAAGTCAGTTTTTATTAACTCATTAGTTCACCTACACACAAATAATTATCAAATTAGGTTTTGTTTATACTTTTCATTTCAATTTAGTATTAGAAAACACATGTATGTTGTTTTTAAAATTTTATTTTTATCAGAAATATAAAAAATTAATGTTGTGTTTGTGCAACTTTGGGAACACATGAAAAGTATTAAAATTAAGATTCATTGTCATTCCATCTGAGTTTATTGTTACAAAAAATGATCTAAATATTACAAGTTATTTCTTGAATATTATTTTGAAAGAAATATAACTCCTCAGTACCATAAAAATGTAATAAAAAATTTAAAATATATAATTATGATAAAATTATTTTTCATGATATTCTCTGAAACAATTTACATTGATTGAACCATTGTATTTTGAAGAATAATAAATTGTTTTTGACTTGCAGAGTCCACATTTTCTGATATTTTTATTAGTATATTTTTTTAATTTTTTGGCTTATACCATCAAATTAAACTGCATCAAGCAATGCTTCCTTTTTTATATCAGGAAACACCGGAATTTGTAGGTTGTTGTTAGGTGCATCAATAGATGTTTTCATGAATGTGAGATATTGTTCACAATTCTGATAAATTGTCAGGCATTCCCAAAATAAGGTCATTACCATCAATAGATTATTGATGCAAAAAAATTCGAAATTTTTTAAATATTTTATTCAAATGGTCAAAAAAGCCTCAGTTTGGCAAATTTGTCCTGTTTGTCTAATCTACCATTATCTGAGACATGAAGAAACTTTTTCATTTCTTGAAACTCGTTTCTTGACATGTTTTTTCTTACAGTTGGAAGTTCTTTAATTTCATCTAAACTCAAACACATTTTAGAGGTAGGGTATGATATCTTGCTTGGAACTCCTGCAATTCTGTGTGTCATATTGAAGTAGAGGTGGTTTTTTTCACCTGCGTACTTCACAGAAAAAATTGCTGTCTTGAGTAAGTAGTAACTCTTTAGTAATAAAACATTCAATGATTTCTGTTCTGCAGAATCTTCCACACGCGTTTTGCAAATGCTCTAATTTCATGTTCTACTTCAGATGGTACCCAAGGATAACGAGGTGTTTCTTTTGTCCATTGGGGATGCTCTTCACTCTTGTTTGGAAGTCTCTGCTTCTTTAAAGGTTCAAGAAACTATTTCAGCATGCAGTTACTTTGTGTCTCAAATATTCCAACTATAACAGAAAGTTTTAGCTCAACATTATTATTTATTTTGTACCAAACGTAACACAGAGTATTAGCATGTAAACTACAATCAACATAATAAATCATCCTGAAAAATAATAACCTGGATATCATCTCTGTTTTCTTCTTCTTCTTCTTCTTCTTCTTCTTATTATTATTATTATTATTATTATTCTCTCTTTTTTTTAATTAATTTATTTATTTATTTATCCAATTCTTCTAAAAGGGAATAGATTTCCACAGTTGTTGAATAATGTTTCTGATCAAGTTAAATTGTGCACATAAAACATAATTTTACTAATCAAATTTGTGCAGACAATATTATCAGCTTCTAGTTTAAAGAACTGTGGATAATAATGATGAATTAGAGCTGGGAGAAATGAAGATTTGCACATACTGCCAGTCTCACAAAGAACAATTTAGCCTCGCACGAAGTGCTCCAGTGTGTTCCCAAAGATGCATTTGCGTAACTTTATGTGTGACATAAAATAAGCACCAAAGGAAAATTTTAATGCAACATTTTCATGTCACGTTGTTTTAGATACATCAATATGTCATAAAAGTAAAAAATATATTAAAAAAATATTAATTTGAATATTTTCTGTGAAATAATAACTAGTGGTGCTACAGAATAGCACAGACTTTCCTGTATTAGTTTTCTATTTCCTTTCAATGAAACAAGAGTAATGTGGTAACTATAGGAATTGAAAAAAGTTTTCATTTTCATACACAGAAACATTTGAAGGTGTTGTCAAGTGGGAAAAGTATATATGGAATAAATAATCACAGGCAATGCTGCAGCGTCACTTTCTATTTTCAAAAGTTCCAAACCACATGTAATTTTAAATTCTACGATTCTGTGTAAAGGTATTTCTGTTGTCCATATTCTGTTGGTTCTTGTCTTAATTTATTTCACTTTCTTTTATTTATGTAGTCTGAAGAGCTTGAAGAAGTGTTAGGGAAATTACCCCCTAGTACTACAGGCATTGTTGAAGCATGGACATATGTTTCCTTTCTTCCATTTCGCTCTTGTAAGTTGTTGAAAATATTTAAATCTTGCAAAACGGGATCCATTGTTTGTGATTTTGATGCATGTTTTTTGTTTTTAACATTTTAGGTAGTGTACCTTTGTCCGATCATCAAAGAAAATGGTGTTTGAATAGCATCAAATTACTTTACAAGTGTCAAGTTATAGATCAAATAGATTTAGTTCAAATCTGTCAATTTTGTTGTCAGTTCAGTTGTCCTCACTGGGCAGCAATGATACTTCCTTTGGCAAGCAGTGATCAAATTAAGATCCTCAAGAAGGTAATCATTTAATGTAAATATAGAAGATCTGCAAATTGAGGCTAATATGAATGTATAATTATTTAATATGTATTCTCTTTTTTTATTTTGTTTTCAGAAAATTTTGAATAATTCCAGTGTTAATGAAGTATTACATAAGTTAGAAGGCATTGAAGATAATTACATACTTTTAAGGGTAGGTATTACTTCAAGGGTAAGCAGGAATTACAACAAAGTCCATTTTGGAAGATTTTGTGAAAATAGATTTTTAAAGTTAATGTATATAATCAGGGCTACATTTTAAATTTGTGTAATATTTTCTTGGACTCTTTGACTGCAGACTATAACAAACCTAATAGTCTTGTCAATCGTCCCCCTTCAAAGTGTGTATCTAGAAAGATATCAAGATATTTTGCTTCATCATGACTCGTTCTAGATCTATGCATTGTAGGTTTCATCCAAGTGTGGATGTGTCCGAAATATGCCAGTTTTTTACAAGTTGTTTCTAGTTTGGGTCAGGACTTTTCGTGAGCCTTTCTACCTGTTTGGAAATATTATCTTCGTTAACAATGCCTTATCCAAAAATTACTGTTCAAATAACTGCATACTCTACAAAGACATATTAAAAAAATTAAACAAAGTTTCCAAATTCCAAGTAGTGAATTGGTGTGAAGATCTAAACGGAATGTATACTGATTGTTCTTTGAGAGGGACAATATGACTCGTCATTCTTCCAAAATGTGCAGAAACTTCAAACTCAAATTAAATGGACACTTGTCACTTTTTCCAGGTGTGTTGTTTGCAGGTTGATAGGTAACCTAGGTAACCCTTTGTACAATAAGATGCCTCTTGAATCAGAAAATCGGCCTAGAATGTGTTTAGATTGTTTTCTTGTGTACACTTCATTTGTGAATTTACATTATTGAATCAGTTTTTTTTGTAAATACTGAAAATAGCCTTTAATGATTCTGTTTTAGATAAAGAAAATACTTGAAGAAAGAGAAGACTAAAATGTTAAATGCTGAATTTGTGTTTACACATACCAGAAACTGTCTACAGAAATATTTGTTAATGTAAATAGAGTAACTAATGTTAATTATTGTAAGTTATGAAATTTGTATTTTTCATTAAAAGATCATTGAACATTTTTAGTGCAGAAAGAACCAGAGTGCTCTTTTTCACCCCAACTTTAACTCTATTTAAATGCTTAATTCAACCATAGTTCTTCTTGACTTTAAATTATGTTATTTTATCTTCCAAGATTATGAGCCTCTTCTTCCTTGTAGTTCATAAGTGTCAAAAAGGGCCCTTTTTCTAAGGTTAAAGTAAAATCAAAATTAGTGAAATGGGATTTTTCGGAGGACCTCAATTTCTTCAGTAGTTTCTAAATCAGGGGTTCTTAAGGAGGTAACAGAGAAATCTATTGTGTTTAAGGGGTAGATTAGGGGTTTATAGCTGAGTATGAACCGGCAATTGATAGGTGTAATCAAGATCTCGTTGATTAGAAAATATATTAAATGAACATGATAAATAATAGCTCTGTAGTGCAATAAAACATATGACAATAAATTACAAATGCGCTTCTCTTCTTTCGAATCCATCATTCATCTCTAGGATCAGAAGTGTAGCTAGGCTGCACAGCACTGTTCATCTGAAATAAGGGGCCCCTTAATAAGGACTCGTTTGAAGAGATATAGCAAATAATTAAACAAAATAGTACTCCCATTCTAATTCTCATTTTCTCCACCAGCCATATTATTATATCAATTAGAATTGAAACTCGTAATTTCATGCTTATTTCAGGTACTGCATTAGGTTTAGGTGTATAAGTACAAAACCTGGCCAAACTTGCCTCCTCCTCACCATTTAAAGATTTAAACTTTGAATAAACTAATATTGTTAAATTATATATAGTGGTTACCAAGATTGATATCATGTAGTGTTATTATTGTTATTGCTATTACTATAAGTAGTAGAAGTAGTAATGACTGCCTCAGTAAATTGTATTTTAAAAATGAAACAGTAAAAATCTTGGAATGTTAAATTATTTTGCTACTAAAAATAATGATCAATATCTGAATGTAACTGTAACAAGTATTGTAATATAATTCCTAGGCCAATTACCCCATCTTGATTAGGTTTTTTGTCCAATGTCCCCGGCCCTTAGAGCAAATGCTGAGATGGCCCCTTGTTATGCTTCTGGAAATGTTACTTAATAAAATAATTTTATTATTGTTATTAAAATTAATAAATCAGCTTAATGAAGAAAAAAGTGGCTATGATACCCCAATTTACAGTACAGTAAAATCTGTCTAAACCGGAACCTGTACAAGCCGGAAACCTGCCTTAACCGGAAAATTTTTCCGGCCCGTGAAGTTAAATGGCATTTTTACTCGGCATAAAACGGAATCTGTCCAACGCGGAAACGGAACAGTTTTTCATGTCCTGCAAGGCGAAGAAAACCTTCATAAAACGGAATTTCTGTTAATTTAATGCAGTTCGCAGAGAGACGGGATATACTCTATGAGAATTAATGCACCTGCAAGTCTGTTTTCATATATCTCTCTGTCCAGGTTATGTGTTTCACACGTGGCCGCACAGTGAAGGAAATGGGCTCCCGCTCTTATCGTAGAATTCGACCTTGAGGTCATCTGTCTCTCACTGCGTAGGCCGTCGGGGAATTCCCTCTCTCCCAACTCTAAGCGTGAGTAGGTGTAAGGGCATGGCTTCAATTTACGCGTTTCCCTGCCTCGCGTTGGCAATCGTAACACTTTAACCAGAGCCGAATTGCTCAAGGCCATGCGAGGGTGTCCGATAGACCTATACCGCGATTTTTCTAACTTCGCCTCTCAAGGCCCGTCTTCACTATGAAATATGTCACGGTATTTCGCGTCTTTCTCAGTCGTGCCGCTAGATATCGCATGCTCGCGACCACGAAGTCTACAACGAGGAGACTCAACTCCGGTGGTGGGGGTATGTACGAAAAACGTCGGCAGCTACTTGAAAAATAATACAAAAAAAACAGTCCCTTCGCCTTCAGCGACCTCACGTGGCAATTGAAAGAACTACGAAGGCTTTCAAAACAGCCAATGGCAGCAAAGCATCGTATACAAAATTTAATTCAAACATTTTTTCTACAAAATTATTTACTACTTCCTTTTGAACTGATTGTCTTCTGTTAAGCACATCCGCACACCGCCTGGTTGTAGACTTCGTGGGCGCCACTTGGACCAAACGAATTTTGACGATTGGTGGCCGAGATAAGTTCCTTCTTTCGCCGCGTGATGTCGCTGAAGGCGAAGGGACTCGTTTTTTTTTTGTATTATTTTTCAATCGTAGTGTTGTACTCTGGGATGTGACTCATTGTGCGCTGAAAGAGTCTGCGAGAAGTTCGGATGCAGCCACTAGCCAGCGAGGTGATGAGTTTCACAACCAGTTTGACAATGATTGAAAAAACAGCATAAAACTCTACATATTAAACATTTTTCAACTTAGGAAAACAACTGAAAAGGTGTAGTAAGAGAGAAACCCAAAACGCAAAAACTCTAGGTTAATGTTGAAAAAAGTAACATTATTTTAAATAAAGAAGTCGTGAAATATTTTTTACCTTATTGTCATAAATAATTATGTTTAATATTCATTTATTGGTGATTTCTTCCATAAATATGTTTTATGTTATACGTTTTATAATTATAATAAAGTCATGTTACTAGTTTCAGGGCGGAAATATCAGCCTAAAAATTGTCATAAACGGACAATCCTGCCTAAAACGGAAACCTCCCTAAACCGGAAATTTTTTTGTCCCAATCGTTTCCGGTTTAGACAGATTTTACTGTATCTAGTTTTCATATGAAGTTGGATTTCATACTCTTTTGTGCTTTAATTATGAAACAAATACCAGCATGTGTAATATCAATATTTTGTCTTTTCAAGACCTGTCTATTCGTTCAAAAAAAAGTGTAGTGTTCCAGTAAAAAAAACTAAGGTAGTCCAATATCTTTTAAATAAAAAATGCTATCAAAAATGTTTGTAGGTACAACAACTGTTGAGCCTCAATGTTCTGAATCATTTGCTGAAAATTCCATTACAATATCTTGAACCAATTAGAGAATATTTAAAGTGGATGATTTTATCACAAATCCTGTTTATTTTGTGTGATGTAGAAAAATTGAATCGTGATGAGATTTATTGAAATTATATTTTATTAACAAAGTTTGTTACTATAGGTTGTCTGTAACATAAAATCTCTGTACAGTTCATTTTCAAAACATAGTAATTAACAGTTATGTTCTTTATCTTTCATTTACTTGTACAGTCAATATCTCTGAAAGCATAGTAAATAGCATCATGTATATTTATATTTTTAATCAAAATGCTGGAAATTACTTTTGTAGAACTTCTTTCCTATGAAGCTTTGCTCACATGTATGTGATGAGTGGATTGTAATTTTAATCTACTGTGTTAGGAATGAAGAAGAGAAAATATAAAAATATTTGAATGAAATAATTTTTTTTAAATAATTTATTTAGAAATTTCCTTTAATTTGTTTTTACAAATTATGGATATAAAACTGGTAAAATAAGGTAAATGTATATTAAAATGTTCAGTTCAGTGTTGTTTTAGTAGTTGGTAATACTGAATACAAAGAATGTTTCAGCTAATAACATTAATCCGTTCCTTACAAAGAATTTGAATTATAATTAATTTTCAGTCACAAAATTAGAAAACCAAGGAGTTTTGTTATTACCATCTCATTGTATTCACTTTGTAGCTCAAGTCTTGTTAAATTGACTTTTTAATCATCAATTTTTTTTCTATTTGTTGTCAATTCGGCACAAGAAACCATTTGGTCCTGCTGCATATACTTGCCCTTCGTTTCCAATTGCTAATGCATTAATACATTCTCCTGTATCACAAGATGACAAGCATTTGAAAGAGTTGAGATCCCATTGTTTCACAAACTTATCATAACTTCCACTGTAGAGAGTGGAGTCCCCAGCCCCACGCAAAACATTGATAACCATGTCATGAGCCTGCACAGGAAAGAAATAATCAATATGTAATTACTAGTTTATGTTGTCTAAAGAAAACTGTCTTATATTTGAACTTGCCTTAAAATCATTAAGGTCTTTAAATCCGGATTCTTTTGTGGCATCAATCACAATAATGTTTGTTGCTGACCTTGATACAAAACACACTTTGTTTCCCACTAGACATATGGGACTGCTTCCCTCAATTGTTTTACGAGTTGCATAATGACCTTTTTCACCTGCAAAATAAAAATATAATTGATTGTAGTTCTACATAAGTTTATCAATTTATTGAAACATCATGGTAGGTCAGTTGTCCAATAATTTACCAATTTCTGTTATGCAGACATCACGATCTCTGACTGTGAAAAGGAGTTTGTCTGTGACAACCAGACCTCGTACTTCTTCAACAAGATTAAAAACAAGGCGAAATTCATCATTCTCCCACAGCCTGACCTAAGAAAGGAAAAAAATCATTAATGGCAGAGTCTTGGGTTGAAATTTGGTAATACTTTGAAAGTCATAATATATACTCACTACTCCCTGATCATCACCAGCATACAACTTTCCATTGTCAACATAAAATTTATAAATTTCATCTTCACTTTCCAGCAGTGTGGCTTTTTTTTCAAATGTTTCCACATCCCAGGCTAGAACTTTTCCGTCATTTGAACATGTGTATAAGGTTTTGCCAATAATTGCCATGTCATACACTACAGATTGATGGGCCTGGAACTCTTTGATTAACTTCAAATCAGAGCTCCAAACCTGAAATTGATATTATTTGATATTCTTTGTTAAGCAATGGTTTTAAAATATTAGGAGTTTTGTAGGAGCATTTCATTTTAGGTTTCTCTGAAACATTTTAAACAAACATTTCAACAAAGGAAACAACATTGATCTTATTTTACAGTAAACTGGCAAAAAAAGCTCTATTTGGATACATTTCATGACTATTAAATATAAAATTGTTATATTACATTACTAATGAAATTTCAGTGTTGTTGTTATTGTTGTTGTTTTTTATTTTATTTATTTATCATCGAAAGTAAGTAAGATCCTTATGTAACCGTGTGCGATAGATGAATAATATCTCACTTTTCCTGAGCTCCATAATCTCATCTCTCCTTTGAATGTACTACAATACAGAGTAGATAGTCATAATTAAAATGAGTACGCCAAAGACACTTTCATACAAATTGTGAAGATACATTATTTTTTTGCACAAATTCTTGGAAACTTCCATGTAATAGATAATCTAGGGTCAATTCTAAGTATGCAAGGCGGCAGTGATGTATCAATGAGAAAATTATTTTTTTAATGGGTTAGTGTTTCATTATAATTGTATCATTTATTTTGAAATCAATAACTTATTATTTATCTATTTTTTTAAAAAGTATTCATTGCAGCTTGAAGTTAAGAAAAATGTATGTCCTCAAAATATCACAATACAAACTTTGGTTAATGAAAAATTAAAACTTTTAAGTTTGTAATTTTGTTACTTTGAGTTTTTATTACTAATTTTTAATAACTAGTGTCTGTTGAAAAACTTTGTAGCCAATCTCATCTAATATGTCTTTGGGGAGAGTAGAAACAACACTTATTCATTATCAGGGGACCCCAAAACACGTATTTACGTCCAAATCTCGAAATCGATTTTCCGCAGCATTACTATAACTCTGTGTACTGTATAGATTACTCCGTATATATGTACATGTATGCACATGCGGAACCAGGGTGGAACCATGACTCCCCCCCCCCCCCACCAGCCCGAGTTTTCGTTTACCTTCCTTCATTTGGCAAAATTGATATAAATATTTATTTTTGTTCAATTTATGTAATTTAAATAAGAATATTGAATGGTGTATCTACGGTACATAAATAACAATATAATAGCAAATATGTTAGTTTTTTTAACAACAGTCTACGATGCTCCCCTCCGCCGCATCAAAGATCGGCAGGATCCGTCCCTGCGTAGGCTATATGAGAAAGTAACTTGTAGTGCTACAGAATTGCACAGACGTTCCCGTGTTAGTTTTCTATTTCCTTTGGTCTCGGCTAGCTATTTGGACTTGCCACATTCTCTTGCCAGCTGCCATCTACCTCCACCCAAGTACATTTTTTTGACATTTTCTTAATTTTTCGGTTTACAAATAAAACGGAAATATTATTTTAAGAATATTAAAAAACTGTAAAACCTCGTTCTAAATGGCAATTTTCTTTCAAAAATTTGGAGCAGTTTTTAAGAAAAAGGTGTTTAAGCGCTACTGTAAATTCTAAATGTGTAGCTCTTTTTCACAGAAAAGTTTTGAGTTTTCGAAAAACTTCGTTTAGTGCCATTTGAAGAACTTTAACTCAGAAATACAATAGTGTTTAGAAATTGCGGCAAATGTGCATATAAACAATGTGAAAGATCTTTCAAAAACTTATTATTGTGTAATTTTTGATAAAACAAAAAATATCCCAAATTGAACTTGACATCATATTAAAGAGAGCAATTAGCACTATCCGTTCCAAAAGTTTGAAGAAAACAATTTGAGCCATTTATGAGAAAACGGTGTTTGAACATTTCTGAAAATGCGGAATTTTGAGCTAGTTTTCACGGAAAACGGTTGAGTTCTCCAGAAACTTTATATGACATTATTTAAAGCACATGTACTCGTAAATATAATGTGAACAAATCGCCACTAATGTAAATATTAACGAAGTGAAGACATCAAAAATTCGTAATTTTTGAAAAGAAAAAAAAAAGAATAGAGCAATATGATGTTTCTATCATCTCATAGAGTACATTTAGTACTATCCCTACCAAAAGTTTAAAGATAAAATTAGGAGCCGTTTTTGAGAAAATCTTGTTATTGTAATTTTTTAAAATTGTAAATTTTCAAAAAAATGTACATGATCTTAATGAAAGAACTCACTAACGAGAACAAATTTTATTTGAAGGGAAAATTTCTATCTTTAATTTTGTAGTCGTTGGAAAAGGCCGAAAAAAAATTAAAATCTTTCAGTGTTCTAAAATTGAGAGTTAACCGTTAAAATCGGACGTATGCTACCTTAATAAGTACAGTTTTTTTCATTCTTACAATAAATTTAAAGAAACAATTTGGAGTCGTTTTTGAAAATATCCGGGGGGCTTCGTGTAAAGTAATCCAAATTTTATAGAATGTTTTTCAAAATCTCAGAGCTTCAACTGGAGCCAGATCGACAGGGGTCTCTTCAATTGGAAAAAAATCTTACGTATGATTTAGGCGCTCATGATGTTCGCAGAGGGACATTTTGCTTTCAAATGGTTTTTCGCTATTAATGACCCACAAAATAGGGATTCAAAATAAGGACCCACGTGTTAGTGGATTTTTTTCTTAATATAGCAATGGGTTTTATCCACGTTTTCGTTATCAGAGCCCAGCAATGAATTTTTTCTGTCGAATATTCGCCGTTTTTTTCGCGCAGCATTACATAATTTTATTATTATTCCGTATATATGAATGTATAGGAGAAAGTAAAAAATACATCGCCTTTTTTAAAGAGGTATTTTTTAACTGATTTTCTTAAAAGCAAACATCTCTAGCTTCTACTTTGTAGTTTTGAAGTTAACCTTTTTGCACTTTTCGAAAATACAGAGTTCGCCATGAGACTTGCATCACAATATTTAGCCCTATAATATGAGAAGGAAATTTAAAGAGAGATTTTGAGAAAATATTTTGTATAAGGTGCATAAATTCCAATCACTACGCAAATATAATAATTTATTTAAAAAATTGTACATTACCTTTTTTTAAAGTAATGTTTTAGAACTGATTTTGTACAAAGCAAAAAGACAAATCTTGAAATATGGGCAATATTAAAAATGTTTAAACTTGTTTTTCTGAAAAGCGGCTTCAAACATTTTCTTCAAATTTTCTCATCATATGTATTAAAGGACGGTATACAATGTGGTGCTAGTCCCATTTTCGACGGACTCTCAATTTTCGGAAATTGTAACATTTAAAAATTACAAAATTGAAGATAAAGAGATTTTTGCTTTAAACAGAATCAGTTCTAAAACAGTTTTTTAAAAAAGATCTTGTACAATTCTTTGAATAAGCGAGTAATTGGCATAATTTGTGCTTGAAATTTACACGGCTTATAAAAACCAATTTCTCAAAAAACACTCCTTTTTTTAATACTTTTCTCCTCGTTTTTCATAGCTATGGAGTTGAATGGAGGTTTTTGCCTTAAAATCTGTTTTCAAAATCAGCTCTTTAAAAAATTGCCAAAGACAATTTTTTTGAAAAAATAATTTTCACGACTCGAAATTAATGCAATAAATAATCATTTTCTTAAAAATCGCTCCCAATTTTTCCCACGGATAGAAGAATAAATATTTAAAAGATTCTCGTCTTCGTTGAACTCTCTGAATTTTCGAAAATTGTAAATTTAGAAATAATGCGAGAAAGTATATGTTGTTGGAGCACCGAGGAGTATGAGAAAGTATGTGTTGTTGGAGCTGCTTTTAAGAAGAGCAAACATATTTGCCTAGAGCACTAATGAAAACGGCATTTTGAATATTTTCGCTATTTTTATATATTCGATGCATACTATACAAAATGTAAATAAACATGTATGAAAATTAGCACCGTAATATTTTTAAATAGTATTTTCAGTTTACATTTACAGTTACTTGCGAAGAGCCCTTCTCAAGGTGAATGGAAATACTTTCGCCCCTCCTTTTTCAGCCTTGGGCACGGTCAAGTTAGAATATATTCATGGTCAAGCCAAGGTGAAGGTTAGAGTTGTTGACCGTAGGAAGCTGCCAGAAATTTTAATTCGGCCGAATATTGACTTGCTTCTCGATAAAACTACACTGTGACAGATACTATAGACCTTAATTGATGTGCTAGTAGAAAACTTGATGGACAAATTTAAGAATGCAAAGAAAAAAGTCTATTTGGTGATTTTTTAATCATATATCCAAGAAAATAAAATAATTAAGAATGAAGGAGTTGTTTATCCATTGCGGATAGGAATGCACATAATCGCCGTGCTTTTGTAAGAAAGTAATACGATTTCATCGTTTACTCTCTTAGGTACAACTAATGAGATAACGAGTTGCAAGGAATTAACATCTCCTCCCCACACAGACAAATGCACGTTTCACGTTTGTTTCCCGTAAAAAAATAATTGTGCACATGTTTCTCACCTTCACTTTGCCGTCTGCTGCGCTGCTGAAAAGTTTCCCATTGCAGAATAAAACAGAGTATACATCCTCAAGATGTCTCTCACTCTCCGAAACTCTGGCGGTTACTTGCAACGGCATGTCCAGTGACAGGTTCTGACCGACAACCAGGAAGGAAGACGCGAAGCGAGTGCTCCGAAAGTGAGGATCCCTTCGGAGATGCTGCTTTAAATAGACTTCCCTCCCACAACCCACGCTCGACCCCTCTTGTTATAGTTAGAACATGGGAGAAAATAGCCTTCAAAATGACTTCTGGCCCGGCATGTTTATACTCTCTTCTGAATGATGAAATTTGAGTATTACATTGCTGGAGGTATCAGGACGTTTATTTTTGTCTCATGAGGGGTCACCCTCTTTTCTCAGTATCAGAAATTGTATTGAAATATTTCGAATGCATTTATTGCCAAAGTTAGAGGAGACGATGACTATATTTTACATTAAAGGTTTTGTAACAATACATGCTTCCTCGTTTTATTGTTAATGTTTACGTAGTATAATATTGCAACTTCTAACCCACTCATATTCCAGCCATCTCTTTATAAACTCCTTACAAAACGGAACTTCAGAGTTAAATAAATACTTTTTTAATTTCAAAAGTTTAAATGAAAATGGATTTCTGCCATTGAAGTGAAAAAAGTACTCCATAGAATAAAATATCAATTTCAATTTGGGGGGGGGGCGACACCAGCCAGATCGATCGGGTGAATATCGATTCTGGTGAAAATTCTGTGTGTTTTAGGTGCTAGTCACAGACGTTTTGAAACAATACATTTTTGTTTATTTTTCAAAATGCTTTGTTTTCTGAAGATTAGTTGAATAAAAATATCAAATGTTGCGAGGGATATTGGGGGAGTAAAGGAGTTATAACAAAAATAAGTTTGGCAAGCTCAATCGGTGGATACCATTCTAAGAAAAAAGATGTAAATGTAAACAATTTTTTTAAACAGATTAAACAATTATTATACGTTTCTGCTTTAAATATACAAATCATACACGTTCAGTTTTCATCTTCATGGTGTCCTATCTGCAGATCAATAAAATATGCGAGATGTGCGCTTGCAATGAATGGAAACAAATCAAGTGCATCTTGTTTATTCTTCTCATCAGTGCAGGACATCAATATTGATGCTATGTCGAATGCTATTCGACAGCTATGTCGAATTCAGCTGTTGCCTGGAGGAGAATTCTACCGGCCGGTTGTTCTGATCGGTAGTTTTCAATGGTTTCTCCCATCAATACGAGTCGAATGCCGAAGCAGTACCCTATAAAACATGCCAGGGACCGCGCTCGATCTTTCCTTTATCCTATTCTCACCCCCCTTACACACACTACACTGCCATTAACTACGCTACCCAGGGTCGGATTTACTGTGTGGGGGTCCCTGGACAAACATTTGGCGAGGGGAATTTAAGGAAAAAGATAAAAAACGAACTCACATTTTTTTCTAAATTGACATTTTAATAATTACTGTTGTATTATATATTTATTTCCCAAAATCATTCTTTTACTATAATTTTAATACTACATTCACTTTTCATTAATTTTTATTAATTAAACAAATTCGATTTTCACTTTTTAGTGAATTACTAGCGGACCCCGGCAGACATTGTTCTGCCGTTTATCTCCCTCACTCTCCATCTCCCCGTCTCTCTCTCTCCGTCTTCCCCCTCTCTCCCCATTTTATCCTCTCTTCCCCCTCTCTCTCCTTTCTTCCTCCAGGGTACCAGCGCCGGACCAGCAAAAATCCAATAGAATGTTCAAGAAGTTCCTATTTCTCCTTCCCTTTCCCGCCCTCTCCCCGTCTGTCTCTTCTCTGTCCCTCTCATTCACATTTACTTGCTGATTTTGAGCAGGTGGGATAATATCGAGAAGCGTCGGACCAGAAAAAATGCAATAGAATGTTCAATAAGATCTCATCCTGTAGATTACGGTGAAAAAACGTTTCTTTGAGGCCTTTGACCTCAAAATTTTAGTTTTTAATGCCCTAGAACAGGCTGTTTCAACTCGGCCTCTCGCGGGCGCACCCGCGAACAATCGCGGCTGGCCGAAGGAGGTTGCGGAGGGAGAAGCGTTCTTCTCACTCGCGCTTTGCTTCTCGTGAAAGCAGTGTGAATAGAGCGAGGCAGAGGAAACCAAAACAGCTTTTTCTTTCTCACCGGATACATTGCCATCGTCGATGTAGCTGGAGATAACAGATTTGCAGAAATCCGTACTTCTAAAGAACAAATATTTTAATACCCTTAATCTGTCTTGATCATATTAGAATTTACATGTGGAAGTCTTCCCCAAGCTTGATAAAATGCAGCTAATTTATGCAGATTATGTTTGCGCCAACATATTATTGTGAGCAGCTTTTCTCTGCAATGAAAAGAATAAAAATCAAAGAAAGAACCCAGTTTCAGGGCAAGACATTGAAAAGCGTTCATTGAAGAGCATCGCAACAATCAAAGGACTGACACAAAATATTGCTTCACTTGTTAAGAAAAATATATCGAAAATTAATTTTATAAAATATTGTTGTTGAATTGAATCGAATTTTACGTTTCCTGTTAAACTTAAAGATTTCTTTCTGAGTACGAGCCCCAGCGTGCTTTCCGCTCCCCAACCTAACCGCTCCTGCTTAGGCGGTCAGCGACGAATTGTCGCCAAAGGCCAAGGCCAACTCGCACCTCGAGGGCTCATGTTTCGCCAGGCGCAGGCAGCGAATGTTGACAGCAGCCTGTGCCCGCCAGTCTCCGCCAGTGCCCGTGGTGGCTCGGGGCGTCCGCATGCCCGCCCGCGGGCAGCTGAGTTGGAACAGCCTGCCCTAGAACACTTCGTTTAGGAGTTATTTAACGACATAGATTACCGAGTGTAGCGGGTTGCATTTGCATGAATATTTAGTTTGTTACCCTTCAGCGCCATATAGCGCCATTTTTTCGATATTTTAGTAGTTATTCTGTTATTCGGGGCAGAGATGAATCCAACAAAACAGAGATAATTAAAATTCGTCCAGCAGTTCTTGAGTTATAAATGGTGTAACTAACACAACTTTGTTTTATATATAGAGATTAATCTTCAATATTCCCCTTTTCAATGATGTATTCATTTTATCTACACGTTATTTGGAAGTTACTTTTAAATTAATTAATATGTTGCGCGTCGGTCTTGCTATGCATGGTTGCCTATACGGAATTATCTAGGTTTTTTAAATTTACAATGAGAGAAATATGGAAACTAGGGGAAGAAACTAGGTGATAGAAACCGAGAAGCAACATTGTGACATCAGTGAAAACGAAGCTAAAAGATTAAATGTCGAATGATTCTGAAAATCCATCATATGGAACTGTAATGTACTGGAAGTACACGGCAAACTTTGGAGCCTGATTCCCGTAAGTTTGTTTTTTGGTATATAACAGGGCTGTCCAACTGGCGACCCGCGGTGCCATTTATGTAAGATTATTAGTCAAAGTAAAGTTGTATCATGTCGAACGAGAATAATGTGCGCCTAGCTCATAAGCCCTGCCGGGATCTACATCCTTTTTATTGTAAAAATAGGCTAAATTTAGAGTTAAAGATTTTTTCTAGTAAATTCAGAAATTCAAAATCATTTCAATGTGTTGTAGTTAAGCATGGTATGACCTGATATCACGAATAGTTCCATCCCTCTCCGTTTCAGAGCAGGCAACGTTACGGGGATGTCAGGTGTGGATCGCCCGCGAGTGATGAAAATATGGCCTGCAACCAGTCCCGGTTTATCGGAGTAGCTTATGTAGCACGTGCTACAGGCCTGGCGCTTTCTGAGGCACAGCGTTTAAAAATGTCTCACTAGTGAAGGAAAAACGTTTTACCGTAAAGTATATGTACAGCCATGTTAAATATTGATTTCCGATGCTGAAAACGATACTGTTTTAGTTTTAAAATGCAACAGTTTGATATTTATCGGTTTGTTACTTTGGATACATTGTTACTGCATAAATTACTATCCAAAAAGAATCAGCTGATTCTCTTATGTTCGTGTCTATCGTGTAAATGTTTCTTTGTGTATTGAAGCTTTATCCGCACAATTGCAATAACTTTTTTGTCAGGTTAACAGGGCTTGGTCAGTTTTTTGGAGTCAGCCTTGTTAACCTGACTCCAAATTAATATTTATTGTCGTTAAGCATTTCACAAATTTCAATAACAATACCGAATTTACCACGCTCACTCTTAATATACTTATTAATATGATGAAGACGAAATAAGAACCGGTATGAGTCAAACCCGACCACAGAATCTTTCTTTGATGAGTATTGAACACGACTACTAAAAAATTGAAACAAAAAGGATATTCGATGAGTTTTCTATTGCAAATTTGCGTAAACGTTTGATTAGATAAACAAAGTTCAATTAAAATTGAAAATTAATCACATTGTCATTTTATTAAATGTTTATAATCTAATATTTTGAAAATAATATATTTTTCAATTTTATTTACAATATTTAAACATTTTGAATCAACCAGAAGAATATGACCTGATTTAGTTTATCTGTTATATCTTCCGGTAATTATTTGAATCCTTTTTGAAAAGGATCCACTATTTGAAGTATTATCGGTCTGATATTGTTTTCAAATTTGTTTGTAAGTATTAATAAATACAATGAAAAATATTGCATTTAAACTGTGAGCACGCATTTTTTGGACTTTGAGGACTACTAGACACTGAATTATTGTTTAGACTTCAAAACAATAATTATGTAATAGAGAATGTACAAATGTCCCAAAATTGACCAAGAACTTGGCCCAGATTACACGTAACTGGATTCGAGTATTTGTATACTTAAATTTTAGACCTTTATTTACAGTGTACAGTATTGTCTTGATATTGATTACCAAAACCATGTTTTGCTAAGGATCGATTTTTAAATAAATTGTAATCGGAATAGGTTAAAGTTCTTTCACACACATTTGTGTGAAAGAGGGAAACAGTAAAAAGTCATATATGTTATGCTAGGCATTAATGGGTTAAAGCTCTACCCGCGCCGCGCGCAGTGCGAAGGGCGCGCGGCCGAAAAGAAAGAAAGCAGGCTACAGGCGATCCAAGCGGACCGAGTGCCACAGCGCCGGGGGACGCGCTGCCCCTAAAGAAACGTAGCACTTAAGAGGTTAAACCGGCCGTGCCTGCAACCAGGTTGTAGTTGGGCCCATATACTCTCTGGTTGGGCCCTTGAGGCCTTGCAAGTTGGACATCTAGGGTATAAAAGAAACATTATTTCCTAAACTATTAGAGCTACTGACTTCAAACTTTTAGGCAATCTTCACCAAGTCAAATTACAACTTTAATCGTAGCCTTTTTTTTATATATCTTATTATTTAAACAAATTATGTACATTAATATAATAAAAATGTGGGTGTAAATATTCTACACTTTTAAAAATTCACATCTACAACAAAAATTAAAATTTCTTAAAAATCCTATGAACAAACATTTAAAATATAGTCAAGAAACTATAGTAAACTAGTGGTGCTACAGAATGGCACAGACTTTCCCGTATTAGTTTTCTATTTTCCTGGGTCTTCGCTAGCTATTCGGAATTGCCACATACTCTTTCTTGCCAGCTACCATCTATCATCGCCAAAAGTACATTTTTTTTGTCATTTTCTTAATTTTTCGGTTTCCTATTGGTAGAACAGAAACATTAATTTTAGAATATTAAAGAACACAAAAACCTAGCCGTAAATGGCAATTTTCTTTTAAAAATTATGTGCCGTTTAAGAGAAAATGGCGTTTTAGCACTACTAAAAATGCGAAATTTGAAGCTCATTTTCACAGAAAATTTTTGAGTTTTCAAAATACTTTATTTGAAGTTATTTGAAGCACATTACACTCACAAATATAATCATCTTTACAAATTGCGGATAATGTGCATATTAAAGATGTGAGAGATCTTTCAAAACATTTACATTTATATAATTTTTTAAAAAAACAAAAAAAACTCAAAATAAACTTCACGCTATACTAATGAGTGTAATTAGCACTATCCGTCACAAAAGTTTCAAGAAAAAAATTGCAGCCATATACGAGAAAATGACGTTTGAGCATTTCTGAAAATGCTGAAATTTGAGCTACTTTTCACAGAAAACGGTAGTGTTTTCGAGAAACTTTACTTGACATTATTTAAAGCATATATACTCGTAAATATAATAATGTGAAAAAATCGCCGATAATGTAAATATTAATGACGTGAGAGACAAGTAAAAAAATTTACATTTTTGTAATTTTTGAAAACACCAACCGATAGACCAAAATGGCTTTTATGTCATTGATAGAGTACATTTACCACTATCCCTATCAAAAGTTTAAAGAAAAAAATTGGAGCCGTTTTTGAGAAAATCTTGTTTTTGTATTTTTTAAAATTGCACATATTGCACGCAATATTGCACGAAAACTACCAAAATTGTGAAAAACATTTACATGACCTTTATTAAAGAACTCAATATGCAGAACAAATTTTATTTGAAGAAAAAATCTATCTTCAATTTTGTAGTTGGAGAAAGACGCCGAAAAAAATTCAAACTTTCACAATTTTCGAAAATTCAGAGCTGTACGTGAAAATCGGACCTATGCCATGTTAAAAAGTGTATTTTCCTCTATTCATACAAGAAATTTAAAGAAAAAAATTGGAGCCGTTTTTGAGAAAATGTTGAAAATCCCCGGGGGGCTTCATATAAAGTACCCCCAAATTTTAAAGAATCTTTTTCAAAATCACAAAGCTTCGACTAGAATCAGATCGACTGGGGAATATCAATTTTGAAGAAAATCGACCGAACAGTTTAGGCGCTAGCGTTGACCACAGACGGACAGACGGACGGAATGCCGTCAATCGATTTTTAAGTATAAAGAAGCAACAAATCATGGATTTTGACCACACCACGAGATAGAGGATTTTTTTTTCTTAATTTATCAACTGGTTTTATCCACTTATTCGTTTTCACGGCCCGGCAATTATTTTTTTCCGCCGAAAATTGGCCATTTTTTCGCGCAGCATTACATAACTTTCCCTATACTACGTATATCACTCCGTGTATACGTACGTATACGGGAAAGTAAAAAATCAATCCTCTAGTGCATATAGTTAGGAACAAATGTTCCTTTCATTTAACATTGTAACATTGGGCTTTCCGGGTCCCCTTAAGCTTTTACATCCAGAGCATTAAGGAAACAGTAAAAAGTTGCTATTTTTTAAGCATTTTTAATTAGAAAAAAGAGCTACGTTTTTCGTAATAAAATACTTGTAAAAAATTGTTACAATTATACTATGATGCGGCTGTGGAATAGGCTAAAGATTATAACGTTTTCGAAATCATGGTACGATATTACAAAACTGAATTGATACATTACACACAAGGAAAATCAATAAGACAATTTGAAGAATATTTTTTCGAGTTACGTTTGTGCGCAACCGAATCGTGCACACCGCTTTTGAGGCAGGTATGTTGCAAGTCTAGATCAATGACCCCTCTCCCCGTCGATCAGGTTTTTCATCCAGTTTCACTGATCCCTTGAGCAAATTCTGAGATGGCCCCTTCTTTTGCTTCTAGACATTGTAGCTTCACAGAGCTCACCTTTAGCTAGTTATGTAGGAGAAGGGCAGGGGGTGTGGGTTACTATTTTGTTAGCAATACTACAAAATCAAAGAAGTAGTTCGTTTACCGATGCAATCAAGTTTTATATAAATCGGGAGCGAAAAATCTAGTTTACAAATGTTGCTAACTTCTTTGTTGGTATTGTTATTCTTCATTCAACTGTGTGTGGCATGAGGATAGGAAAGGAATTATGGAGCTCAACAAGACTTGCGCAAATGATACTTCTCGTCGCGTACCTTTTTTACTGCTTATTAAAGAAAATAAATTAAATCGCAGCAGAATGTTGAAACAGATTAATTCGCAATATGTTCTTGTTCTATGATAATTAACATATAATAATACAGCTTTATTTTTTCTAAAAGTACATTAAAAGAGGTCAGCATATTAAATACTAAAGAGTTTTTTAAGAAACTTTAAATTTTAAATAATCTTGAGTTTCTTTGCAAATCATTACAATTATCGCGAACCACTGGTAGACCGCGGACCAGCTATTACCGACCGCTGTCTAGAGAAAGTAACACATTAAACTCGCAAAAAATAAAAAGTTTTAAAAAAAGTTCAAATCTCACATAGGACAAAACTTTTGCAGATTAGGAATTGAGTTGAGTAGGTAAGGCGATCCCCGTCGCTGACCGCGAAAACGCTTCAAGGTCAGTAGGTATACAGAAAAAATGTGTAATAAAAATGTGGTCTACATCTATAGTAAGTCTAATGATTAAACGTCCACAGCTAAAATGTCTACCAACAAAAAAGTCTGCAGCTAAAATGTCTACTAACTACAAAGTCTATCAGCTAAATGTCTACCAGCTAAAATAATAAGTGTCTGTTGTTGCGGCGGCTATAAAATTAGGAGATTTTTTTGTATTTCAAACACACCAGACACTAACAAAAAATCATGGTCACTTACACTGTGAAATCCAACAAAGGTAAAGATATATTGATACATAATAATTTCAATTCCCATTTCAGATGAAAGGGCGGAGACGGAAGAAACTTTAATTAGACATGTTCCCAGAGAGATATTTACAATAGAACTTATATTACTCGGCCAAATGTAGATGGTGAATGATTTTAATGAAACTGTCCTATTCATGTACTGCATTTATTTTATAAATATATTTTTTGAGTTAAACACATATTTATAATTACACTTACTAACACTTTCTATGAGACATATTTGAAATATTCATTTTTGCATTTAGAAACCTTTGCCTGTAGACATTTAGGCAATAGATTTCTGCATGTAGACATACTTACATTAGACATTTTTTCATGTAGAATTGCGCGATGTGTGGACATTTATTATGTAGACCTTTTAGAGTAGACTAAGTGTCGTTAGACCTCAAATATTAGACATTATTTACGTAAGGGCTTATTTCTGTAGACCTACTGACCGGTAACCGCGAAAATACTTGCAATTGAGGTCAAATCTGCGAAATCGTAGCACAGGCTCAGCATGTATTATAATATTAGGTAACTTTTATAAATAATACGTGGTATGTGCTGTTGTAGCCCCACTAGTTTGAAACGATCCAAACCTCATGTCTTCAGGGGGGAACCTATTTTGGTCCGTCAGGAGGAGGCGGCCTACGCGGTGTGGTTGTTTGCTACTCAGGGTTCTTTTCAGTACATTGAATATTCCCAACTGTTCTCTTATTACATCATCTCATACATGACCAGTCTTCCAACCGTCCTTCTGACTTGAGGTTTTTCATTTCTGACTGCTTTTTTATTCGACGCTTTACTTCCGCTCTTTTCACACGGCATAGGCAGCTATAACTTTATTCAAATTTACTTATGGTTCATTACTAGTTTTATTTGTTAATGCTCTCCGGATTATTCTATTTATTAATTACATACTCGTATTGACTCGTATTATTATTGACTCGTAAGTTCTTATGCTCATTTTTTCGTGAAAATAAGAAATGCTGAGTAGGCTCTGACACCTAGAGATGCACAATGCACGTATTTTTCCTTCGTCCTTCGATGTCACTCATTTCATGATAAATTTTCAGTAAAGGATAAATTGAGCTTCACCCACGCAACGACAGGAGCAACAAACGGTAAGATAATACCAGACGGGTCGAGCAACTCAGTGATGGGAGGACGGAGGTTGGTTCGATCCCCGCTAGGAGCCAGAAATTTGCCTGAGTGCTTAGCATCGGCGAAGTGGTGGCGCCTGGCGGAATCTGATTCACAGGCCGACTGCTCTGATCCAGAGGCGGATCCAAACGATAATTCCGCGTTTCGCGATCGGCCTTCACGGGGTCACGCGATACGTGCATTCCACCGGGGCTCAGTCTTGATCATTGGGGTAGGTGCTCGTTACTGTCAATTGGGGGATCAGCATTTAATGCTTATTCCATTTTTCAACCCCAGGATTGTAAGCCATGGGGGATGGGGTGGAATGATGATGGAATAGACACAAACACTTTATTATTACGTGTTATCCCTGTATAGTATTTGAGTAAATTCCACGAATGCATGCGTGTGGATGTCTCGGTTCCGTCTCTCACGGTTAGACCACTTCCCGTG
Source organism: Acheta domesticus (assembly GCA_031308135.1). Lineage (NCBI taxonomy): Eukaryota > Metazoa > Arthropoda > Insecta > Orthoptera > Gryllidae > Acheta > Acheta domesticus. The sequence continues at coordinate 57,735,670 of JAHLJT010009436.1, forward strand.
CGCCAATCGAGCCATACGAGGTGCCATTCGACGCGTCTCGGTCTCCTGATGGGGGACTGATAATTTGTTTTCAGAATCAGCTATGAAATTCTAAGACATTTCCAAAATCGTGTTTTTTTTATATTTTGGCGCTGCGATCTTGATGAGTATGTCGGGAACTAAATCAATGTCGTAAATGTAGGTGGCGTTAATTAAACTCCAGTACCAATACCAACGAAGAGAAAGAAGGAGAGACGACGACGAAGAAGACGAGAACGAAGAAGAAGAAGAAGAAGAAGATGGAGACGAAGAGGAAAAATAAGAAGAAGATGACGAAGGCGAAGATGAGGAAGTAGTAGAAGTCTTAAAAGATAAAGAATACGAGAATACAAAAACGAAGAATTTCCTTTCACGCAAAATGACTAAATAAGTAGAGGGGGTATTGAGTTGTCCGGAAGAAGGCGATGACGAAGACGAAGAAAGCGATGAGGAAGTGGAAGAAGGCTATGACGGAGACGAAGCAGGCGATGACGAAGCCGATGAAGAATACAAAAACTAGTAATTTCCTTTCACGGAAAATGAACTAAATAAGTGGAGGGCGTTTTGAGTTGCCCTGACCGGACGGCCGTGGGCGCACGTCTCCGAGAAGAGCATGGCTGTGTCTGTGCTGCGGGGATAAGTGTTATGCCTTCAAAGAATATCGAGAAGATAATTTTTATATGAGAAATCAAGATAAGCCAAGTGGCCCGGAGGTGCAACAGATAAATGCGTGTCATGTGCTTTTCAAATTGATTTTAAAAATATGTAATACGACAAACTGAAAGAAAAACATTCCGAAATAACTTTTGACGAAGTCAATTTTATGAAACTATTACATTACCTAATTACAGGGAAGCCAAAGGTAGAAATTGTGCTCAATATCACAAAATAATTGCAAAATTTAAGTGGTTAGTTCGCAACGCTGACAAATCATCTAAATGGAACAAAGAGGATTCTGAACAACACCCCCTGAATAACTATGAATAACTGCAATTATGCAGATACATTTTTTACTTTCCCGTATACGTACGTATACACGGAGTGATATACGTAGTATAGGGAAAGTTATGTAATGCTGCGCGAAAAATGGCCAATTTTCGGCGGAAAAAAATTAATTGCCGGGCCGTGAAAACGAATAAGTGGATAAAACCAGTTGCTAAATTAAGAAAAAAAATCCTCTATCTCGTGGTGTGGTCAAAATCCATGATTTGTTGCTTCTTTATACTTAAAAATCGATTGACGGCATTCCGTCCGTCTGTCCGTCTGTGGTCAACGCTAGCGCCTAAACCGTTCGGTCGATTTTCTTCAAAATTGATATTCCCCAGTCGATCTGATTCTAGTCGAAGCTTTGTGATTTTGAAAAAGATTCTTTAAAATTTGGGGGTACTTTATATGAAGCCCCCCGGGGATTTTCAACATTTTCTCAAAAACGGCTCCAAATTTTTTCTTTAAATTTCTTGTATGAATAGAGGAAAATACACTTTTTAACATGGCATAGGTCCGATTTTCACGTACAGCTCTGAATTTTCGAAAATTGTGAAAGTTTGAATTTTTTTCGGCGCCTTTCTCCAACTACAAAATTGAAGATAGATTTTTTCTTCAAATAAAATTTGTTCTGCATATTGAGTTCTTTAATAAAGGTCATGTAAATGTTTTTCACAATTTTGGTAGTTTTCGTGCAATATTGCGTGCAATATGTGCAATTTTAAAAAAATACAAAAACAAGATTTTCTCAAAAACGGCTCCAATTTTTTTCTTTAAACTTTTGATAGGGATAGTGGTAAATGTACTCTATCAATGACATAAAAGCCATTTTGGTCTATCGGTTGGTTTTTTCAAAAATTACAAAAATGTAATTTTTTTACTTGTCTCTCACGTCGTTAATATTTACACTATCGGCGATATTTTCACATTATTATATTTACGAGTATATATGCTTTAAATAATTTCAAGTAACGTTTCTCGAAAACACTACCGTTTTCTGTGAAAAGTAGCTCAAATTTCGGCATTTTCAGAAATGCTCAAATGCCATTTTCTCATATATGGCTGCAATGTTTTTCTTGAAACTTTTGTGACGGATAGTGCTAATTACACTCTTTAGTATAGCGTAAAGTTTATTTTGAGTTATTTTTTTTGTTTTTTCAAAAATTACATAATTGTAATTTTTTTAAGATCTCTCACATCTTTAATATGCACATTACCAGCAATTTGTAAACATTATTATAGTTTTGAGTGTAAGTGCTTCAAATAACTTCAAATAAAGTATTTTGAAAACTCAAAAATTTTCTGTGAAAATGAGCTTCAAATTTCGCATTTTTAGTAGTGCTAAAACGCCATTTTCTCTTAAACGGCACATAATTTTTAAAAGAAAATTGCCATTTACGGCTAGGTTTTTGTGTTCTTTAATATTCTAAAATTAATGTTTCTGTTCTACCAATAGGAAACCGAAAAATTAAGAAAACGACAAAAAAAATGTACTTTTGGCGATGATAGATGGTAGCTGGCAAGAAAGAGTATGTGGCAATTCCGAATAGCTAGCGAAGACCCAGGAAAATAGAAAACTAATACGGAAAAGTCTGTGCCATTCTGTAGCACCACTAGTTTCTTAATGAAATGTGTTCATCAAAAACATTCAAATAATGTATTGTTTTATTTTTCATAGACATGTACATTTTTTGCCCCATTGTGTGTGATATAGGCAATTCTTATTTTCTTTAAACCATTTTTTTTTAAATCGCACAACATTTTTTATTAAATTGGGACCTTAGATATCATAAAGGAAGCTTAAGAGAATGGTGCTAGTCGGTTCGTTGAAATGCCTGATTTGGCAAATGTTTTTTTTTAAATTTCGGCCACTTCCTACAACTACAATCGAGAAGAAACAATTTGTTTTCTTAACGAAACGTATTCAACAGAAACAGATCTTCAAATAAGGTCACGTTGAATTTTTCGAAAATATGAGCATTTGTGGAGTAAATGGGCATTAAAATTAATCGTCCGCTCTGAAAATCCTTCGCTTCCTGATCGTAATTTCAAAGGTATTTTGAATAAGGTGGATGCTACCTGAGTTAGAATTTCTATATTTATGCATATTTCTTTGTTGTTTTCTTACATTGGAGCTTTTGTTATACGTTTACAAATTAACTAGCGTAGCCGTGCGAGAATTCTCGCAAGGAATAACTCTCCCTCTTACTAATTTTTACTTTCCCGTATACGTACGTATACACGGAGTGATACACGTAGTATAGGGAAAGTTATGTAATGCTACGCGAAAAAAATGGTCAATTTTCGGCGGAAAAAAATTAATTGCTGGGCCGTGAAAAGGAATAAGTGGATAAAACCACTTGCTAAGTTAAGAAAAAAAATCCCCTAACACGTGGTGTAGCCAGAAACCCTGTTTTCTAGGTCCTTGATACCGAAAACCCAATTGAAAGGAAAACGTCCGTCTGTCCGTCCGTCCGTCTGTCTGTCCGTCTGTGAACACTGCTAACGCCTAAACCGTGCGTACGATTTCTTCCAAAATGGATATTCCGTAGTCGATCTGATTCTAGTCGAAGCTTTGAGATTTGAAAAAGATTCTTCAAAATTTGAGGGTACTTTATATGAAGCCCCCCGGGGATTTTCAAAATTTTCTTTTCAAATTTTTTCTCAAAAACGGCTCCAAATGTTTTCTTTAAATTTCTTGTATGAATAGAGTAAATACACTTTTTAACATGGCATAGGTCCGATTTTCACGTACAGCTCTGAATCTTCGAAAATTGTGAAAGTTTGACTTTTTTTCGGCGTCTTTCTCCAACTACAAAATTGAAGACAGAGATTTTTTCTTCATATAAAATTTGTTCCGAGTTCTTTAATTGAGTCATGTTTCAAAATTGCCATTTACGGCTAGGCTTTTGTGTTCTTTAATATTCTAAAATTAATGTTTCCGTTCTACCAATAGGAAACCGAAAAATTAAGAAAATGACAAAAAAAATGTACTTTTAGCGATGATAGATGGTAGGTGGCAAGAAAGAGTATGTGTCAATTCCGAATATCTAGCGAAGACCCAAGGAAATAGAAAACTAATACGGGAAAGTCTGTGCCATTCTGTAGCACCACTAGTTCCATATTCATATTAAGTCTACAAAATATATATTTCTTCAAGACCCTCTTATCCTCCGGCACTTGTTCTATATCTCACCTTGTAATTGATAACTATATAATACACAATTGGCAATGCCAACTATTCTTATTTAACTTTATTATCGAGCAAAGAGGTACACTCGTATAATTCAACCGGATAGAATATCAAGTAATTTGTAATTTCACATACAGTTGCAGATTCTACAGGCTCTGAGCAAGTGGGGTAGAATCGAGAAGCGTTGAACCAGCATAAATGTAATGGAATAGTCAAGAAGATCTCATCCTGTAGATTATGGTGCGAGGAACGTTTCTTTGCGCGTCTCAAAATTTTAGTTTTTAAGGCTCTAGAACGCTTCGGTATTTAACGATATAGATTCAAAAATGCTGACGTGCATTGCGGATTGCATTTTACTTGAATATTTAGACGCTTTTTTGAAACAAATACTTCATATCTTTAAAGTCAAAGTGCCATTCGTCTCATCTCCTTGAAATTTTCTTTTTTTAGAGACCTAATTTATAAAGTTTGTTTGGGAATGAGAGGCGCAAAGGGAAGGTATACTACGGAAATAATATAGGAGACGATCTTTTAGAAATTATTTAAAACCTTTTCGAAATAAATATGAAATAAAGATTGCTAACTCAGTCGCACGCTCCCAAATTACGTAGTTGGATGCTACGTAAGTTAGAATTTGTATATTATTTATTTCATTGTATTATTATTATTATTTATTATATTATATTTCTGTTATTTAATTTTAAATTGCATCCTTCAATTGTGTTAATTGTGAATACGAATAGAAGAGCGGTCATTGTCGGTTGTTGCTACGCCGCGTCTGTAAAGGCGACAATGACGGCTGTGTTTTGGTCGCGGTAATATAAACTAATACTTTTAGGTGTTTGTAGAATATTAAATACCATAGTGTTTAATAATAACTATTATATGTTACTACTGTATGTTCGTAAATACTTTGCATACCTTATACAATAAATTCAATGCCAGAAATACATTTTTACTTTCTCGCGCTTTTTCATTTAAAGTTTTCAAACAAACTATTCCTTGAAACTGTTTAATTTTCGAACCAAATGTTCTACGATTTCAAAGAGTTTTACAAAAAATGATGACTGAGATGTGTTAATATGAAGAGAAATTGTGGTGTAAATAGTATTACATAACCATTACTAATGGCGAGAAAGTTCGTGCTGTTCCGCACTACTATTTTTACCTTTCTCGCGCAATCAAACTCTGATTATTCATGTCATGTATTTTTGCTTTCTTTTCAACTAATATTATTTTCCTCTTATTTTTTACTAAGCTAGACACTGGCAATTGGTTTTCACTAATTTCTGGCACGTATGACACTTTCCGTTTTTATATTTAATGATTCCCTGCATTTCACTCCTTCCTCTTATACAAATAATTCCTCTCAATTCTAAATATTCTTCCTATTTCTGCTGTTGAAAGTTCTACTATTTTCCATGGTGGTCTCTTTCCACCATGCTATTTCCGGCTTTACTTCATTTAATATTTCATTGTGATGCGTCATATGCGAAGGTAAACGCCGAATCCAATAACTATACTTACTCTTACTGTATCTTCACACGCTTCATTACACCTATATTTCACAAGTGTTATTACGTATTCTGCATTTGTCCTCCCCATTAAGAATTTTTGTTCTTGCTAAAGTTTATCTTTTAAACTTCACGATTTCTATTATTAACTTTACTACTATAATTATTTTTGTAAGTTTCTTCATAGGCCTATTCATACTGTTTATTCTCCCTCCAGCACTTCTTTGCAATGTGTTCTAGTTAACTACAGTTGTAACATTAGAATTTTGTTTTCTCTCGTTTTCTATGTTGAGATGGTCCCTTTTCCCCCCTTTATAATTTTACTAATGTATTTAATTTCTATCTCGTTGTAATTATTTCTATATTTAGTTTCAAGTTTGGCTACCTCAGAATTTTATTAAACGCCGCAACTATACTTACTTCTCAAGGTTTGAATATCTTGTATTCTTCTTCGTGAGCCTGAAAATGCTCATACGAGTTAATGGCTGATAATAATTTTTATGATAACGGGAAATTGGATTTTGTGTTTTTTCTTACCATACACTGTCCGAATAATAACAACAATTTATCTTTGTACTGAAATTGCAGCAGCGTATGAAATACGACTGCAACATTACTTTAAATGACCTTTTCCTTTTTGGTGTATGACAAATTAAATACTGTTTAACTTTATTATAATTTTGATGCCAAGGACTTTTTTCTCTCATTTTGATTATGATTATGATGGCCATCATTTCATTTCTTCTAATCATTTTTAAACTTAATTTAAATTATTTCTAATTGAACATTCTTGGCATTGAACATTTATACTTTTGATGTCTTTAAAAATTCTTATTTTTAAAACTTCTCTTTCGTCCAAAAACCAGTACACTTGGCGATGGGTCGAAAAACTCCCTCCTGCGTGCCGCACAGTGGTGCATTTTGGCGATTTCCTGGCCAAAACCACTGGGAGCTACAGTATGTTTTCTTCGACGACCAGAATTATTTTGGGTTACCATTACAACGTGAGGGAGCTGAGAACATAGTACCAGAATAATGCACTGCTTAATTCTGTGAAATATGTACTTTTATTTTCCCGTATAGTACGTATATACGAAGTAATATACGTAATATAGAGAAAGTTATGGATTGCCGTGGAAAAACGATTTCGAGATTTTAACAGAAATACACATTTTAGGGGTCCCCCTGATACCAAAGAAGTGTGCTTTTTTTTCAAAACGTCCGTCCGTCCGTCCGTCCGTCCGTCCGTCCGTCCGTCCGTCCGTCCGTCCGTCCGTCCGTCCGTCCGTCCGTCCGTCCGTCCGTCCGTCCGTCCGTCCGTCCGTCCGTCCGTCCGTCCGTCCGTCCGTCCGTCCGTCCGTCCGTCCGTCCGTCCGTCCGTCCGTCCGTCCGTCCGTCCGTCCGTCCGTCCGTCCGTCCGTCCGTCCGTCCGTCCGTCCGTCCGTCCGTCCGTCCGTCCGTCCGTCCGTCCGTCCGTCCGTCCGTCCGTCCGTCCGTCCGTCCGTCCGTCCGTCCGTCCGTCCGTCCGTCCGTCCGTCCGTCCGTCCGTCCGTCCGTCCGTCCGTCCGTCCGTCCGTCCGTCCGTCCGTCCGTCCGTCCGTCCGTCCGTCCGTCCGTCCGTCCGTCCGTCCGTCCGTCCGTCCGTCCGTCCGTCCGTCCGTCCGTCCGTCCGTCCGTCCGTCCGTCCGTCCGTCCGTCCGTCCGTCCGTCCGTCCGTCCGTCCGTCCGTCCGTCCGTCCGTCCGTCCGTCCGTCCGTCCGTCCGTCCGTCCGTCCGTCCGTCCGTCCGTCCGTCCGTCCGTCCGTCCGTCCGTCCGTCCGTCCGTCCGTCCGTCCGTCGTCCGTCCGTCCGTCCGTCCGTCCGTCCGTCCGTCCGTCCGTCCGTCCGTCCGTCCGTCCGTCCGTCCGTCCGTCCGTCCGTCCGTCCGTCCGTCCGTCCGTCCGTCCGTCCGTCCGTCCGTCCGTCCGTCCGTCCGTCCGTCCGTCCGTCCGTCCGTCCGTCCGTCCGTCCGTCCGTCCGTCCGTCCGTCCGTCCGTCCGTCCGTCCGTCCGTCCGTCCGTCCGTCCGTCCGTCCGTCCGTCCGTCCGTCCGTCCGTCCGTCCGTCCGTCCGTCCGTCCGTCCGTCCGTCCGTCCGTCCGTCCGTCCGTCCGTCCGTCCGTCCGTCCGTCCGTCCGTCCGTCCGTCCGTCCGTCCGTCCGTCCGTCCGTCCGTCCGTCCGTCCGTCCGTCCGTCCGTCCGTCCGTCCGTCCGTCCGTCCGTCCGTCCGTCCGTCCGTCCGTCCGTCCGTCCGTCCGTCCGTCCGTCCGTCCGTCCGTCCGTCCGTCCGTCCGTCCGTCCGTCCGTCCGTCCGTCCGTCCGTCCGTCCGTCCGTCCGTCCGTCCGTCCGTCCGTCCGTCCGTCCGTCCGTCCGTCCGTCCGTCCGTCCGTCCGTCGTCCGTCCGTCCGTCCGTCCGTCCGTCCGTCCGTCCGTCCGTCCGTCCGTCCGTCCGTCCGTCCGTCCGTCCGTCCGTCCGTCCGTCCGTCCGTCCGTCCGTCCGTCCGTCCGTCCGTCCGTCCGTCCGTCCGTCCGTCCGTCCGTCCGTCCGTCCGTCCGTCCGTCCGTCCGTCCGTCCGTCCGTCCGTCCGTCCGTCCGTCCGTCCGTCCGTCCGTCCGTCCGTCCGTCCGTCCGTCCGTCCGTCCGTCCGTCCGTCCGTCCGTCCGTCCGTCCGTCCGTCCGTCCGTCCGGTCCCGTCCGTCCGTCCGGTCCCGTCCGTCCGTCCGGTCCCGTCCGTCCGTCCGGTCCCGTCCGTCCGGTCCCGTCCGTCCGTCCGGTCCCGTCCGTCCGTCCGGTCCCGTCCGTCCGGTCCCGTCCGTCCGTCCGTCCGGTCCCGTCCGTCCGGTCCCGTCCGTCCGGTCCCGTCCGTCCGGTCCCGTCCGTCCGGTCCCGTCCGTCCGGTCCCGTCCGTCCGGTCCCGTCCGTCCGGTCCCGTCCGTCCGGTCCCGTCCGTCCGGTCCCGTCCGTCCGGTCCCGTCCGTCCGGTCCCGTCCGGTCCCGTCCGGTCCCGTCCGGTCCCGTCCGGTCCCGTCCGGTCCCGTCCGGTCCCGTCCCGTCCCGTCCCGTCCGTGAACAACACTAGCGCCTAAACCATTCGTGCGATTTCTCCAAAATGGATATTCCCGGTCGATCTGCGTTCATTCGAGGCGCCACGATTTTGAAAACCTTTCTTCAAAATTTAGGGGTACTATACATTAAAATTTTCTCAAAACCGGCTCCAATTTTTTTCTTTCAATTTCTTATAAGGGTAAAGTAAAATTCACTTATAAAGGTGGCATATGTCTCATTTTCACGGTTAACTCTGAATTTTAGAAAATTGCAAAAGTTTGATTTTTTTTTTCAGCGTCTACCTACAAGTACAAAATTGAAGATAGAGATTTTTCCTCTAAATAAAATGTGTTCTCCGAAGAGAGTTCTATCATTAAGGCCATGTACATGTTTTTGAAAATTATAGTAGTTTTCGCGCAACATTACGTGCAATATTTGAAATTGTTAAAAAATTACAAAAACAAACCTTTCTTAAAACGGCTCCAAATTTTTTCTTTAAACTTTGGTAGGGATAGGGCTCATTGTACCCCATGAGATGACATAAACTCCATATCACTCTATTCGTTTGTTTTTTCAAAAATTGCAAAAATACATTTTTTATTCTCTCAAGTCGTTAATATTTATACTAGTGCCGATTTGTTTACATTATTATATTTACGAGTTCATGTGCTTAAAATAAAGTCAAGTAAAGTTTCTCGAGAACTCAACAGTTTTTTGTGAAAACTAGCGCAAAATTCCGCATTTTCAGAAACGCTCAAACGCCATTTTCTCGTAAAGCTGGCGGCCACCAGAGCCAGGGCCTGCGAGGGTGCGAGCCGGGGACGGTTCTTGTACCGCCCGGTCAGCTGCGCACGGGAGGATGATCTGTGATGACAGTTTCGGCCTACTGCTGGTGACGAGCTGTTTCGCGCAGAGGCGCCAAACTCAGTAATGAGATGACGCCTTCAGCGTGGGAGGTCGTACCGTGACGCCTGCGAGATAGGCTAGCAAGGGAAACTGCCAGGTATTCGAGATTGAGACGAATCGATGTGCGGATATAGTGTCACCCATGAGCAGCGTCTTTCAAGGCGTGGCTTTCAACGCGGAACAAGAGGCCAGGGGTGGCGCCAATGGCATATCTAGTGCGCAGGGGGGAGGGGCGGCGCGTCCTGGGTGACACCAATTAAATTATTTTATAGTTGGAATTATATAATTTAAATCCTTTACTTAAACATTTTATATACAACTATATAAAACTATTAATATATTAATAGTTAGTTTTCTTAGTTTTAGTAGTTTGAAAATTTTATTGTTGGAATTATATAATTTTTATGATTTATTTAAAATTATTTATATTAATTTAATAAGTATACATTTAAATCATAAGCATAGATTATGATTTAATTGCAATTATATTGAAATTATTCCTAATTACATAGTTATTTATAATGTATTAAAAATTCTATCATGTGCAAATATGTTTGCACTCAATAAAATAATGTACAATCAATGCAGCAATAGATATTTTTATACTTAATTTATGGGGGGGTGACACCATTAGCTTCGCCCCAGGTGACACCAACTGAAGCTACGCCTCTGGGTGGCGCTAGTGTTAGTGAGCTGGGATTTTTTTGGGTGAGGCTGAGGCGGCTCATCTCACGAAATAGTGCTCCGGAGTGCAGTGTAAAAGATTTCTAAGGAGTGTAAATACTGTATAGTGATTGTAAATAAACATGGACAGAAAAATTCTGTGTCTGAGTTTTTCCTCATCTCACAACGTCACAGTATATTACTTCGTATATACATATGTAAACGGGAATGTAAAAACTAGCGGTGCTACAGAATAGCACAGACTTTCTCGTACTACTTAGTTTTCTAATTTCTATGGTTTGGGCTAGCTCAGTGATTGCCAACTGGACAAGGAATGACGTCGGAACCGTTTTGCCCTCCGAGATAAGGCGCTCGGATAAAGGCGCGTCCACACGATGCGTATTTTCTGTGCGTCACAGGAATAAAATGGCATGTGCAAAGTTGACAGACGAACGTTCAACACAGCGCACGTGCGCTACCTTGTCCACACGGTGCAACACTGTGCGATGCTGTTCTATTCTGTACAATGGATCCAGCTATTTGCACGGCAATTTCGGCAGCTTATATTATAATCAGTCGAAAGAAGAGAAGAGAAAAACTTCATTTTCTCTATAATCTTGAATGAACTGAAGAGTGAGTTCTTTGTTTTCAAGAGACATTCTGAAAATACATAACCTTAAATGAAAGCTATTGCATTTAATTGTTTCGGCTATATAACTTATTACGTAAATTTCGAAAATTGGCATTACCATAAAAATAAAATAAGAATTAGGGAGAATTAAAAATGCTTCTCTTGTCACTGCAACACACCTAATAGAAATGGAAATAATTACACGTTCATTTTTACTAGTTTCCATTATTTATCTTAATAAATGTGTCTATTGAAAATTGTTATTACCGTAAATATATAATAAAAGAATAATCTGCAACAAATTTGCAATAAAACACAGGCGAACAGTACAAAATAACTCAGAAGACTACCGAAGAACTCTTCCGGCTCGGTATTCCGGATGACTTCGCTATGAAATACGCGTTCTTTGGAGGAAGCGCACGAGAAACACGAACGAGATTCCCGTCAGCTCTGGGAAGCATGGGCTATTGCATGCGTCCATCGTTTTGACGAAAGGACGCATGCCCCAAACGCATGCGCTACGTGCGCTATACTGCGATTTTTGTAGGAAGAGCTCTCAAGATAAAGCAAATCCCATCTTCGCGATGGAATATGTCACGGCATTTCGTATCATTCACAGTCGTTCCGCTAGACTTCAAACGATCGCGACCGTATGAAGCAGTGCTTGCGATCATGCGACTTCTACCGGCAAGACCGAGAAAAGACGCGAAATGCCGTGACATATTCCATCGCGAAGATGGGATTTGAGTTATCTTGAGAGCTCTTCCTACAAAAATCGCAGTATAGACGCATGCATTGGACGCCACAGAGAACCCACTCTTTGTCTATGATTGGACGCATCGTGTGGACGCGCCTTAAGGAGCCCGAGCAAAGGTTGGGGAGGGGCAGTGTGACAAAGTGAGGAAAGGAGGACAAAGAGGGCAAGGGGACAAAATGGGACAAACGGTCAAAGTAGGAGACGAGGGACAAGGCAGGACAAGGGGAAATGGGATAAGGAGACAAATGGGACAAAGGAATAGATGGGACTATGGGGACAAAATGGGACAAGATCGACATCAGGACAATACAGGAAAAGGGGACAAGTGGGACTAATGGGACAAAAGGACAATGGCTAAGAGGGACAAAAAAAGACATATTTATCAAAATATTTATGTACATTGGTAAAATCTAAACCCGAGAGTCTTCTAAAATATTTTTAATGGACTCTCAAGCATTTTAGCGGCATTGTAACAGTAAAAACAGCAACTGATAAACACTTCTGAGGAGGCAGAAATGCAATGCTAACAAACTTGCTCATGATCAGAGATGTTGTTTACCTCTTTTTGTGTTGTCTTTCTTCTGATCCAAATAATTCTGTATTTTTTTTGTTTTGTTTTGTGATTTTGCTTATTGTATATTGCTAAATAAAAAAAAGTAGAGCAATAAACACTTTAATTTTGTATTGTTTAGTGTTCTTCCTGTACAATTGTAATATGTAGACAACATTCAAATTTGTATTGGAATATAGCTATCAAAAATATAAAAGTACTTCTCCTTAAACCTTTATATTAATTAAAATCTTTAAAAATCCCATTTACCATCTCAGAAAATCTAAAATGGATCTTTTTAAACTTAAAATCTGCGTCCTAGTTGTGATAGTTTCACTGGGTCTTAAATGTTTCTAATGAAATCTGTAATTGGCACTTTCATTTCAAGAGAAAAATACTGACATTAAAAAAGTAATGTCATTTTACCTCTATTTTAATTTCAAAATTATTTACTTTCATTTTCTTTCAAACTTTTAAGAATGGTGTTCTCATGAGCATTCACTAATATTTTCTAATGCCAAAATTAACAATTTTAATTTTGGCACATGACCTAGCAAGAATGGGATAATCAAAAAAATGTATCCAGGAGTTAGAAGTGCTTACTTAAAAAGTTTTCAGTTAAAGGATTTGTATAAACCAAATGTCCTTTATTAGCTGCTACAACTCAGTTTCATGTTCATTACATAGCATTTGAGTTTATCACCTTATTCAGAACTTTCTTGTTTATTGTTTGCGAATTGGATGATATGGATGTTTCATTTCTGATAAATTTGGAGGATTTTTGTAAAATTCACGTAATTCTAACATTGCTTTTTCAGCAACAGACCATAGTTTAGGATACTCTCTTTTGAAATTATTGTACCATTGTACAATATTGGGATAGCTACTCAGGTCAAATTCCACAGCTTCCAAACACATAGTAGCAGCAACTAAAGCAAAATCAGCAATTGTCAAAGAATCTGTAAAACAAGAAAACCATTTGTAATAATAATGAAGAAATTAAATTAGATAAGATGTATTAAATGTTAAAAAAAATTAATTTCAATTTTAGAAACAATGCATATGAAACTACATTTAATTTAATCACTAAAATTTTTGAATTTATGTTATTTCTTTGCACAACATACAATAATGACATTTAAGACTATTTAGTTATTTAACTTAGTTAGTCCACAGCTGATGTTCAGTGATGGGATTACTTTACAAGTGAGATCACATAGAACTGAATGATGAAGTGTACATTCTTGCATAAATATTGCTGCATTCTTCTCAAATCTAGTTTTTTTTCCATTTCAAAAATTATTTAACTATTAATTTTAAATAAAACTAAGAAAATTTATTCATTTAACAACAACACTTTGTGGGTTCTTCTGCAAGAAGGCAGGTTTGCTTCACAAACCCACAATTTTGTTGGCTGAGGTGTACTTGGCAATGCAGCACATACATACCAAATATAATTTATATTGGTAATGCAATTTATACATTACTTGTCTAATGTTTTCTAGTGAAAATAATAATGCTTTTTTTTTTATAATTTACTTTAACTCAGCAATTTATGAACATTATGAATACCCTCTGTATACAGAGAACTTACCAGAACAGATTCTATTCAGTTACACTTTTAATCTGTATTAAGTTTCAATTTATTGAATGAAGCCATTAATGACATAAACTAAAATTAAAAATTAACCTCTAGTTTTTTTTTTTTTAAGGTCACTTTTTTACTACTAGTCATGTAGCGACCACTTTGATTGTTTACTTTGGGTAAACGTAAGGACGACAGGCACACACAAACATCCATGCCCAAGGCAGGATTTGAACCAGTTGCCTTGGTCTTTTGAGCTGAGGCAACTATGGCCCTACAGCCTTAGTGAGCTTGGCTATCCTATGATGGCTATTGAGGCTGGCAAACACAAGTTTGTTTTTGACATCCTCATGTTGTAGACTATTGTGTGAATCTCTAAAGGGAAAAACTGAGTAATATTAACTGAGTTTTTGTCCAGTTTCCCTGATCCATAGAGCAAATGCTGAGATGGCCCCTTGTTTTGCTTCTGGACGTAAATGTAGCTTCACTGTGCGCACGTTTTGTTGAGCACTCCTTTTGCTTGTAGTTCATTTACAGTTGAAATTGATTTTCTATAACTCGGGAAAAAACATTTTTCAAATATCTTCATTTTTCTAAAATAATTATTTTCTAAATTAATTTTTTCGTTTTCGTTTTTTTTTTTTTTTTTTTTTTTTTTTTAAATAAAATTCTGGCCCTCAAGAAAATGTGCGCAGATAAATTTCTTTCCCCACACGTCATATACAGTTTTTACTGTTTTTTGACTAAATAAATAAATAAATAAATAAATATTAAAGTGTCTGCTAATTTATTTCCTTTCTCCTCTCACTTACGTTCATTAACTGTTTATTAAAAACTAATATGAAATTGTCATCAAGATTATTCATTATTTGTCTGTGCTATAATATTTGAAACAATATAAAAAAATATTTCCAGCAATTTATTGTATAAACTCATTTTCATTTTACCTCCTGCAGAAAATGTTGTTCCTTGCCTTTGTAAAATTGTGTTAAATACTGAAAGACTTTCTTTCATTTTCTTTAAACCAGTTGTGGTTTTAGGATAATCAAAAAAGATTGGAGCAATCTGAAACAAAAATTATTTCAATACTTAATCATTATTTAAAATAATTTGGAAGGTATGAATATGAAATTGTGCTAAATCTTCTTACAGCATATTCCAGTATTCTTGAATAATATGATGAAAGATTGAATGCCAGGCGATGGTTTACAATAGCCCTTTGTTGTACATCTTTCGGGTAAAGCTTTCCGTGAGAATCATATTTGTCACTGAGATACTGAAGAATTGCAGCACTAAAATAAAATTTATTTCACACTAAAGAATTGTTTTAATGTGTCTAATAAATTTGCACTTTTATGTACAACAAATCATTACCTCTCGCTGAGAAGAAATCCATTGTCATCTAGTAAAGGTATTTCTTTCTGAGGATTTTTCTATTAAGATACAACAATATAGTATTTAATTCAAAAAATATGCAAAATGTATGAAAAGTAAGTATGTAATATATGTATGTTCAGGAATGTAATCACTTACGAGCGCATACTCTTCAGACAAATGCTCTCCATTTACATAGTCGACATCAACAGTGGTGTAATTGAGGCCCAAACATTCAAGACAGAGACGAACAGCACATGCAGGAGGACTGTCCGAAAGGGAATACAAACGAAGAGAGGTCATTCTATAACCTAAATGTTATTTCTTCCAAATTCTGCAAAAAAGTCATTAAAACTTCAATTTTTTTTTAACATTTAGCAGATATGTATGCATTTAATTTTAGTTATGTTCATTAAATTTTCAAATTACTCCTGTGTATGACATTCACTTCCATTAAACGTAGTGCTAATATTCATTTCCATTCATTTTTTAAAGTGGAAATACTTCATAACTCAACTGAGATTGTTATTATTTCCACTTTAAAAAGTGAACTCAAATGAATATTAACACTATGTACACTAAATGGTAGTGAATGTCATCAAAGTGAACAACATGCATAGGTTCATGATGCACAGAAGCTACGAACTTCAGAGGCTGTTGATAATCCATCACACATTGTGGATTCCCTGCACAGAGAGTCTAGGGGCTACAATTACAATCCAGTTTGATTCATGTAATTCTGGTGGAAAAAACTTATTTCCATTTAAAAATTCAAAGTTGTGTCAGTATCTCCAAAATGATATACCTTATGTCACAAATAAGAAAATGAAATATATAATTTCCCCCATCATCTACAACTTTGGCACAAACTGCATTCCAATACCTCAAACCGTTTCCATGGTGTATGTGGTCCAGTGAGCTTATACCATGATGGAAATAACACCATGGCTATTTCCACCATGGCTTGTACCAGCTGTCTTAATAGACAAATTTTATGAAATACTTCCTATTATTATTTGACTATGTTCTAAACTTTTCTAAAATTTCTAAAATTGAGTCCAATTCTGAAGATTGCAAGTAGTATTGTGATTCAACAGAAAGGATGGCAAGGTTCATAAGGTGTAACTTGATTTTAATTTTAAAAATGACCACACGCATGTGGGTACTTCAAAATAATACCTTTCAAAACTGGGAAATGTAAAGTTAAATGAGGGGCACTCTATGAAATCACCGCATGTACAATGTAGGGAACATACCTCTATTTCTGTGTCTGACTGCCACTGGCTGACAGCAATCCCGCCGACGTGGCCCAGTGAGACGACAGCCGTCGGGAGCTCACCTTGGCACTGGCGCAGCGAAAGTCAAGGCAGGGCAGGGCCCAATCGAGGGCAAACGGTTTTCTCTCGTGTCTACTTTCACTTTCAGCTAGAAACAAAATAACGCTTCCCTTTGAGACATTGGAATTATTCTCCTATTACTAAACCAATAGCACAACCTCTGGACAGGGTCGGATCATAGACAAACTGTGGTGTGTGTTCTCTGCGAGTTGGTTTAATGTCTTCGTTGGTCCTAAGTATGAGCAAACTGGAGAACCTCCTTGTAATTTTAAAAACTTAAACAGAAGTAATCAATAAGAATGGAAAAAATGCCTATATTCTTTGCAATTTTAAAAATTATTGGTATTAAAATATATTTAATATTTATGAACTGGGTATTATAAAAGTCATAGTGATGTGAGTCCCCATCGAGCGGAGCCTTAAGCATGTGATCAGTTTGCTTATGGGCCGCCCCTGACTCTTGCGGAACATTTTATATAATAGCTCCAGTAAAAGCTCTTGTGTTGCATTAGAGCAATTTTAGAACTCATAAGCTCACCAGTAGGCCTAACGAGAACTATCAGTACGACTGAAAACCTCAGGCAGCCATGCAGTACCGTGAGCGGATAGTTTGATGAACCAAAGTACAAGATCGCCGAAGACGATAATTGACGACAAGGTCGCAGATAAGCATTTGGCACATGCCACTCGTCTTATTTAAGCACCAATCGGGAGGTTGACAACCAAGTACAAAGAACTAATGCATGACTATTACCAGGGCTGTTTCTAGAACATGTGAGGCCCCCGGCGGATTCGAAAATGAGGTCCCCCTACACAAACACGCGCGTGTACATAATTCAGTGATAAATACACCTCTGCAAATTATAGCTGCATTCCTACCAATAAATGAGGGACTTCAATGCCGAGCCAAGAAAGTGGAAGCCCCGGGTGAATGTAATACTAATAATAACAATGAGACCCTGAGCTTCTGATGCTACTTAACATGAAATGTGAGGAAAATTGTTAAAGAAATCGTGAAGAGACAAACCACTCCACGGACAAAGTTTAAAAAGAATGGACAAGGTGCAGATCAATAAAGATCAATCATTTCTGTAGCGTAAAAGGGAAAGGATGAAGCCAGAATCGGAAGCTGTTCTAAAAGCTGCCCAAGATTAGGCGTTGAGATCACATTATGATAAAGAGGGTCTCAAAATTTCCCAAGATGATAAAGGCCGCATTTGCCAGGAACAAAGAGAACGGGAGAACCGAGAACGATGCGAAATACCGTGAGATATTCCATTTTGATGACACACCCCCACGCGCCAAGAAAGAAAAACTGAAGTATACGTTCATTATTGTATTGGGTGATCTACTGTGTATTTACTCGCCCGAGTGTTTTTGATCGATCACAATAAGCTACCTTGCAATTTCCATGTTCTTGACTATTTTCATGTTCTAATGCAGCTTTCAGAGAATGTTTCCAGTCATTAAATCCATCTCCGCTAAACGGAAATTTGGAGTGAGAAAATAATTTGCACGCAAAACAATAAACTTTCCCCTTCGCAGATGAATATATGAGCCATTCTCTCTGTACAATTTCTTTGTTTGGCAATTGCCGCGAGAACATTGCTTGAGTAAGTCGTCTTCCATATTACCTCCAGTTTGATATACACGGGCAGATTTATCAAAATTATTTTCTTTATTTTGACAAAGGGAAGGTTCTTTTTCTATCCGTCATCAGTATGTGGCCAAAGACGAGGGTCTAATGAATAGTGATTGTTTTCTGAAATAATATCTGAAGTAAAGTTTCCTGAAGTACAGTCTGTCACCTGCTCTTGAACATCTCCTTCATTGTACGTCATAAACTTTTTACATTCTTGCTCACTGTTTGTTACTTCTGTTTGTTTCTGTAAATTGTTATTCTGTGAACTGAAAGTTGATGGGCGAGGAATATGATTTATCGGTACATTATTATTTGCAGTATTATTGTTTTTGTTGTCAGTAAAATTGAAATAATTAATTCGTTTTGGGATTATCTTAATACTAGCTGGTACCCGGCGCGTTGCTGCCGCAGAAAAAATAATTGAAAAAATATTCTTCTCCCCCACTCTCTTTTTCCCCTCTCTTTTTTCTCCTGTCTCTCTTCCCCTCTGTCTTTTCCCCCCCTCTCTCTCCCCCTCTGTCTTTTCCCCCTCTCTCATTTTTCCCACTGTCTCTCTTTTCCCCCTCTGTGTCTCTTTTCCTTTTGTGTCTCTTTCCCCCCTCTGTGCCTTTCCCCACCTCTGTGCCTCTTCCCCCCTCTGTGTCTCTTTCCCCCCTCTGTGCCTTTCCCCACCTCTGTGCCTCTTCCCCCCTCTGTGCCTCTTTCCCCCCTCTGCGTCACTTTCCCCCTCTGCGTCACTTTCCCCCTCTATGTCTCTTTTCCCCCTCTGTGTCTCTTTTCCCACTCTGTGTCTCTTTTCCCCCTGTGTCTCTTCCCCCCGTGTGTCTTCTGAATCCAACAAATCGGAGATAATTAAAATTGGTCCAGTCGTTCTTGAGTTGTAAATGGTTTAATTAACCCGACTTTGTTTTATTTACTGAGATTCTGCGCGTCTTTGAGCAGGTGGATTAATATTGAGCCGGACCAGCAAAAATGTAATGTAAGTAAGAAGATGACTATGAAAGACCAAGGGGTTTGTTGTGCCCAATTCGTATCTTTCCCTCACTGGGAATTTGTCATCGAGCCCGCGATAAACCATGCGTTCCTCATACCGTTCTGAAAGTACGCTTGTTCTTTCGCTAAAGGCGCTGTCTGCCCAGTACTCACTCAACACCTCCCCTGTCCACCACAAGTGACATTTCCCGCGACAGCACTCGCGTTTGTCTGAAGCCAGTTAAGCTGGCATTTATTATTTCAGAGCGAGCCGCAGTTTAACGAATTGACCAATAAGATGAAGATTAACTTGACTCCCATATTTGAACTTATTACAATGAAGCAGTCAACTTTATATTTTTACCAATAAATAAATATCGTCTCTTGTATTATTTCAGTAGTATACCTTTGGGTTCCGGCTCTCACACGCAACCAATCTTTATAAATGAGGGCTCCAAAGAAAGAGAATTTCACGGAGACTTGACGAATTCCATTTTGACTTTAAAAATATGGATGATTTCTTTAAAAAACGCATCGAAATAGTCATGTAAAATGCAACCCGCATCACACGTCAACATATATCGGCAAATAACTCATAAACGAAGCGTTTTAGAGCCTTAAAAAGTAAACCTTTGAGGCCGTAAGCCTCAAAGAAACGTTTTTCACACCATAATCTACAAGATGAGACATTCCCCGATCCATTCAATTAACTTTTCGGTTCCACGCTTCAATACTATCAAAGCCACTTCAATATTTCAGTCCTTCCTGCTGGTAGCAATTTTTGTGGCGACACGCTTAGAAGGCTTAGATTCGACAATCTTTATTTACGCTTTCTGTTATCACCTTAGTTTGTGCAGTCTGACGAGGTTTATTTGTATACTCATTAATTCAAGATTTGCTCTCCAGCAACAACTAGAAGTACTATTATAGTTGCTTGATACCTATACCTATGAAGATTGTTTCTAATGCGTGTAGTGTAACTATTCAATTAACGTTTTTTCATGGTCTATAAGTGCTGTGTACTTAATTGTGGAAGGATGTGGGTGTTCAGTGAAGAGTGAAGACTGTGTTTGTTTTACCCGTACCAATATTTTCGTTATCATTCGATGAAATTTTCAAGTCAACGGGTTCAAACACGTAGCTTTCTCAAAAGTAAAAAGCTAATATTTTTGTGACTATCACGAAAAACTAAAACCTAATTGACAAAGAATATTGAATAATTACTTCAAATGTCTTTAAGTAAGTGTTGGGAATAGTTCTAAGCAAATTCTCCATGATATTAAATAAATATTTATTGAAAATTTCTTTTACACATTAATTGCGTTGTTTTTATTTTTATTTGTAATTGTGTTAGTACATTGCAAGTTACCTTTATAGATACAAATAAAAGTATAGTAGTATAGATAGTAGTAAGTAGTATAGATAAAAATAAACACGTTTCGTTAACTACTTTTCCTCTTAGAATGAAAATAGAAGGATAGGGATGAGTGTGGGGTCTAACATGCCAGAGTTCTCGCACGGGTACGCAGAGGTAGTGGGGGAAAACTTGTGCTATGGTACAACACGAAGAACAAACTTTTTAAAGTAGCTAAAGTAAAATAGCTTGAAATAAATGGAAAACAAAAATCAAAACGCGCTAGCCTACAATACTACGTGAATCAATTAAAAAACAACTAAATTTAAAATTATAGAAAGAATAGTGCAAGTCACCCGACAACTGCCAACGGTCGCAGTCCAAACGCACGATTTAAATGTTGGCGATATCTGGAAGTATGTACACTAACGCCCAACTGCAAACTCATATTGTAAATAAAACACCGTTTGATATTAAACTCAAGGTGTCGGTTCGTTAAGATACTAAAAATGCAAACATAGTTTGAGCAACATTCCCATGTACCGAAGTGGGCTTACTAATGTCTACTAAATTGTTTCTAATGCTAACAAATGGTATTTAGTACTCAAAGATGAAAACTTTAGTTTGATTATTTTTACTTTCCTGTATACGTACGTATACACGGAGTGATATACGTAGTATAGGGAAAGTTATGTAATGCTGCGCGAAACTAGTGGTGCTACAGAATGGCAAAGCCTTTCCCGTATTAGTTTTCTATTTTCTTGGGTCTTCGCTAGCTATTCGGAATTGCCACATACTCTTTCTTGCTAGCTACCATCTATCATCGCCAAAAGTATATTTTTTGTCTTTTTCTTAATTTTTCGGTTTCCTATTGGTGGAACAGAAACATTAATTTTAGAATATTAAAGAACACAAAAACCTAACCGTAAATGGCAATTTTCTTTTAAAAATTATATGCCGTTTAAGAGAAAATGGCGTTTTAGCACTACTAAAAATGCGAAATTTGAAGCTCATTTTCACAGAAAAATTTTGAGTTTTCAAAATACTGTATTTGAAGTTATTTGAAGCACTTACACTCACAAATATAATAATCTTTACAAATTGCGGATAATGTGCATATTAAAGATGTGAGAGATCTTTCAAAAAATTTACATTTATATAATTTTTGAAAAAACAAAAAAATAACTCAAAATAAACTTTACGCTATACTAAAGAGAGTAATTATCACTATCCGTTACAAAAGTTTGAAGAAACAATTTGTAGCCATACATGAGAAAATGGTGTTGAGCGCTTTTGAAAATGCGAAAGTTTGAGCTACTTTTCACAGAAAACGGTTGTTTTTTCGAGAAACTTTACTTGACATTATTTAAAGTATATATACTCGTAAATATAATAATATAACAAAATCGCCGATAATGTAAACACTAACGACGTGAGAGACAAGTAAAAAAATTTACATTTTTGTAATTTTTGAAAAAACCAACCGATAGACCAAAATGGATTTTAGTCATCTGATAGAGTACATTTACCACTATCCCTACCAAAAGTTTAAAGAAAAAATTTGGAGCCGTTTTTGAGAAAATCTTGTTTTTGTATTTTTTTTAAAATTGCACATATTGCACGCAATATTGCACGAAAACTACCAAAATGTTGAAAAACATTTACATGACCTTTATTAAAGAACTCAATATGCAGAACAAATTTTATATGAAGAAAAACTCTCTATCTTCAATTTTGTAGTTGGGGAAAAACGCCGAAAAAAATTCAAACTTTCACAATTTTCGAAAATTCAGAGCTGTACGTGAAAATTGGACCTATGCCATGTTAAAAAGTGTATTTTCCTCTATTCATACAAGAAATTTAAAGAAAAAATTTGGAGCCGTTTTTGAGAAAATTTTGAAAATCCCCGGGGGGCTTCATATAAAGTACCCCCCAATTTTGAAGAATCTTTTTCAAAATCTCAAAACTTCGACTAGAATCAGATCGACCGGAGAATATCCATTTTGGAAGAAATCGTACGTATGGTTTAGGCGCTAGCAGTGTTCACAGACGGACGTTTTCCTTTCAATTAGGTTTTCGGTATCAAGGACCCAGAAAACAGGGTTTCTGGCTACACCACGTGTTAGGGGATTTTTTTTCTTAATTTAGCAACTGGTTTTATCCACTTATTCGTTTTCACGGCCCGGCAATTAATTTTTTCCGCCGAAAATTGGCCATTTTTTCGCGCAGCATTACATAACTTTCCCTATACTACGTATATCACTCCGTGTATACGTACGTATACGGGAAAGTAAAAATGGTGAATTTTCGGTTGTGTATACATCTTTACTCTATGGTTATACTAACATGCATGAGATGGGCCTCGAGTTTCGGTTTTGTGATGTAACTCCGTTCCTGTTTATCAAAACCTCGGCTTGGTCCAGAAGATCGTTTCCTACCACCATGTACAGTTTCGTAGTGTCTCCCGAAACAACGCGTAAACATCTGTTAAACATCTGTCTCAAAAACGATACCATCGATTTCAACAGAAGTTGTGAAATAACCTTGTGGAGAGACGTAGTTCTTCCCAAATCCTGTTAAGATGACATCTGTTCTTTGTAGCACTGGAGCTTTCATGGAGTCGTAGGTTTCTCGTTGCAAGTTGAGTTGACTGCCGCAGTTGATAAGTGCTTCAACTTCTTATACACAACACAACATAACATTTTTAAACTTAGTACAGTAAAATCTGTCTAAACCGGAAACGATTGGGACAAAAAAATTTTCGGTTTAGGGATGTTTCCGTTTTAGGCAGGATTGTCCGTTTATGACAATTTTTAGGCTGATATTTCCGTCCTGAAACTAGTAACATGACTTTATTATAATTATAAAACGTATAATAACATAAAACTCATTTATGGAAGAAATCACCAATAAATGAATATTAAACATAATTATTTATGACAATAAGGTAAAAAATATTTGACGACTTCTTTATTTAAAATAATGTTACTTTTTTCAACATTAACCTAGAGTTTTTGCGTTTTGGGTTTCTCTCTTACTACACCTTTTCAGTTGTTTTCCTAAGTTGAAAAATGTTTAATATGTAGAGTTTTATGTTGTTGTCTTTCAATCATTGTCAAACTGGTTGTGAAACTCATAAAAACACATCACCTCGCTGGCTAGTGGCTGCATCCGAACTTCTAGCAGACTCTTTCAGCGCACAATGAGTCACATCCCAGAGTACAACACTACGATTTTTCTAGCTCCGCCTCTCAAGCACCTATGGCCACGATGGAGTATCACACGGCATTTCGCGTCTTTCCCGATCTGCCGCTAGAAGTCGCATGATCGCAAGCGCTGGTTGATATAGTCGCGAGCGTGCGATATCTAGCGGCACGACTGAGAAAGACGCGAAATACCGTGACATATTTCATAGTGAAGACGGGCCTTGAGAGGCAAAGTTAGAAAAATCGCGGTATAGGTCTATCGGACACCCTCGCATGGCCGTGAGCAATTCGGCTCTGGTTAAAGTGTTACGATTGCCAACGCGAGGCAGGGAAACGCGTAAATTGAAGCCATGCCCTTACACCTACTCACGCTTAGAGAGTTGGGAGAGAGGGAATTCCCCGACGGCGTACGCAGTGAGAGACAGATGACCTCAAGTTCGAATTCTACGATAAGAGCGGGAGCCCATTTCCTTCACTGTGCGGCCACGTGTGAAACACATAACCTGGACAGAGAGATATATGAAAACAGACTTGCAGATGCATTAATTCTCATAAAGTATATCACGTCTCTCTGCGAACTGCATTAAATTAACAGAAATTCGGTTTTATGAAGGTTTTCTTCGCCTTGCAGGACATGAAAAACTGTTCCGTTTCCGCGTTGGACAGATTCCGTTTTATGCCGTGTAAAAATGCCATTTAACTTCACGGGCCGGAAAAATTTTCCGGTTAAGGCAGGTTTCCGGCTTGTACAGGTTCCGGTTTAGACAGATTTTACTGTATTACTACACTTTGTATCATTGCTGGCGGCCATAGTTTGCTTTTCGTTTCGTTTCTTCACTTTTGTACATTCCCCGGAGACATGACCGAACTTCTGACAATTATAGAACTTCTTCCTCTTGTCCTTATGCTTGCAGTCACTCGACTTATGGCCATAATCACCACAATTAAAACATCGTAATCCAGGAACACCTTCTGAGTCTCTGGCCTTCGAAGTGTAAGAGTATTTCATCTCCTTCTCGCTGTTATTTTTGGAGCTGTTGTTGTGGAACTGTTTGTTCGTCTTCTTCGGCAATGATTTTAATGCGGTCTCGTAGTGCCTCATCTTTTCCTTGAACACTTTCATGGTGTTCACTCCGTACAATAGACACTTCGTTCAAGAATCATCTTCGATACCGTCAATCACATACTGGAACAAGGAGTCATCGTCCACCTCGCCTCGGCTGGCGATCTCTTTTGTGACGTCATGGGTACTCACAGAGAACACAGACACGAGCTTGCATACATATAGTTATATTTACAAAACAAATATATATACTTAAATGGTATACAATAGCTTTGATATACCTTCTATCATCTGATCGCGGGAGCGATCCCAAATCCGATTGAGAATCGGTTTAACTAATGGCGCTCGCCACTCCGAAATTCGAAGCGCGCACAAAGCCAAGCTTCGGTGACCGGATGTCACACTCGGACACAAAGTCCTTACAGGCGCATCAATCCGTGATGTGCCTTGATAGCGATCTTAACCGATTAATGTGTGAGTGGTGGATCTCAACCACACCTCACTCGGAGCTCGCACACAGCATCACTCCTACGTGACCGCAGTCACATCTGGGACACAAAGTCCCCACAGGCGCGTCAACACGTGACTTGCCTCGCGAGCCCTGCTCGCCGCTGCACCGCCCTGGCTGCATCAGCACGAGGTCCTCACTCTTTCTCTAGAACCCACCCGCTCGCTTCGTCTACTCCCTTATACAGGTGTCCGGGGAGGAAACGTCGAAAATAAGCTCTTAAGACAATTCTAAGCATATTTTGTCTTATAAACTTCATGGATATTCCGAATGGTTTAGCCGCAATAAGCACTCAAAAGTTGGTTTGAAAAATTGATTTCTAGGCAAAAATTCGCATTATAGAACCATAGAAACACTCCAGAAACATATAAGGTGTTTATTATTTACAAAAAAACGAATATATTTGTTCAGAAAGAAAAATTAAGCGAGAAATAAAAAGAACCCAATTTATACAATTCGACTTCTTTTGTATTTCTCGCTTAATTTTGCTTTGGAAGCAAATATATTCATTTATTTTGTAAATAATAAACAATTTACATGTTTTTATGCTTCCATAATGCAAATTTTCGCCTAGAAATAATTTTTTTCAAACCAACTGTTAAGTGCTTATTGCGACTAAACCATTCGGAATATCCACGTAGTGTATTCGACAAAATATGCTTAAAATTATCTTAAAAGCTTATTTTCGAAGTTTCGACGTTTCTTCCCCGGACACCCTACTTGTGGCTCCTACGTGACGCCGCCTCCCCCGCTATGCCTCTGCCCACGGCCCTTTGTTCAGCCTTTGAGTGCTTTATCTAGGGAACCTTTCTCTTCCTGCTGTGGCGAGGCGATTTCCTGTTGGTAACGCCTTTCCGCCCGTTCCCAAATAGCTACCACGAGGTTCGCTTGCCAATATGTTACACTTTCATCACCAGAAAGTATTCGAGTAAGGTTTTATCTCTTTTTTCTTTGCCCATTGAGTAGTTTATGTATTTCTGCAGTGCTCGCTTTCACATCAAATTCATCTCTCAATACTTATTTATTTACGTCAAAAACAGTTAAAAACTGTGTGTGACGAGCTATGGGGAGAAGTGAAATTTGTGCACGATTTCAAAATTCTGTGATCTCTATCTTAAACCATATTCTAGTCGAATTTTGAATACAGAAAAAGAGCTTTTTTTCAAGTTTTGTTGACAAAATATTCGCTCCTTTATAATAAAATATATTTTCAAAGGTAAATTAGCTATAAATTTGTGCCCTTAACCCTCATCATGTTTTTCATGAAAGAATAATACTTTTTGCCGCGATAATATAGAAAACAATAATTTGAATAACTATATTTCTCACTGAAATTCAGAAGACGTGCACAAATAATGAAGTTACATTTATGTCCAGAAGCAAAATAAGGGAACATCTCAGCATTTGCTCAAAGGATCAGGGAAACTGGACGAAAAACCTGATCGAGGTGGGGGCCATCAACCCAGCTTTCTTCAACGCAGGTCATGACATCAAACCATTTCTCACTCTGGATAAAAAGCTTTGCTAAACCTTTAAGAGACTTCTTCGCGAAAACGAACGTCTGCAGTTGGTTTAGATTCATTAACACTGCTGTCTCTTCAACATCTGAAATCCATTTTTTATCGGGTATCCGTCTTTGCTCTTAAACGGTCTCACGGCGCCCTCTGTGTCTCGAAAAGTCAACGCGAAACTTTGTTGATAACGAGAAGCCACTGATTGCACCTCGCTCTCGCTGCCCGAACCGAAACCTTCATCTTTGTTCTTTTCCAAAATTCTCAACTATTTTTCGAATTCAGCTGTTACTTCTCTTAATTTTCGTGCTGTTTTATCACTTGAACTGTGACCATCATCGGGTTCTTCATCTTCTTTCTCGTTATCGTCATCAATTTTTGTTGATAATTCGGTTAGATTTGTCAAATGATAACATATTTCAGAAATCATTTCGCCTTTTGCCCCACTATCAATGCATAATATGTTGCAAATAGCACGGAGAATGCTTCCGAAAATGTATCTCGAATTAATTTAATTTTCGAATCATACTCTTCCGATTCTTCATCAAAAGTAAATCCCGAAAATTCTTTCAAACGCTTCCGATTCTTTCTGTCTGATGGGACGGTTTCAAAAATGAGGTTGTGGAGAGCTTTGATGGCTTTTACAGGTGCAGATGTTAAGTTCGCATTTCTTCTCTGAATTACGCCCAGCTTCGTCATTTTTGGGTATTTTCTAACGTTATAATAATATTCTATTTGAAGCCTCGGAACACACTTTTGAATCGTGTTCAATTGCTGCAGTTCCGCTTCACCTTCTTCCTCATAAAACACATATCATGATATAACCACACAATATTATTCTGCTAAGTCCATTCGCCGTTGGAAAAACGTATTTTGTTTCTCTGATGAATCGTCGTCGTTGTCATTCACAGATACCACGAAATAACACGTCGTATGGATCGTGAACAAAAGCAGCTGGAAAAGTTCGTCATTAGCATCATCGGAAATGGCATATCAAATGTAGCTTCATGACACCCAGAGGCGTATCTAGGATATGGCAGACATGGCACGTGCCATGGGCGCCACTCTCAAGGGGCGCTATTTAGCTTTCTCGGAAAAGAGTTGAATTATTTAAGAACTAAAGAAAGTAAACTTTACACAAAAGATGAAATAAAATAAACGTTTTAAACAATCTAGCCATGTTCATCAAATATGATAATCACTCCACTAACTTGGTTGGCGTACACGCAGCGAAACTAGAAGTATTAATGAACCCATTTTTCGGACCTATTGAACATGGGTTCTTTTCAGTATCTTCAACTCCCTGGGCAATACCTCCTAGAAAGTATCTAGGTGGCATTGCCCTGGGTCAGTAGAAACTAGTAGAGCTACCGAGCAGCACAGACTTTCCCGTATTAGTTTTCTATTTCCTTTGATCTCGGCTAGCCATTCGGACTTGCCACGTACTCTTGCCAGCTGCCGTCTATCGCCGCCCGAAGTATATATTTTTGACATTTTTTTAAACTTGCCGGTTTCGCAATAGTAGAACAAAAATTTTATTTTAAGAATATTAAAGAACAGTTAAGCCTCGTCCTAATGGCAATTTTCTTTTAAAAAAATTGGAAAATAAAATTGCCTATGTTTGACACAAAATTTCGCAAAAAATACTAATGTTTTTGAAAAATTGAACATGACCTTATTTGAAGATGTTTTTATGAACACATTTTATTAAGAAAAAAATGTATCTTCATAATTGTAGTTGTCGGAAAATGCCGAAATTTTTTAACATTTTTTTCAATTTTCGAAAAATCAGAGTTTTTAACCAAAATTAGACCTGCGCCATTTTCTTACATGACCTTTAGACTATCCAACAACAAAATTTAGTCAATTGTTGGCGCCATTTTTTTGAAAATTTTGAAAATGTTCCAGAGGATTCATGTAAAGTATCCCCTCCCCCCAATTAAAATATCGGTTTCAAATTCAAGGGGAAAATCGTTTGAACGGTTTAGTCGCTAGTGTTGTTCACAGACAGACGGACAGACAAACGTTTTGCTTTCAAATGATTTTCCGGTATTAAGGACCCACAAAACAGATATTCTGGCTGCACCACGTGTTGGGGAATTGTTTTCTTAATTTAGCAACTGGATTTATCCACTCATTCGTTATCAGGGCACGGTAATGAATTTTTTTCTGACGAAAATCTGTCGTTTTTGCCCACAGCATTACATACACGTATATACGCCTGTGGTTCTTATGTAGAATCTTAATCAGACACAGATATCAGCACTGCTAAAAGCAGTGAAACTTCTTCGTCAAAATCATTGATGTTCTCCAAAACATTAATGATAATTAGACCTCAGATTTTAGGACAAAAGCCTATTGATATTTTTTAAATTTTATATTGTGCAATTCAATAAAAAAATAAAGTATTTAATTTGTAGTCTTTTTAATGTAATTATAAGTCTGTTACATAAATGTTATTACATAAATGTTACATAAATGTTAACAAAATTACATAAATGTTTTAATTTTTTGGTTGAATAATTTTAAATTTAGACACTAAGATATAGTTTCAAAATATTGAACAAATATAAAATACAAAGTGAATTGATAGAATTTTTTTTATATTTCAGCATCGAAATAGAGGTGGGGTCGGGGAAGTAAGAATAGGGCCCCCCAAATTAACCTAGGTCCAAGGGCTCCCAATGCTAGTAAAATACGATTCTGTTGATCTCATTTTCATTGCCAATATTTTAAATATGTTTAATGAAAAGCAAATACTTTCCGGAATTTCCCAAGTGTAGTATAAATTGAATACACTATTGACAACGCACCGAAATCTCTCATCCAACAACACCGAACATGAGCTCTGCGAGGAAACATAAAAGGGATGTTTCAAGCTCGTTTCCGACCAGTAATTTTTAGACAATTGCACCCATTCCTGGGGCAGGAGCACTGTTGACAGGTTGAGGATTATCGCCGCGGCGCGTCGTCTTCGTAGTCCAGGCGAGGAATGCCACAGGTCAGGCAAAAACCTACTGTTGGAAAGGGGGAGTTTACAAAACACAGTTCAGTGGTTA
Organism: Acheta domesticus; assembly: GCA_031308135.1. NCBI lineage: Eukaryota > Metazoa > Arthropoda > Insecta > Orthoptera > Gryllidae > Acheta > Acheta domesticus. The sequence goes on from JAHLJT010009436.1 coordinate 57,765,581, forward strand.
AATGGGTCGTATAGTACGATTGTTATTTGGGGGGGAGGGGAGTGAAGAATCATATACCATTACGTCATTTACAGTTACTTCATATACAGTTTTTACTGTGTTTTTTGGCCAAATAAATAAATAAAGAAGTTCCAGAAGAAATGGGCGTGAGAAAAGTGCTTAAATTAGTTTGCTCATATAAATCTGTCAGTGGAAAGTTCATTTTCAGCTTTCAAAATGATTTTAACAGATAAAAGACAGCCTTAATGTAGAAAATTTGGAGAAAGTATTGATTATATACTATACTGCTAATTCTGAAAGTGAATAAAATAGGTCTATCAAGCTGGCCCGCCCACTATAGCAAAATCAAACCAAACTACTACGTGCCAGAATTTTTAACTTATATCTTATTACCGCAAAACCACGTTTTTACCGCTCATCTTCACCGAAAAAAATGGGTGGCGAGCTAGCTTAATATCAAGGTAGCCCGTCCACCATAGCAGAATCAATCCAAATCAGTACCCCAATTTTTAACAATTTTATAGCAAATTTATTACCACAAAACCATTTTTTACCGCCCATCTTCACCGAAAAACATAGGTGGCGGACTTGTTCGATATCAGCTTGACTCGCTCACCATAGGAGAATCAAACCAAACTGGAACCAGAATTTTTAACTATTTTATTGCTAATTTGTTACCGCAAAGCCAATTTTTTACCGCTCATCTTCACCGAAAAACGTGGTTGGCAGGCTAGTTCGATATCAGCTTGACTCGCTCACCATAGCAGAATCAAACCAAAATAGAACCAGAATTTTTAACTATTTTATTACCAATTAATTACGGGTGATGGGCGCATCCACTTTCGAATATTCAAATGAATTTTAATAGTTTATTACTAATTTATTGCCTCTTTTACCGTTCATTTTCACCTCACAAAACAGGGTGTTCCCTATCTTCATATCAATATGGCTCGCTTACCACCGCAGAAGCAAACAAAACTAATTCTCTGTTCTCTCAACTCCTAAAATTAAATTAAAAACATCACGTTTTTCGAGAGAAATTGTTTATGAAACTGTTTGAAAATAATTAGAATCTTATTTACACTAATGTGTACTCCTTAAAACAATTATCAACAACCCTAGTTTGAAGTATCCTGACAGGGGCGCAAATTCTATACTTGCCATGGGCGCCTGAATACCTACATACGCCTCTGATCACACCTCAAAAACTCAATCGCGGCCGAGCCCCCAAATTGTGGGAGACAGTATTCAGTGAAACACAAATTACTTCACTATGAATAAAAAAAATTACATTATTATTATTATAACCTAAACTAGTACACTTTACTTTTACAGAGCAGTCAAAACACGTCTTTCCTCAGTCGTCATCTCAGTTCAACTTGTCTCTCGCTTGCCGCGCAACGGTGTTGCCGAGTTGTTTAAAGCCCGCAACAGATTACACCATATATACTCTCTGGACTACACCGAGGAATGTGTTTCCAGAAATGTGCGACGAGAAATGTGGAAAATCGAAAGAAGGGACTCTTATGGACCCCCACACACTTGAAAGAGTTTTCTCGTTCGCTTCTGCGGAGGCGAAAGAGTTCCTCGCTCGAGTCGGTCGGCGAGCGAGTTTTCTCGGACACATTTCTACTCCTTCACTTGTTATATGACATGTATTAGGCATTAGCTGCCGTAGGAAAACACCAAACAGTGCGTAGAACTGAGTGAGGTTATAATATTTAGCAGTAACAGATGCGATGAACTACCAGTTTTTTAATTGTTTTCTTGAATTTTCTCTTCAAACGGAAATGAACAAGAAAAAAATTGTATGGAAGATATTCCTATTTGTATGAAACCCACTCATAATGAGTAATATAAAAATAAAAATTTGAAGCAAAAAACTTGAAAGGGTATTTTGAAAGAATTTAATTAATTCATTACTTTTTTTAATTCGTATTTATTAGGTATTTATGAAAGAATTTATTAATTGTGAATTTTATTATGAATTATTTGGTCATTCACTATTTACTCATAACTCAACCAACAAATATAGTAAACATGAGCAGGGTGGAGATTACGTAGCTTAAGAAAATTTGCTGATGTACTTCTCCCTTGTACGTCACATAATTTCCTGTTTTTTTTACATTAAATAATAATTTGTATGCAATGCAGTAGTGTATTTCTCTCTAGGCAATTCGAACTCGTTAATGGTTTACGACTATGGTAACAAAACAAGGATTCCACGGGTTGAAATTACACAAGAGCATTTAATAAAACAAGAAATGTAACTCGCAGCTGATCTCATAGCTAACTGCTGCCACCACTCTCGGCATGTGGTACATAAAGGCATTTCGAGACGTCGAATAACCCATTTATAGTGTGTGGATGCAGCCTCGTCGGCCTCTTTCCACATTTCTCGCAACGCATTCCTCAGTGTGGTCTGTTGCAGGCCTTCGAATCCCACGTAATCTGCATTATTGATACATAATGCTTCAGAAATATTTATGATAGTTTGTGACAGTTATTTGGAGGTAAATCAGATATTGACAGTATCAGACACATTTTTTGGAAGTTCATGACAAGATTTTCAAATCAGAATGGGACAATAACAGGCTAACTTGCGTCAATGCAGTCTCATGTAAAGAGCTAGTGGTGCTTCCAACGCACATACTTTCTCGCTCTGCTTCTATACGGTCCTTTTTGCTATTCCACTCCTTCATAAACCAGAAAAAGTGTATTATACCAGCAAACTTTTTCGGTACCAAAATCCGACAACCGAAACTCAAATTCAACGATCCGGCACTTACACCACTACGCAACACCAACACCGTCTCTGTCGAACAGAACCATGAAAGAATAGAACCGACCTATAAAATGGTAAATGCATGATTAAGAAACAATTGATACGATGGCAAAACGCTTTACAAATACAAGAGAAGTAAAAAATTTTTAAAAGTTAATTATTTGAACAAATATATTCAGACATTTCCAGGACATTTATCGCAATTATTTATATTTTAGTCTATACGTAATTCTATCGCTTTTATTATTAGGAGCCGGTAATTTTCAACATGCGAAAAACGTGTCTTTCAAACATGTCCAAGCAAGGCAGCGATAAACCGCATTACGAAGTATTCGTAAAGCTAGAAAGTAATAACCATTTTTGGAACCGTTAGGGATATGTAAGTTCATCGCATGCCTTCTGGATATATTATATTACAATTACATTTAAAATGCTCATAATTTTACTTAAATTGGTTCATACAGATATACACTAGACAACAGTTGATTTGACATGTCATACGCTTCAGAAATCGAATAACAGAGTTGAAAAATAGTTTAAAAGACGCAGTTAGAGAAAACACAGACAAGTCCTATCTATTTTTCTATATTGAATCTATTCGTGAGTAGAAGTACTTCAAATGATTTTCAATAAAGTATCTACACTCTTCAGTGTTTTTTTCCTGAAACATCACATTCATCAAATTAAAATTCCTCACGGGGGATCGAACTCGGTACCTTCATTATTGAAGATCTCAACCCCAAGGTGCATTAACCAATCGCGCTACGGGAGCGACTTGGGGAACAACTCTTAATATTTCAGTCAAAACGATCTTGAATCAGTTCTATCATTAGGAAGAAGGTAATTGTCAACATGCGAAAAACATGTCTTTACAAAAAACATGACGAAGAAAGGCAGCGGTAAACGGTTAACTCCACATAATTTATCGGATGATCGGCATTTGGAAAATAACTACTGCGAGAAAGTATGTGCCATTCCATAGCACCACTAGTTTATTTATATATTTACCTTCCCTTCTTACACACGTGCAGAAAATTTAAAGAAAAAATTTGGAGCGGTTTTTGAGAAAAGTTTTTTTTGTCAATTTGAATCGCAATTTACGCAAAAACTATTCGTTTTTCCCAAAAATGGTACATGACCTTATTTGAAGTGCTAATTTTCTACAACCGACTTTGTCTGAAGCGAAAATCTCTATCTTCAATTTTGGAGTTTTTAAACAGTTTTTTGCAATTTTCGAAAAATAGGGCCTATAAACGAAAATGATGTCTACGTCATTCCCTTCAACGTTCTTTGCACTATTCAACAACAAAATATAATAAAAAAATTTGGAGCCATTTTTTTTAATTCATAAAATCTCAAAATGGGCTTCATGTAAAGTATCCTCAAATACTAAGATATCGGTTTCAAATTCAAGAGGCCTTGAGACGAGTCAAAACCATCGGGGAATATCAATTTTGAAGAAAATCGACCGAACGGTTTAGGCGCTAGCGTTGACCACAGACGGACAGACGGACGGAATGCCGTCAATCGATTTTGAAGTATGAAGAAGCAACAAATCATGGATTTTGACTACTCCACGAGATAGAGGATTTTTTTTCTAAATTTAGCAACAGGTTTTATCCACTTTTCTGTCACCAGACCCCTGCTATAAGAGATTTTCTGGCGAAAATTCTCCGTTTTCCGCCGCACGATTACATAACTTTCTCTTCTTACGAAGTATTCGTAAGGCGAGAAAGTAAAAAAAATAATAACTCTAATAAAAATTGGAAAGTATGTGAAAATGGCTTGACAGCTGCTTAATAAATGCACAAAGGTGTATCTAGAAGACTGAAATTATCCTGCAAATATTCAGGAAAATATTAAAAAATTAATGATGATGGGGTCCAAAAAGACCACAAATATGGTACGAGTTAAAAAGAAACCAAAAGTTAAACTACTTTCTGTTATTCTAACGTAAAACGCAAAATAAGTATGCTACACAAGAATAAGAAGTAGTAGGTCTTTATACCAGTGGCGTAGCGTCAGGGGACGCTAAGATGCTGAGCATCCCCACGTGAAATATTAATCAAAGACGACTAAATATTGTATTGATAATCTTTCAAGTGAGTGAAACACATTCAGCGAAACACGTTTTGTATTTATTTTAAAGTGATTTCCTACGATTGAATTCCGCGCGTTTATACAAGCTAGCCTCTGATTGCTTGGACGCTAAACTGCTTCTAGCGTCTGCCGCGAGTTTGCGACGAGCAATAACGCATGCGCAGACGGTGAGGTTCTCCCCTCCCTTCTTCACCCCTGCCCCAGGATTCTCGAGTCCCGAAAAGCTAGCATACGGGCAGCATACTGCTGGTGACAAAGGCTTATGAGAGCAAGTTGCTCTTTTGTGCACGAGAGCGCAGCACACTTGAGGTTGTCGGAGAAATATTTTTCTTTCTCACTCGTGATTCCGTGCTTGGTAATTAGCACAAGTAGTAGTTATAGTGCTTGCCTACTAATTCTCAATTAATTAATAAGTAGTTGAATCCTGACTTATATATATAATATATATTGTAATAGTTTAGCCATCTATTACAAATGAAATAGGTAAATAACATGAAGTGACCATTGGTTTATGAACCGGGTATAGAACTTTATGTAGAAACTTCCAGGGCGGAATATAGAAAAAAACAAGTGAAGGTGATCTAAGAGAAAACGAGTATTTCGGACGAACATGTGAACGCAGTGGGGAATTAATAGTTGCGCGTTACCAATCAACGCGCGAAATTATAAGGAACATAATAAAGTTTGTTTCAACTAAATCGGATCACAGAAACGCCTAATATCGCGAGTTTTGTGATCACGATATTGACTTTTAATATGTTTTCAGGTGAGCATGTGAACGCCGTGGTGAATTAATGGTTGCGTGTTACTAGTCAACGCGCAAAATTATAAGGAACAGAATAAAGTTTGTTTCAGCTAAATCGGGTCACAGAAACGCATAATATCGCGAGTTTTGTGATTCCGATATTGATTTTAACATGCTAAAGAACAAAAACAACAATGGTCGTGACGTCACTTCAGAAAAGTTTGGATATATTAATAAATTAAACGAAAACTAGTGTGTCTACCGAGATTTGGCATATACCAAAGTATTCCGTGGAATACGGGCCAAATTATAAACAGCGGTGACACAATTTCAGGACGCCGAACATTAATAGATAAACATTATGTTACATTAGTTAATTGAGAAATAAACGAGCGATGTTTGTAGGCATGAGACGCACGAAAAGGCATTCTTTTAACAAAATGAAGCGAGAAAAGTGATGTCTAAGAAGCGGAATGGATACGAAATTTTAATTGGGAATTTTACAATATAATAAGACAATCCAGGAAGTGTTAGAAATTAATAATAAACTATTTTATAAGTTATAAAGCAGAAGACAGTAGAGGCGCTATTGTTTTGTTCGGAAAAAACTATAAAGGATTTAGGACAACAATGGGGGTCAGACGTGTGAATAGCTTGGTAGCGAGAGGCAGAATCCGCGTCGCTTATTGCAAGAATAATTTTAAAATTTGGATTTGTAATTTTTTGATGAAGTGTTCTCTTCTGGACTCGTACTAGTGAACTATTATAAACTGTGAGAGGAGTGAATAACTTAGTGCCGAGTTGTACTCCGCGTCACTCGTGATAGTATTTTAACACGCGAACTTATAAAATTTCGAGAAGGTGTTGCTCCTTCGGACTTGTATTCGCAAGGTGGCGGAACTGTATGCCGTGTGATGTGAACTATTTTAGTAGTAATATATAAAGCTATGCCACGCGCGATCATAATTTTGAGTTTTGTGAATTTTGAAAGTTTTTCTACTAATGTTTGGAACCGGTGTTACTTCGACCATTGAAAAATCGAAGCGGGTGTCGCCGAACGAGGTGTGCCGAGGTGCAGCAGACTCGAGCGCGTCTTTGCATATCGTCGCCGTGGTCAGTGCCAATTTGGGGGGCACTGGTAATTCGGCGCTAGCAGGCAGCAGTGGAGCAGAGTTCTTACGCATGACGGCGTGAGATCCTGTGTGTGGACCCGGTCGCTGCTACGTTAACAACGAAAGGGAAGTGGAATATTTTTTTGTTTTGCAACACTCCAGTGAAGTCAATGACTTTGATTTCTTTGCTCTTGGGAAGAATAAATGATTTGCAAAGCCAAAACTGTAGACATTTTGGGGGGATTGCAATGTAGTGGGTGTGGCCACAGTATTGAGCTCATTATTTCGTAATAACGTTTGGGTATAATATGTTTATTGATTTTTGTGATTTTTATGACATCGTGTTTTGTTGATGTTGTGAGGTATTGATTCTTTTATGAGGGTATTAATGTTTCTGTTGGTTAAAAAGAAAATAAACAAACGAGATTTTGAGTTCTCGTTTTGATGTTACGTAATCGGTGTTTTTATCACATAGCTAGCTGATCCTGGTCCCTGCATTGGCGTGGCGCTTGTGTTCTGTAGAGAACAAATCACGGCCCGCCCTGATAAATTTATGTAAACAGGAAAACTCCGGGTAGTAAAAGGGGGGGGGCACAGTGGTGTGCATTGTAGATATTACAGGTGATTAGCAAGGAAGTTTTTCGTGATCAACAATAGGAGTTGAGAGGGGAGATTTTCATTACATTAGTGCCCAGTTCGTAGGGCGTTTTAGTAAATAGGAAAGGGGGGTTTTCGTTGCATTGGCGCCCATTTCGTGGGCGTGATCGATATCAGTAGCAGTGAGAGGGGTTTTTCGTTACAATATATATATATATATATATAATTTTATTTTGGTTCGAAATATATCAATTCACAAGTGATCTCATTGTCAATCGCGCGTGAGAACTAAAGCGTAGCTATTTCATAATTTGCTTTCAAGAAGTCTCCTGACATAAATTTGTTGAAGTAGTGTAACATTTGTTTCAATAAACTAGATTCTAGAGAACATTAAGAATCACGATGTCTTCAGTTCGCATTATTATTGAGCATCCCCAAACACACGAGAAACGCTACGCCACTGCTATATTCAAAGAATAAATCACGAGAAGACACCTAAGAATACTACACTGATTGAAATCAGGAATAAGCCCGGTCATCCTTCCTAGACATCACGTAAAATACCAAAATTTCGTATAAGAAGCTCCAGTACATTGGTGACCTGACAGCCGTAATAGTAAACCTACAAGAGCTTCTCAACTTGCCCGCCGCTCTCAATTAAGTAGTACCAACGGTTTCAATATTGCCAACTGATGGCAAAGCGTTGCCAGGTGTGTTCGCATCTGCTTCCGCCGACTCTGCTGTCGAGTGGTTGCAAGTGCGCTGATTGCGGCGTTTGAACTGTCTTAGTAATTGATAAACATTGCCGGGAAAATAATATTTTATGTTTTCCGAAAATCGTAACGATAATATATTGACGTCAATATGAAAACTATTGAAGAACTTGACGTATGTGTAAACCGTATGTGGTTAAGGTCACCAATTGCATGTCTCACCTTGTTATTAATTCATCTTAACCTCTCTTATGGATTGTATGAAGATCAAATAGGAAAATTTGATTGGTAAGCGATGACAGCCATTTTATTGTTCTGAACGTCAGTTCACAACAGTAAATATTGGAATTTTCAAGGGTTTATGAACAATGATCTTATTGACTCCTCATTCCTGTTACATAATCTGAATTAATTTTGCATGTTTAAACCAAATGCTGGAGGATTATGAAGTATATGTGTCGTTTGACTCTAATGAAGAGTTACATCTGTATCAATGATTTTCTAATAGGAGACAAATGTATGTGGGTCATGTGAAATTTGCTGAATTTGACACTGTATCGTCTGTGAAAAAAGTGTTTGTGTCTACAGAAGAGAATGTGGTTGCAGCATTGAATTTAAAGTCAGGTAATTGCATTATTTATGGTTAATTATTTATGGGAAGAATACTTTCTATTTTTTACCAAGTATTTTATCCTTTCAGGTAATATTATTTGGCGACAAGTACTTGAGAAGAAAGAGCAAGGAACAATACACTTTATGAATATCACATCTGATGCAGTTATAACAGTATCAGGGACTAATCCTGTCAATGTAAGAGGATGGGATTTAAATGGTGGATTTTTATTATGGGATTGGTCATTTCCATTGCATATTTTCATCAGCAGGTTAGTGTTCTTTTTTAACTATTCTGAAGAACATAAAATACTTGTGTTTAATTTATTGGTTCAAAATTAATTTTAGACAGAACAGAAATTGGATGTTTCCAAATCATATGTAGAATTATAATTTGTAAAAAGTAAGTGACCTAGGATAACTTAAATATTTAGCCATTTTGGCTGAAGTAGAGAACACAGTAAAACTTAAGGAAGTCATTTAAATTTGCACTATGGGCTGCTCAGATGAAGAAATACATGTTTTGAGGTTCCCTGATTCAGAAAAAATATTTCTTTTTCAAAGCATAGGTTCATCCTTTTGTCTGTGAACAACACTAGCACCTAAATTAATCATGGTATTGTTTCCAAATTTACTATTATCTGATTGATCTGCGATTTTGAAAAAAATCTTTAGATTTTGGCAGTACTTCATGTAAAGCCCTTGGGACATTTTGAAAATTTTCTCAAAAATGGCTTTTAATTAGTTTTTGTAAGAGTAGAGTGAAATACCCTTTAAGGAGAGATTCCTTTTCCAATTGTTACTGTTAACATTGGACTTATGAAGGTTGCTTAAGTTTGAAATTTTTTGAACCCCTTTGTACTTTAATTACTTTATTAGAGAGATTTTTTCTTGTAGTAAAATTTGTTCTCCATAATTAGTTCTTTAATTAATGTTGTGTACATTTTTTTAAAAAGATGAGTAGTTTCAATGTAACTTTGAGGGCTGTGTGAGCAAATTTAAAACAAGATTTTCTGGAGGGAAGAAAAAGAAGAAGAAGAAGAAGAAAACGAAAGAAGAAAAAAAGGCCAGATTTTGTTTATAAAATTTTGTACATATAATGCTAATTACACTGAAAAAAATGACACAAATGGCCTTAACTTCATTCTTTTCATTTTTCAAAAATTACATGTATGTAATTTTTTAAAATATCTCTGACATGAATAACATTTATATTATGCTATGTTCTGCAAAAATTCTAGTAGATGAGCGACTTTCTCATGAGTATAGTTTTGTTCTGTGTCCTGGTTTAATCATGGTTGTCAAAATTGTATTGTTAAAACATTGCCCCTCAAATTTGGTCATGCATTCACTATGGCACTGTCTTGGAGAAATTTGGTCATGCATTCACTATGGCACTGCCTTGGAGAAATTTGGTTTACTTGTCTGTTGTAACATTCCAATAATTTCGGGTGTTAAAATTCGGGCTGATATTTCACAATCACAGGGGCAGAATATGCAGTGATGGAAACAGTTAATACTTGCCGGTGCAGTGGGTTGCGTAGTGCTTTTGTTCAGGGGTGATTGAATCATCATAAACTCACAAATCATCATCAGCAACGCCCCCATATGTGCAATTTGATTCAAACACCCTTTAAACACTTCAAATATTAATAAGAACTAAGTGTGAAAATTTCAGCAAAATCGGTCGAGTAATTTTTGTGTCTAAATGCGACAGATTTTTTTTTTGCATCGACTCTGGTTATTGCGTTGATGTTCACATTCCCTTTTATTTCGGTATAGATTACATGTGTGAGTATAAGAGCCTTAAATTACTTTTCTAAATGCTCTAAAATTTTTTTGAACACTCCAAACTTTTACGTGAAAATGAGCTCAAAATTGTGCATTTTCAGAAACGCTGTAATAACATTTTTTCAAAAAGACTTCAAATATTTAAAGGAAAATTTGCATACAGAACCAAATTTACCCATCTATAATAGTCTTAAAGTCGTATATGCATTCTATTATTAGGGGTCCAAAAACTTGAGAAAATGAGAAATAGTATGTGTTTTGTGATTAAACTATTTTCTCAATGTAAATATTACACTGAACTAAACCATTGTGTGTTAACTGATAATGTTCAATAGATACTATGTTCTACATTTTCTATAGAATTAGTTAATTTTAAGAAAATTGTTCTTTAACGAGAGTGATGTTGAATGTTTTCGATGCTAAGATAATTTTGTTTGCATTGTTGCTGTGGAAATGAATGGTGTCAAAACTATTCAAATGCCAGATTCAATTATATGAAGCAAATTGAAGGCCATGTATGTTTAAAAACTCAAGTTTTTAGAATATTGGTTTTATCAAATTTTATTACAAGACCTTGTCACGTTTGCAAGTAGAATGATCATGTGATTTGGGCTCATCAGTAGACCTCGGAATTTTAGTTACAAAAAAGCGATGATCTAGACATCTAAAATAGGCAACAAAATGATGAAATTAGGCATTATTATGCATGAAAAGTGACATTTTAAGCACTAAAACTGGGTTACAAAATTATTAAAGCTGACATTTAAACACATTTAGACATGAAAAGGTACGTTTCTGTCATCTAAAACTGATCACAAAAGGATTAAATTAGGCACAGCGCATCTGCACAGGGAGTGGGTGCAATTGCCTAAAAAGTGCGTGCTGATTGGAAACGAGCATGAAACATCATCTTTATATCGATTTGCAGAGCTCTGTATGTTCGGTGTCTTGGGAGAAAGATTTCAGTGCATAGACAATTGCATATTCAATCAGAGAAAAATTGTGTTTTAGAAAATTCTTTGTATATCAAATTTTTAAAAATTAGTAATTCTTCAAAATTACTTGAGGCAAACAAGTATTAAAATAGGCATCTACCGCTGTTTTAGGACATTTTAGGCACTATTAGATGCTTTCAGAAAATCAATTTTTTTGTGATTTATAAACATCTGCAATTATTTTCCACAATCTCTTAAAGGAACTAAATAGGCATTTGTCCTTCAATATGAGGGCTACTCATCAGACAGGGGCTTCGGACAGATGGGCCAATGTGTGCAAACTTAGAGGGTTTGAAACTCACATATGGCATAAATGTTTAGTGTTGTGTTTGAGGTGTGGGGATATTCTGAATCCATCGTTTATTACATCTATAATATATTCCTTCCTTAATCTCTTGGCCTGATAGGCAATTGTGGGCTATCTGTGTTTAATTGAGGAACTGGATCCCACACCCAGAACAAACGGTACAAGGCCTGAAGTGGGACTGAGGAATACCATTAGTGAATATGTAAATGTACAGTACCAAAAGAGGTGTACGTGATGAATGGGGAGCATGAAGGTGCTCTTCACTGGAAATGTGCCTAGAGTTGGTTAGGTACTGTGAGAGGACCTGATAGATTTTTTAAATACCAATGGATAGCAGCTAGGCAGATGGTGGGTCTAACCAGAAAGCTATTCCAAACTTGAGAGTAGGAAACTAACGAATTTGAGCAAGTCTTACCCGTCCTGTACCACTAGTTAAGTTTGTATCCATAATTAATGCTATTTATCAATTTTTTTAAAATCTGTGTTCTTGAACTGAAGTTATAATATTATTTAATAGATGTGTTTTGTGCTGTAAAATTACATTGTAGAGTGTTAGAATTCTGTAAAGAAGCGTGAAGTTCTAAGGAGAAAAATGAATTGTGAACAGTAATAAATTATGTGTGATGTAACGTTTCGCACAATTCCAATGTTTATTTACATTTTTTACATTGTTATTTGATAAATAAGAAACATATGATGTACCAAGGTTGTTAGAGAATGAGGTTAGCAACAGAGATTGATGACATATAGAGAGAGAATTGAACGAAAAAACGTGTTCCTATAACAAAATACATAAGAGATAGTTGTACAAGAAAGGTGCGAAATATTAAAGTGCATTGTACAAGAAATTTAAAATAAAGCTGAAATAAACTAAGAATTGAAATGTTACTACTTTAAAAAAATAAGTAGTTACAGTGAATGTAACGGCAAATGCAACAAAAAAAGTGTTGGCAGAATGTGACGTTACAGTGATCACATGTGCTTTTAATTTACATACCCCAATATTTGTGATTTTGCAGTGAGGAGGAAAATAAATGGCTCTTATCTGAAACAGAATCCAAACTCTATCATATTTCACTTGGTTCTGAAATAATAGTGTCTCCTTATGAATTAACTTCTGGTGCAGCACTTGAAGGTTCCAAACTTCCTCTTACTCTTACTTCAAAGCCAAGGTGGGTATTTCTTGAAAATTAATTCATGTATTATTCTTGAATGTTACATGGTGTACTAAGAAACCAGCACACAAACTCATATAATTTTGTTGTTTCTCTTTATATTAAGAGTGAATGATATTGTTAATGTAAATAACTTTGCAAGTAATATTAAAATGTTATTTTTAGGACCTGGATATTTAGATTCCTTTATTCTTTGTTATTGGCTGTGTGTGGAAACATGTGGTTTTTAATTTATTATTTTGTATAGATATGTAAGTAATAGGTTTTTATTTATTAATTTATTTCAAAATTGACATACTGTTACTCCACTTTACATTATCGTTTGGAATTTTATTGTATTGAGAAAATTGTATATTCTGAATTGGAATAACGGAACAATATTACAGAAAAAATAATATAAGGAGTAGATTGAGAATTATTTCTATGTTTATGTCATGGATAAGGTGCAATTCTGGTTAATTCTTGAATTACCTGATTGATGATCATATTATTATCTAAAATGGATGGATAAAATTCAAAGTAGGAACAGCTTTGAAGCATATTTTGGGCTTAAACCAGATGTAATTAGCCAACATGAGCTGGCTAAGATCAGTGAAGTGTATTTCAGTGACAAAGAGTAGCAGATGAGGGATCAGACTGCTGGAGGAAGTTTTTGAGTCTACTGAGAAACAAGGAGTGTAATTTTGAGTTCTACTGTGTCAGTAGTAAATCCCTATTTTGATAATACCACCAAACCTAACCTCACTATACCTCAATTGATGCCTTGCTATGTGTTTCTGTGTTGGCAATGAAGCACTCGGAGGCTGACTTAGGCTGGTGCAATCGATGCATGGCACTGAGGCTCTTGAAGTCAAGGGCGCTGATTGAGGGCATCTGCTCCAATAAAAATGGCAGGAAATGAATGGCCCCCAAGGACTTTCTGCACCGGGGCCCCCATGAACATAGCTATGCCTCTGGAAGCTCTAACTTGTGGCCTTTATGATTTTCAAAAAACAACACACAATTCCCGATGCGTTTTTATTCCAAAATACTTTTCTCAAATACATAAGACTTCTCAAGCTCAGATAATCATCTGCCAGTACCTTATGGCCTCTCTAGGAGACGCCCTTCTTTCATTGTACTGTAAAACATTAGCCTGATGTAGTGAAAATAATTTGATCATCATCATTCGTACAGTTTTATCCCCACCTTGTGGCTAAACTGTGATTTCATTTTGTCCTTGCAACTCTAACTTTATTTCAGTCTAGCTGTACAGTACACTATTAAATTTTCCAGAACATGTGTATTTCAAGTCAAAAAGTCCATCAAGTTCTTTGGCTAACCTATACATTCTGTTCAAAGGATGGTTGTAAACATGCATAAATTTGTGTGGCTGTTTTTGTTTGTGTACTATCATTGTTATAATGCCCATTTTTGGAACGTAAACATCTCTATTGTCCAGTAATTCTAGCCAATTAAATTTTCCTTTAGTGAAATAAAACACTGTTCAACTATTTAGATGATTATTCTAGATGTGGTGTATCTAAGTATTCCATATGAACTTGGCTCTCTAGGAGACGCCTGTCTTTGACACAGAGGCCAAGGCATCTCCCAGACAGCCAAATAGATATTGACAAGACTCATGGAAACCTTTGCTGTCATCTAGCTTCTTTGATTAGTCATGGTAATTGTGATTCAGAGATGTCAGGAAAATTCAGTTTGTGAGCCTCGTATGCGAAAATGTATGCTGTCCTACTTAGTTCTGTTTTATCTATATAAGTTCAATAATGTAGTGTCCATACCGAAGAAGCATACATAAGTGTAGATTTAATAAGAGACATATAGTATTTAAATGGCTGTGCTGATGAAAATTTTTGTGTTAGTCTCTTTAAAAAGCTTAATTTTTGTATCAAACTTATAATTTTAGTAATGTTTATTAAAATATAGTGTATCATGAATAATTACTCCCACTTCTTTCATTGTACTGTAAAACCTCACTTTTACATTCCCCTCAATTTATGTTTTCCCGGCATTTAGAAACATTTCTTGTCAGACTCATTCATTTTCATACAATCATTGTTATTAATATCCTGCTTTTACGGTGGTGTAATTTCAATTTTCCTGCAATATACAACAGTCTGCTGACAACACTGCCTGGAAAACATTCTGCATTGTGCACAATGCACACTGTCACTGCTCTTTCCTGCCATCTTCTCACCTTAAAAATGGCTGTAACAGGACTATTGAAATGGTGCAATATTGTAGAGTTTTATGAAATGTTACATGAAGACTAGAATATTTAAATATAGTGAAAATCATTATTGAGCAGCTAGACCTATACACATTTTTATTTCATCATATTACATCGATATTTAAAAATGTAGAAAAAATTACCAATGTGCTGTGCTAGAAGAATATAAGTGAGATAGCCTCAGGATTAATTGTTTCAAAACACTTGTGTGTAACAAAAAATTAATGTTTAGGAAAATTGGACTAATGTTATTAATGAATACAATAAACAACGAAGTTTTAATTGAAAGGGGTAAAATGTATATTAGTTTATTTGTGATGATCATATGAACATCTAAGTTATTAGTGACTGCAAAATTGTTATCACAGATGACCAGTATTTTAGCATATTGTCTTTAATAACAGAAATATAAAATTATCTTTCCTGAATTTTACAATTACTATGGTATCCAAATACAAGCTATCCATTTTCTAATGTTTTATACGTTTAATAATACCTAAGCCATTTCTAACGCCTAAATACCATTTCTGTTCAGTGGTATAAAATTCCAAAATGAGTAAAGTGCATTAGTATTTTTGAACATTCCAATATAACTTGTGAAAAAGTAAGATAAATCCAGGTCCTAGTCATTTTTAATTTTGCTCACTTCCAAAATTACTGTTTTGATTAAGTAATTGTTGATCTTTATTCCTTGTGTTTGTTTTAGTTGTGTTGTTGCAGCTCCTTATGTAGCTTGCATAGAGAGTATTGGTGGTAATCCAGTCTTACACACAGTATCCATAACTGCTGTCAACAGTAAACCTGAAAGCAAGTCTCTGAAACCTTTGATAGAAAATAATGAAGTTACCTTAGAATCTGTTCATGGAAGTCAACCATTGGTGTCTGTAACATCTTCTGGAAGTAAAGTTAAATACCTATTTCTTATTGAAGAAACTGGATCGAAAGTACTTCCATATCAAGTTGAAAGGAGTGCCAAACTTGTGCAAGATTCTCTCAGGGAAAGCAATATTTTACTACAGTTATTATACACAGATGAGGTAATCTACTGCTGGTCAAATTTGTTTTGGGGAAATTTTGTTAAAGAAATGTTAGTTTCTTGTTTCAACAATTTTTTTTCTTAAATATTGATAACAATATATAGCATTAAAATTGTTTTGGTATTCATGATGCAGGAATGTGTAATTTTTCATGCTACAAATATTTGGTGTGTTGACACTATTCGGATAAATGTGGAGATTTTCTTCTTGTTGTATTAGAAATTCAATTTATTTGTACATGAGAAGTATTGGTTAAAGTTCAAAGTTTTGAAAAGATAACGAAAAATATTAACTTTACTATCTTTTTAAATAAAGTAATTTTGAGGGATGAAATGAAGGCAAGAACTACTTGAACATTTCAGTTTCCTCATTCCAAGGTGCAGATTTTTTAACAATACCAAATAACACTTCATTCTAAGGTTCTTTTCAATCTTATTTTTGAGAACAAAAAGTATGACTAATTGTCTTACAAGTACAGTCATAAATTCTGAAATTCCACAATAAAATTTACCTAGTTTGTTAAATCTTCAAGAAGCTTCAGTCATAACTGATGTTGAAAGACTGTATGGAGATTATAGCAATTTGCCATTTGTTGGTCCATGATGTCTGTTAGATTGTGTTGTGTTTTCAGTGGCTTGATGTATTGACATCCAACCTTTTGACTGGTGAGCCTATTCCTGATGTTACTTCAAGTTTGAAATATCCTCATGATCGCTTGGGTGCACCTACAGCGGCTGCTGCTGTTTGTACTCCCCGAAAGGATAAAGGTTTAGGTTGCAGAGTGCTCTTTAGTACCACAGATCATGCTGTTGGAATGTTTCACTATCCAGGTAGAGAGAAGTTCTTTGAGTGATTAGGCCTGTTTAATAATAAATTATTAAAATGAATGTTTATACAGTTGGCATTGTATAGGAAAACTTATATGGGTTCGTGAAGAAGCATTGGCATCTGTTGTTGCTGTTGAAATGTTGGATCTTCCTGTGTCAGACACAGAAGCTGCTATAGAAAAGGAATTTGATCACAAAGAAAGTAAGTTATGTGTATTACCTTCAATTTTTATAATTTGAGAAAAAATGAGTTGGTGAATTGACATATTCAAACAATTCATGTTATGAAAGGTTTTTCCATTATTAATACAAAAAAATGTTAAAGTAATTGTATTATATTTGTAAACTTGCATATAATTCATTTTGTTGAGGGATTAGAGCTTTGCATTCAGTGAAAAATGGCCAGCTGCCGCTTGTGGTTCTACCTGGGTGGGTGCTCAGAGTAAGTCCAAAAAGGTGCTTGCTGCTCATGCTGCTACTATGTTTCTTGGAAGCTGTCGGGCTTGTAGAAAGTAGCTATCAGTTTCCATTGGCTGCGTGTGCCCAGTGCTGCTTGAGGTTCATCACTTGTAGAGCTTTCAATAGATTCTGGAAATCTAGAAGTTTTCAAACTCGCTTCATTTCCCTGTCCAGCATCATGTTCATTGTTCACATTCACCAAGTAATAATTATTAAAATTTGTTTTTATTGTGCAAATACTATGCAAGATCTTTGAGCTAATGAAATACCTGAGGGAACTAAAAATAGAGTGAAGAAATTTATTACATGTTAATTCAATAGAAATGTGCTTGTAATCATCCTAGAGGAGCTAGTGAAGGATAGCCACAGGAATTTGTCAGGAGAGAAATGCAATTTATTTTCAGAAGTTTTATATAATAAAAACTGCCAAAAAGCCCCTTCCCAACATCATTAAAGGCAGAATTTGTTAAAGAATCTGGAGGCACATTCATTCATACTAGGGAAAGTTGCCCCAAGTGAGATATCTCAGTAGTGCAGTGAAGGGAGCAAGCATGAACAGTTGCAAGTCAAGCACTGACCAGTGGCATCTGGTTACAGAAAGTGCTTGAATATCAACTGCTAGATGGCAGGTAGTCTGTTGGCCATTGGCTGTTGTTTTTCCACAGAATGCAGAGCTCTGTGAAAGAGAGAAAAAAAATAGTTAAATTCTTTGAACAACTTAAAACATAATTGAGACTACATAGCTAAGTAGCTATGAAGTTGGAGCAGTGGCTGGCAATTGTGATTCCAGAAATGTATTTCTGTGTAATCATACAAGCTAACCAGAGTGTCAGGATGAAACTGCAGCAAAAATATCTTACAATTTACAACAATTAGTAATTGGAAAATAATGGAGTTGAGTATGGCAGAGACAAATCTGGCCCGGATTGCTGAATCTAGATCAGTAATTATCAGTAGAGACTGGAATTTAGGCAAAATGTCTTTTTTTGTACATACATATCTCTCTCTCATTCTCTACCTCCCACTCTCTGACTCTCTATCTCTATCTCCTCCTCAACCTGTCGTGAGTTGAGGAACATGGATTTCAGTAGCTGGTCAATTGTCCTCCAATTTTTCAAGAATACAGCTGAGGTCAACACTCTTGATGACAGTTTGATGACTGTTTGATTAGAAATGAAACTTCTTGATTCTATAGAAATAATAAATGACCTAATTTTTATTACAGTTCATGTGGGATTTTTGCCAGAAGTCATTACTTTAATGTACTTTAGTAACTTTAGTGCCTAAAATTTTTGTTTGAGAGTAGAGCAATTGTTGATAATATTTTTGATAATTACTTCTCTCTCTCTTTTTTTTTTCCGGGAAAAAAAATCTTCAAAAGACACCACTCTTTCTGGGACTTAGGTTTTTACCAAGTTTAAAAAAAACTGTGTACATTTATATCCATTCTGGTACATTTATCTCCAAATATTTGGGCTGCCACATTTTATTAGAAATTCTTTTGTACGAGTCTGAATTTTTGTGTTACATTCAGCATTTAGAAATCAAATTTTTTTTTGAAAGTAGGTTGAGGAAGAAATTCAACTACATTGTTTCATAAATTAAAATATATTAATTAAATCTATAATTGGCTATTATTAGTAACTGGTTCACACAAGTCATGGGACTACGAAATATTTTAGTAAATTTATTGGAGCAGTTTTGAGTGGACAAGTTCTTCTTATTTTCTAATTAAATATTATAAGGGTGTAAAAGAATGTGTGTTCAATAAAGATTAATATGAAAATTAGTGAGAAAGTGCAATAAGATTTTTCTACAATACTGTAATATACAACAGCAATGTTCTGTTTATTTTTGTTGTTTCATGGTGAGCAGTGGATTTAGGAGTGTCCTGTAAGTATGAACGTATAAACTGCACGTTATAATTCTGTGCTACAGAGCATTTGCTTGTGTTTCTTTCTTTTGTGTTTGAACAATTTTGTTTTTGTTAGAGGTTTAATTGTGTGAAAAGAAGAAATTTATGTTGGAGAATGGTTGCATGCCAATGCATTCTGTGTGCGACTCTCTTGAATTTCATATTATTTCATTTAATTTGGTTCAATGGTTATGCAGATTGATATTTCTGTGTGAATTTTATTTACTCATTGATGGTAGTAAAGCATAACATATGTGTTAAAATGTTTTAAGTATAGAAATGTGTAATAACCATGCATTGTTTTATATGCTTTTTGCACTCAGTAAATTTTGTTTCTTTTACCTGTGCTCATGTGGTTTCTCTAAACTAGAGAATTGTAATCTTTAATTTAAAATGCCTTTGTAATTTCTTGCATTTTTTCCCCTCTCTTTATATTATACGTGCATCAATACATTGTGTAAGAAGACTAGGATTTTATATGTAAAAAGATTCTTTTGGGTTGAGGACACAAGTAATACATTTTGCAACCCAAAAAAATGGATTCTTTCATGCTGGGGATTTTGCAGGTGTCTTTTGTATACAAGTAATTTTACTTGATTGACATATCAATCTAAAGTCCATGAAAAAGTATATTTACATCTTTTTGTATATTTACTCCACAACTTCTCTCTCTTTTTTTCCCTAAGAAATCAGAAGTAAAATTTTGATAATTTGTACAATCTGCAACATACATTGCTCATATGCTTATAACTTTAAAACTGTGCCTTTTACTCTTCCAGTCCTTTTTGACCCCTGAGCCTTTAGTAATGTTCTTTAGGCCATTATCTATAAAATGAGACCTTTCTGGACTTTGTTACGTTTTTGGGGTTTAGCTCTTTTCAGTACCACTTTTCATTGCACAAATGGTCAGAGAATTTTGAGTTCTATGAAAAAGTAAATTCATAATTTGACATTCTGTGAGATTGAATCAAATGAGTTCTATAGATATCTGTTAATACACATGCTTAGGAATATTAGCATTTTTTCTCTTGCACGTTTCCAGGCTTACGAGATGTTAAGCCTTTGTTCAAGAATTGACCATAAAAAATAACAAATGTTCACACATGTTCAGATAATTCAGATTAATTATCTAAAACTAATCAGGTGTTAGTTTTCGTCACATTTTCTTATGACGACTCCTTATATGCATAAGAAAATTTTAAACAATCCTCTCTATTTTGTAGCATGAATTATATACATTATTTTGTAACATAAAATACATTATACAATATAGATAGGTAGGGTAAGGAGAGTCTATAATAGATTTAAATATTTAAAATTCATAGAAATATAACAATGTAATAACATAGTGCATAGTGTAGCCTAGTCCTAATATTAGTGAATATCCAATTGTAAATTTGCAGGTTGCAAGCTTAGGTGTAATTATTAATTTATAAATACCAAATTTCCCCAGCTGTCTCTAAACGGAGAATTATGAATGCCAAGAACGCTGCTTGAGATGGCATTGTTTGGATATATCGTTCTTCTGTTGGTCTTTTATTCTTGGTCACTGCGGGGTTTTTGCCATCCATTCCACAGCTTTCTTCTTCCTGTCAATTCTGACCTGTTCTTCTAAAAATTTATAATTTGATAAAACAATACGGACAATATAAATATTACAGGGAAGAAAACTAACCTTTCAGGATAATTGAGAAAATATCTAATTATTCTATTCATCAACATTTTCTGTAAGGTTAATTAATTTGGAGAAATTTGTTTGAAAAATGACAGTTTTAAAAGAAAGAAAGAAAAGAAAAGAAAAAACACACACACACACGCACACCACTTCCTAGCACTTCTCAAATCTAAGATGAGGAAAATTTTTTGTATACCTCTCATCCTGTCGTTTCTAATTTGTTACATTTCTCCTTTCATCTTTTCAAAACCTTTCTCAATGATTCACATTACTAGCTAAGAAATAGTATTTTATTGTAATTATTTAAAATCCATGATTCTCAGTAGCACAAAATGAAGTCTCTTTAATGTTTGGTTTACAGTAGTTTGTTTCTTTGATTCTTACATACAGAACTGTAGCTTGAGAGGCACAATGTTTGATTGAGAAACTGGTAATTTTTAGAGGCAGGAATTTTCACCTCCTCCTAACTTAATGAATAGATCCCCAGGTGCTATCATGTCTTTCAATGGGTGCTAGTTCTTCCTTGAGGCCAAATTGTCTGGAATGTGATGGGGAACCTAATTCTGGTGGCATAAAGCCATCTGGGCTTGAGGTCTGTAAATGTGATGGGGGGGGGGATCAGTAAATGAGATCACCTTGGTAGGTAGGGCGCACTTCATAAGTCAGGTCCCTTCCCCTTTCAAGAGGTGGCACCCCCGCTGTCACTGCTGCCTGCATCACTGTCATGTCTCAGGGTATTTTAAATCAAGGACTGTGAGAAAGTCTGGGGTATGTTCTTGCATTTGTAATGTTTATATTTTTTAAATATTAATTTGAACAACAGAATCTTTCTAATTTATTTCCTTTGGATATAATTCCTTTAAAAAAATACAGGAATTATAACAAAAGGTTAAGTGAGAATCTACTGCAGTGTCCAAGATCAGGTCTCCAGTTAATACAGGGTAATTCAATATTGCCTTTGGAGAGATGGAGTTTCTGTTATCCCCAATAATGTTTCTGCAAAAATAGTTTGGAAATTGTTGTAGATATGAAAGACAGATTTTACTGTCAATTCTAAGAGGCTTTGAAACACTGCCTCACAACAGAATGCATCGTTCACTTTAATATGGTGAAATTGTGTTTCCTTATGATAATTTATAGTACAACACGAGACACTAGATGGCAAGTGCATGATAAAGCAGGTGGAATTAGGAAACAGTAAGTGATGAACAGAACAGTCAGTGCAAAGTGTGTCACTTGTGCAGTTTCTCCAGAGTCATAGCTTTGGTTCAAGGAAGGTTCCCTCTCTGAAGTGTTGTACTAGTGGCCTCTGGTCTTGTGCATCAAAAGTTTTGTCATTATGGGACATGTGATTTTTTGTTGCTGGTTAGAATACACTTTCACTTTTACAAAAACCACTATCATACATGATATTATGTCTTTGTGTCTATGTCTTCTGAAGACTAAGGTCTGAAGGCAATTTTGAATCATCCTGCACAGGGATAATTTTCTTAGGCAGCTGGACGTGAATTATACATATTTTGAAATTATAAAGTTCACATTAATGTTAAAAGATTAAATATTTCTTGTGGCAATTACGGTTGTCTATGTTCAATTTTAATTCAAGAAGTTCAGTGATGTGAGGTGATTTGTCATGGCGTCAGGATGAACTTGTCACTACACCACTAAATTAAAGATTAAATTGTGTTACCATATGGTGGGCATGGTGATTAAGAGTTTTTGTTTCTATTTCTCATGTAATGCACTTAAAAATATTCTCTTAATTTTTAAATTTTACCATGTAAAAAGCATGTGTGCAAGTTTCTCAAGAGTCTGAAAATGGAATATTGTTTATGTTACATTATGTTTATATCGAAAACAGACCAGGTCCCTTGGTAATAACGCACTTACTGCATTCATTATTATTTCTCCACTAAAAAAAGAAAATTCACCATTCTTTTAGGTGCATTTAATGCTTTTTTCTTATTTTAACTCTTACAGAAGCAGTAGTTCCTAATATTATTGCAAAAGAAAAGCATTTCCAAATAATTTGTTAAATATGAAGTCTTGTTGGCTATTCTTGATTGAAGTAATCTGACCCTGTGATTCAGTGTTGCACAACAATATTATTTATGAACTGGCCTCCAATGTATTTATTGAATGCACTCGTTATTGCTGCATAGGTGTTTTCTAAAGTTAAATCATATTTGTGTATGAATTTATCTTAGCATGAAATAATATTTTCTTAAAAATGTTGATAAAGTTTCAAAATGGAAAACAGATAGTGTAAGTTTGGTTTATGTTAAAAAAAGATATTGAAATTATGTCCTCCATGATCACCTAATGTCTCTGTGATATGTATTGAAGGACATTGGCCTGTTATTTGAAGTATTGAAGATTTTGGCAAAGATGAGTCAAAGGAAAGAAAAGAGAATTGTGGTGGAGTGACTCATTTGTCTGTCATTATATAAGTATTAAGTGTTTGCTAGCAACAGAATTTAATTCGCTAATATTATAATATGTTATTGTTTAGCTGGATTTGGTGGCATGTTTACACATCGTCTCCTGAGTCAAACTCTACAGTTACGCCTACTCATTCTTTCAATTTTGGGCTTGGGAGATCCTCCTTCAGCTGGACAGAGAGCTGGTTTGGTGCGTGATGAATTTGGCCTTCATAAAATGATTGTCATAGCCACTGGTGTTGGAAAGGTAAAATATAACTTCATTTTTCTTCAGGATATTTATTGTTGTGTTTAATATCTTGTTAATGGAAGAAAATAAATTACATATGATTTATTTTTTAAGAAGAAAGTAACTTTTTATGAAAAAGTTTCCTATTAAGCCAAAGTTAAGATCAAGTTTTTGCATTATTATTTTTATGATAGAAAGCAGTATTGTCTTTTGTATAATATTCAACATTGTTCTTATTGGTTATACAGTATTTGTGCAATATTTGTTGGTTGAAGTCAATGAGGACTTCAGCCTGTGAAACACAACTTTTGCTGGATGATATGCATATGATATTTCCATATCATTTGTTTTTCATTATTACTATTTATAAATTCAGTAACTTACTCAGATTGTTGTCACAGTTCTATACACTCTATACATTGAGGCTTTAGTATTGTTGTGTAGAATAAAAAATAACAGGTCTCTTAAATAGAATGGATTGTATTAAATATGTAAATGTATGGAAAAAAACTCTTTTAAGAACTTATAAGAAAAGAAAGTATTACACTTAACTAATTTTTATTGTTGCAAAAACGTTATGGGCCTAAATAATACATTGATTTTTCCAAAATATGGAATGTTGTAGCTTTTTGGTATCGACAATTTGAGTGGAGATATTGTTTGGCGAAGACGACTTGAAAATGTTGCCAGTTATTCCAGCCAGAGTCAGATGATTTTGTATGTGCAAAGAACTACAAGACATTTTCCTCATCCAGCGCAGTGTGCTCTTTTAGCACGACACAAGGTATGAACATTTATGTGGATTCTTTGACTATCCTTGAGATAAGTTCTGATTATTTCCTCTCTAATGTAACAGATTCAATTAATTCACTGATAATGAAAAAGTATTTCGCTTTGTTATAACAATTTTGGGTGATCAATTTTATATATAGTATATAAAAACAGATATTTTAATGTCTTGTTGTAGTTTAAGTTTGAATAAAAGGGATTATTTCTACAAATATCAATAAAACTAAAAAAGAAATAAATATCAGCATTAAGTAATGTCTCCTACCCCTATGTAATAGAGAGTAACATTACTTTACTCCCTTCCCCTCCACCCCTCTTAAGCATTATGTAATTTATGGAAGACCCCTGCTCTTAAATTTATTATTAATTCTGCATTGAATGACGTTTTCAAGAAGCAAATCAAGAAACTATATTACCTAATTATAGTAATAAATGTTATCCAACTGAAAAAGAGCATGTGGTTTATGTGTTTCTCTTATAAAATTGTTTAATTCTCAATTAC
This sequence comes from Acheta domesticus, assembly GCA_031308135.1. Lineage (NCBI taxonomy): Eukaryota > Metazoa > Arthropoda > Insecta > Orthoptera > Gryllidae > Acheta > Acheta domesticus. Next base: position 57,790,617 of record JAHLJT010009436.1, read on the forward strand.
CTTCCTTTTAGGTTTCTGGGGAAGGAGTTATATTCACTTTCAATCCCATAACGGGTCAACCAGCAGGGTCAGAAAGTGTTACACAACTGGGATACCACATTCAACAGTCTATGCTTTTAGCATTTACAGATGACAATTTTTTGAGAGGAATACTCTTACTTGATCAGAAAGAACAGCTTCATGTGCTTCCTTCAAGTGCTCACAGTGTTGCTGTAAAATCTGCTGGTTCCACATTTATATTTACAGCTGACAAAAACACTGGCATTCTTGCTGGTTATTCTTTGTTATTCAGTAATAACCAGGTGAGACTTCAAACACAAACTTAGCTAAAGCCATTGTTTTGTATAACTATTTTATTAGCTTCCAGGAGAAATAGTTGTTTGCTAATTTTTTCAAAGCACAGCTTTTTGAGGTTATTTCTGAATGATCACCTAATGAAAGAACTTAATTCTGTTTTATTTTTTAAGCTAAAGGGGAGCAATTTTCTGTAGAAATTCTTTGTCATATTTTCGCAACTCAGTTAAATGCTTTTTCTGATGCAAATTTTTCAGAAATTAGAAGCAACAAGAGTTTGGGAAGTAAAACTAACTCAAGGAAAGCAAAGACTGACAGCTGTAGTAAGCAAAAGTCCGGTAGAGAGAGTCCATTCACAAGGGCGAGTGTTAGGTGATCGTAGTGTCCTTTACAAGTACATCAACCCAAATTTGGTTGCAGTTGTAACTCAGGGCTTTGATCCTGTCCATAAGAGTAAGTACTGAGTATTGGTTAAAAGCAAAATTCACAGAAATATGATTCACTTAAACTTGTTTACAAATTTATTTTGTATGATTACTGTACTATTATGTTATTTATAGTTTTGCTTTAACATAAGGTAAAGGCCCTTCTTTTACCCATTTCAAGTATCTGAGAGAAAAAACTGTGTACATCGCAAGAACGTATGAATGTTACTTTTGCTAATTTTATAAAATACCATACTTTAATTCTCTATTATTAATTATACATATATCTAATACATAAAAATCAGTTTGTTTGTTCGCATTTTATGTGTTGCCATGCTGTTCATCCAATTGCGATAAAACTTTGCTTACACTTACACGAAGAATTCAGGCATAGTACAATGGGAATGTGCCTACGCCTGTTGCACATAGACTCAAAATGAGGGCATTGTTGATGATGATTTTATGTATTTATGCTGAGTTGCACTCATGGACAAGCATTTTGCGATGTGTTGCACCCTCAAGTAGTAAATGTGTCTTTGCTGCTTATTCTGCCCTTGCAATTGTGAAATATCAGTTGGAATTATTACTTAAAAGTAATCTTGGACAAGTAAATAAAATTTCTCCAGACATTTTCATAGCGAATGCATGCCCTAACTTGAGGGAAAACATTTGAACAGTTGAATACTTTACAACCATGACCAAACCAGGACAGAGAACAAACCCATACTCATAAGAAAGTCTTTCATCTATTGACATTTATGCAGAGCATAATGTAAAACAATTACGTGACCAGTAGTGTGTGAAGTGCATTGCAATAGCGAAGCATTGCCGGGTCCACTAGTTAATGATTTAACCTTTAATGAAGTCATTGGGCTTCTTTGGCCTTGCACTTCAGAATTCACCAATTCTGTTGTTTCCTATTTTTTTAATTTCTCACCATACTGTATAGTATAGATCATATCTCACCATACTGTACTGAAAAATTGGCAAAAGGGCTCAAGGCCCTTCAAGTTTGAAACAGATATTTGTTTGGAGGGATACTTTACATGAAACCTCAAAAACCTTTTCAGAATTTTCAAAAAAAGACTTCAAATTTTTTAAATTAACTTTATCATCTGATAATATAAAGGACACTTAAGAAAGTGGTGCAGGTCTCATTTTTGCTAAAATGTCGGAAGTTAGAAAAAGAGAAAGGGAAATGGTATAAAAATAATGGTACTCACTATCTGTGATTGCTTTATCACAGTAATCATTAGATGAAATAAAGATTTTAAAAAAATTAAAAAATAAAAATAAAAAAAGTAAAGGAACCAAAAGATCACCCCTTACAGCCAAGTATTGCAGAATGATGAACTCGCTGCATTGTTACTAACCCGGATAATAGGGAAATTGTATGTGAAGTGTTTCTATATTATCAGACGTGTGCACATTAAACATTTTTAAAATGAATTTGATTTGCAACTCTCTAATCATTTTCCTCTTACTTTGAAAATATGAAAGTGGTAACACTTAGCCAACGACAGAATTGAGTAATATTGACATTTCCTGATCTCAAATACTCAGATATTTGTAGGACATAGTGGGAACAAACAAACATACAAGATCCTATCCTTTGTGTTTGCATATTCAGAGGAAAAGTTGTAAGTGTAAATGTGGGGATAATTTTACATTGAAATCAGGAGAATTGAAGGGATGGGTAAAAATCTGTGTAAATAGAAGGAAAAAATTAATTCTGGAAATGTAAAAGGAGGGCTTTACTGTAATTAACTGTTATAAAAATGTAATGTATAATAATTTCTTGTGGCATTATTTTCTTGATTGAATATGTGTTTACAGATTTTCTTAACCTGTACTTGGTAGATGTTGTGTCAGGATCAGTTGTGTTTTCAATATCACATAAAAAAGCAAGAGAACCTGTTCACATTGTTCATTCAGAGAACTGGGTGTTGTACAGTTATTTTAGTGATAAGTCTCGACGAACAGAGATTGTGACTCTGGAACTATATGAAGGCAAGGTGCAGAGTAATACCACAGGTGAGATTTGCTTGTTAAAAATGTTGTTCTGTTGCATGTCATGTATTAATGTTTAAGGAGAACTAAACATCCTAATATTGGAATAATTGAAATTTTCATTGGTATTACTGGATTATTAGAATTTTTGAATACCTTATCTTTGATTTTCAAAAATGATTGTGAATATGGATGTATTGTAATACTGAGAGTCCTTTGATTTGATTGATGGAAGAATGATGTTACCTTTTATATTTAAGAAAAACAAAGTGTGAGGACTAAATAGTTTTCAGAGATTCTCAAAAATATTTAGAATTTCTTGTGAAGTATGTTATATTGATTATAAATCTTAAGTCATTTGTTTGTTTTTTGTTTAGCATTTTCATCTGTGGCCTCACCAATTCAACCTATTGTAGATCAGCAAGCGTACATTCTTCCTGGAAATATTGTTGCAATGAAAGAGACAATAACTGAAAAAGGAATAACCAGCAAACATATTCTAGGTGAGACATTTATTGTGAAGTGTGAAAACATACTTTATTCAGGGGGGGGGGGGCAAACTTTAATCATGCAAATACAGAATAATAGCAAATATTTCACATTCAAATTTAATGAATTAATTATGATAAATTAAGTAATTGTCTCAAATCGTAATGAAACTTCAGTAAACAACCAATTATAGCAAAATGTGGCCTTTAAGAGAGGTGGTATATTAACTCTTCCGTATGGTGTCTATAATGAATTCATGCTGGAAGAGACCTATTATGGGTGCCTTTGGTGCCCTTAAAAGAACAATTACTGGGCTGTACACTCCTACCACAAATGTACATTCACAGTCAATGCCATACCAAGACCAACTCTCATGAAAGAAAGAAAATTCCTACATTATTTATTTAGGAATATATTTATATAGTTATTTATTTAATCATATTTACAGTTGATACACTTTACATAGTAAAAGTACAAATTTAACCAGAATTAACTGAGTGAAGCATGTCTAGATACATGTAAAATATCTAAAAGATCTCATAGGCATAAAGTAGTATAAACATAAGGGCAAAAGAATGAAAATATTACATTAATTGAGGCACACTGCAAATAAAATCCAAAGGTTGTGAAGTCTAGGGATAATAACCTGCATAGAAAGTTTAAGAGAGACTTCCTTGTGTCACTACTGTATAAGAAACAAAAATATTGTCTATGATAAGTGACGGAAAGGTTTTTAGTTGTAGTTGAGTGTAACAAAATCATCTGTTTTATACTTGATTATCAGGAAATATATATTTTCGTTAAAAAAAGGAAAACAAAAATTTAATGTACTTTCTAAAATAGTAATCCTACAAAGTATTTTGCCTTCTCAGATTATGTTTTGTTTGTGTAATTCAAATTTTATTTTTCTTTATAAGAAAAATTGAGTTTGTGGGTTTTCACACTTTTTCATGTCATTAGTAGAGTCTGGAAAAATGTATAATATGAAACAGCAAATGTTTTATGTCCATAAATGATAGTAATATGTATCAAATATTTAAAAGGGGATATTTATTTATTTGTTTACAGGATATTCCCTTTAATACATGTAATTATAATATGGGAGTACCAGATACACGTTTGTTACATTTATCAATAACATGTAATAACACATTTGTTAATGAAGTTGCAAAGAGTAAATTTAGGAAATTTAGGAACAATATCTAATTGCAAATCAAGTGATTTCATAGAGCAATTCTCGGATAGTACATTCATAGCTTGAGTAAATAATCTTGAAAAAAATCAATTCACTTACAATACTTGTTAGCAGTCGAGGCAATATGTAGAAGGTATCGTTAATATGATTGTCGGTTTTTATAGGTTTGACAGAAAATAATAGGGAATTATGTGTTGACATGCGAGGTACCCAAAATTAGGGGGAAAATCATTACAATTAATTTTATGCAACAAAATTTTAAATAGAAAGATAAGATCACAGATTGTTCTTGTATCTTGAAGATGAGGAGTGTTATACAGTGAGTAGTGTCAGCATAGTCATGACAAATCCGAGGGATAGGGTATCCATCACGAAACACATTGCACAACAACCTGTCTTCGACATTCTCAAGATGATTTATGGCCTACCCAGTGAAGGGAGACCAAATCAGACAGGCATACTTGAGAATGGGCCTAACCAGTGAGTTAAACAGAAGTTTGATTGTGTAGATTGATCGAAGTTGTGTTGTGTTTAGCAGGTAAAACCTACGGATTGCAGAGCTTTGTTAACAATACTGTTAAGGTGGTCATTGAAATGAGTTTATTGTCAGACTACTATATGGAAAACTAACAGTGTACCCCTTTCTGGAGAAGCTAAAGATATAACACTGTCATGGTTTGATATGTTATTTAGAAGACTCCGATTTTCGACAGCTAGTAAATCAGGTTGTAATTTGTTGGTATCATCAGTGTCAACTATTGAATGGTAAATCTTAATGTCATCAGCAAAAAGGAAGGATACTACTTGTGTTTTAAGACTGGAGAGATCATTGCTAAACAAGTTAAAAAGTGTAGGGCCCAGGTGAGATTCCTGAGGGACTCTAGATGGTACATGGTAGGAGTCAGAAGGGATACTATTCAAAGAAACTTACTATACTCTTTTATGCAAATAAGAATTGATCCATGAAAGGAGTGGATGACCCAAACCCATCTAAGTTTATGGATTAAGATCATATGATCAACCTAGGTCAAACGCCTTAGCAAAATTTGTATAGATTGTATCAACTTGAGAGTCATCAGCGCTCAAAAGGAGATGTAAGATTAATGCACATGTTTTTCAAACAGCTTAGGGATGGCGTTTAAAATGGAAATAGGGCAGTAGTTCATCACATCAGATTTATCACCTTTTTATGAACAGGGATGCTCTTCTTCCAAACATCAGGAAAAGACCCACATCTGAGGGATTGATTAAATAGTAAGAATAATGGGCTACCTTTGGCATATCTGCAATGTAACAAAAACAGATTAGGTATGAGATAGAGACCTCTGGACCCTGTCTTGGATTTAAAGAGCCAATCTTCTCAAAGATATCACACAACTGTAATTGAAGATTGTCGATGAAAGGGTCCTCAACAACCAAAACTGAAGAAAATGCTGGAAGGGATGATGTATTGTTGGAAAATTTATTACTGAAGTATTGTGCAAAAATGGATATGGTATCACTCGATTCTGTACAGTGACTATCCCGATAGTACAGATTACAAGGGATATGATTGTGATTTGTGGTGTAAGGTAAATTATTCCAAGAAACATTAATATTAGAAGATATAGATTCTTCAACCAAAGAAATATAATTATTGTAGGAAAGCTTTTGGTCATACTTTACTTTGGCTCTGATGGCAGAAAACAAAGCATAAGAGTTAATTTTGATGGTTTGTAGTCTATATAACCTTTCCTTTTCCCAGATCAGATGGATCAGTTCCATGAAATACTAGGGCATGTAAGAGCTACCAAAAATCAGCCTCACTGGAACATAGCAGTTGATTAGTGAATAGAGAATATTATACAAGACATCCACATTTGTATTAATATCCATGTTGCTAAGACAGGAACTCCAGTCAGTCAGATTAAGTTCAGAACAAATAATTATATAATTGGCATTTTTGAAATTACAAACATAAGTAGGATTCAAATCACAGTCGACTGGACGTAATAATGGTATGTAAAAGTGAGTGCAGAGTGGTAAGGATCACATTTGATAAGATTATCAATAGACCACTGTACATCAAGAAAGTCAAAGTTTGAGAAGATGAGGTCAAGCAACGAGTTTTTATGATTAACAAGACCATTATGTTGGCGCAGGTTCAGTAGAACCAGCACATTTAAAAAAAAGTAGTAACTGTCTCATTAACCAAAGAAGAAAGAATGGGGGAAAGTGTTGGAGAGTCATAGCCAGGCGACGGCTCGTCATTAAAGGCTGTAAGGCTCTCTTAGAGAAATCACCCTCAAAAAGTAATTTAAAAATATGTTTAAACATGTATTTATTTATTAATAATGGATTTCTGAGTTGTATTATGTAACAATCATATCAAACTTTTTCTTTGTTGGTTTGTTAACGGCCGTTCGTAACACATTTGAAGCTGTTGACAGGGAAGAGAGAAGTGGTAGGCTCCCACTTCATTCTGCCATAAGGCCTGTGTAAAACGAGGAGGCGTGACGTCATGCATTCACTGCACAGGCTTACCGATGGACGAAAGGCTGTGGACAGGCAGCCTTCAAGGATGGGGAGGGTCTAGGGTCTGAAGAAGGGTGTGCTCACCAGATGGCATTACTATGCAGTTCAGCGGCTAGCATTGCGCTTTAACTAGTTTTCACGATACACGGTAGGAGCGCTACTCCCTTAAGTCTGTATCAGATTTATTAATAGAAATACAAGACAGGCAATGCAATGCAATGCAATGCAATGCAATGCATTTGCAGCCTTCCCCATTTATAAAACCACGAGCTGTGACTGGTCATAGCTGAAATGTGCCCAGTCAAGTCCTGGAAGGTTGAAATCGTAGGTCAAGAGCATAGAAGCAGAGGATTCGCTTCAGCAACATTTAGATCATCAGTGTATGTGCCATATAATGGTGGATTGGAGCGTAGAGGAAAATATATGTTCAGACAGATCCCATTCAGTAAAATTTTAACAGTATATGTTCAATGTTTAGGCCACCAGTAGCGACCCAAAATGAAGTCAAGGAATCTCTGACCACAATGAGAACACCTCCTCCTTGTTCATATATGCTGGAGTGAGAATCATGATCTCGATGAAAAATAGTATAATTATTCATCTGAAATCCATCATTGGAGAAAATGTCGTTGAGCCATGTCTTGCTTAAGATAATAATTACAAACAAGTTTGCGTAATTTGAAATTACATTAATAAAAGGTTTCTTAAATCAATTTAAAGAATTATTTCCGCTTGCCCTACTTAATTTATTTTTGTAAAGAGTAGGTACATTTTTATGTTTGAATACAATGATAACCATTGTACAAACATGGGGATTCAATGACCAGGAAACAGTCACCATAGATTGTCATCATACTGTTACATGTCTGCGACCATCTCTTGTAAATCGGTTTGAATCAAAAAAACATGTCACTGATACTGTCTTCACCTATTATTGTCAGAGCTCATGGAGGTTAACGTAGATGGACTACCTCCATCTTTATACAGAGCTTGATTTTGAATATGTGTACGGAAAAAATGCTGATTTTTGAAATAAAAACTATTTTTGGAAATTCATTAAATAATATTTACAAAATAAATTTTAAGCAAATTGGCGGAATTTTGCAAAATATTGCAAATTTTGAAAAAAATTAATTTTGCAAATTTTGCAAAATATGTAATATTTCTAATATAGTATGAAATATGTAAAAATACGTAATGAAAAATTTGCAAATTGTGTTAAGATTGGCCTGATTTGCCAATTTTGAGAACAGAACACAGAAGGACAAAAAATATGTAATTATACTAGAATGAGGTCTGTAGTCTTAATTGCTAGAGAGAAGTTCCAATTCGAACTGGAAATGGTAAGTAGAAGATATTCAAAGCCTAGGGTAAAATTCTCAACCAGGAAGACAACTTTTAAGGACTATTAAGAAGGTATTGAGGATATGCCCCCCTTTAGGAAACTGGAGTTCAGGAGATAATATGATTTTAGTATAGTCAGTGGACAATGTACTGTTCTGTTTCCTGATGTTCAGAAAATATTGTGGTCATTTCATTTGTGAGAATCAGGAAAGCACTCATTGACTTCAGTGGGGAATTGTTATTTTATTTTAATTTTTTTGATTTTACAAACCTTGAGAAATTGTAATATAAAATGTTATATAAAGACTGAGAGTGACATTATAAAAATTATTATTCAGAGGAGTTTCATAGAACTAAAGTTGTGTTTTGTAGAAAATAGTTTTCCATAATATTTGTAATATTGACTAAGAAAAGCAATTTGTTTTTCTTTGAGAAACATAGGAAACTTTCATTGATATACTCAAAAAAGTTTAAAGGAATTTGTAACATTTAGAAAATGAGTGGATTTCTGAACAGTTTTTTAAATTTTTGTTGTTGTTGTTATTATTATTATTATTGTTATTCAATCTTTGTTGCCCAGTGGCTCTAGCTAATGGTGGTGTTCTGGAGCTCCCTTGGATGTTTGTTGATCCACGACGACCAATAACGGTTACTCCAGAGATGAGAGAGGAAGGAGTCATTCCATATATGCCTGAATTACCTGTGCCATCAGAATCTATAATAAATTACAACCAAACAGTACAAAGAGTGCAGGGAATTCACACAGCTCCTAGTGGATTAGAATCAACCTGTTTGGTTTTAGTGTATGGCTTAGGTGAGTAGAAGGAAATTATGCATCTTTCTTAATTATGTATTCAAAAAGACAATTTAAAAGTGAGTGTTTGTATAATCTTAATGTTGAATGCAGACTATTTGAATATTTACTGGTGTGAATATTTGCTATTAAAACTGCATGTTTCTCCTTTCTTATTTTCTTTTTAAAATAATCTGCCTTCATGATGTTGACAGTCTTATTGTAGAATAGAATCCATAAGGAGAGGTGTATGTAAATATCATAAATGATTTTTGGTCCTATGTGCATATTCAAAATTATTATAAGTAAATGAATATTTTAACGAAGGGGTGTAAAACAACATACAATATAAAACAACACTCGGGCATCACTGTAGATTTCAAATGATTGAAATAACTGAGATCTGCCAAACTTACTTTTTTTCTCTAATTGTATGTGATGTTTAGATAAAATATATTTCAAGGCTCCCAAATCTTTTACTTGGAATACACAATCGTAAAAAAAGATTTTGGTGTACATAAATACTAATTCCTTTCGATTATTATTAAGATCCATGCAGTTTGGATTGAAGGATACAATTAGAGTTGCATGTCTTGTTGATATTTTTACTGTGTCGCACTTACTAGCATAAGAAGAGGAAGTATTGTAATTGTGTGCCGGAAAACAACGAATTTTCAACACAAAAATTCTTATAGCCAGGCCCTGGAAACGAAAAAGAGGATAAATCCAGTTGCTAAATATAGAAAATAGTTTCTCTAACATGTGGTGTAGTCAGAATCCATGTTTTGTGTGTCCATACTGAAAAATCGATTGATGGCAAAACATCTGTCTGTGCACAATGCTAGCGCATAAATCATTCAGCCGATTTTCTCCAAAATTGGTATTCCCCAATTGTTCTGGCAGATGTTCCGGCCCCAGAAATTTGAAACCGATATTTCAATTTTGGGGGGTACTTTACATGAAGCCCGTCGGACATTTTCAAAGTTCCAAAAAACTGGCTCCAAATTTTTTGATTAAGTTGTCTTGTTGAATAGTGTGAAGGACGTTTAAGAGAATGGCATAGGTTTGATTTTCATTACAATTCCCGATCTTTTGAAAATTAAAATAAAAATAAAAAAAATTAAGATTGAGATTTTTGCCTCTGACAAATATTGTACAAAATTATCTCTTAAAAAAATCATGTGCAATTTTTTGAATTTCATGTATGTAATAAGGGACTACAAAAAATTTGGTGCTACTCCTATTTTCAGGTGCTACTGCTATTTTTTTTGCCCCACACAAAGTTTGTTGTACAAAATTAGCTCTTTAAAAAAGGTCATGTACAGTTTTTTGTAAGTTAGTAGTTTTTGCGAATTTTCTGTTTGAAATTAATGAAATGTATATGGGTGTCCCATGGTACATAATAATAATATTGCGAGAAAGAATGTGCTGTTGTAATTCAATTGAAGTTCATGAACTGTTAATGAGGTATGGGGAATAAATAATGAAGAACAGAAATTTGGGATTATGTTAAATTAGCACATAACAGAGATGCATTGTTTTTTAATGGATGTTAAATGATATTTATAATTAAGTTATTTGATACATGTTAAGGACTGTTGAGGCATTCTAATTGATCTCATCTTGAAACAAACTAGTGAGAAAATATTGTAAAATATTCAAATTATGTGTTTGCACAATCAGTGATTGATGTACTTTAGGGGATTGAATGCGTGATGCGTATCCTTGGATTGACAAAACAGGAGGAGCTGTTGTGAATTGAGGCGGGCATAGAATGTGGAAGACCTGTGGTGGATTTTATGGTTCGTTCATCCTCGAGTTGGATTCTGGAGTGTTTTAACTTCTATCTTTTATTTCACTATTGGAAGAGACGGCATTAAATTACCATTTTAAATCGTTGATTCTAGCAATAGATGTTTTAAATTATTTGGCTTTTCTTTGGGATGTTATTCCTGCCATGTGGTTTGTAAGTTGTTTTTGTGTACAAAAAATTCTGAGAACTGTATGTAGATAACATTTTTAATGGATGAAAAGTATGTACAAAAATAATACATTGCTCAGTATCCCTATGCATTTTGAGACTTTCCTGTACCTCCAGTAACAGCTTGGCTGCTTTTCGGGAATCAGCATGTTGAGATGATAGTGAAATGCATTTCTTCTGTGTCTGCTGTTATCTAGCGTCACCTAGGTACAGAATCATTTAGTGCCACTAAAATGTGTCCTGTAATTACTTTCTTTATATGCTAGTCATGCAGATTCTACGTTTTTATCATCTTGACAAAATATTCTAGTATTTTGATTTAATTCCTGTTATTCCAAGCTAATACAATAAACCCTCATTGGCACTAACTCGCTTAGCATGAACAAAATGTCAGTCCCAGCAAGGGATTACAGTAATACAGACATTTATAGTACTCGGATAACAAATTTTTATAACACGAACTCCGATTATTTCAGTCCCCTGGAATTCTTATTAAGGAGGGATTACTGTATTCTTTTCTTGTTTAACATTTAATTCATCATGTTCAGACAATCTTTCTGGAAAACAAAGCAAATAGTTCCTAATCATCTGAGGAAATATTGACTTACCATAATGATTAGGAAGGTCTATTTTTTGGGGACAGTGAATAGCCACTAAACATGACTGAATGATATAAAAAGGGAAGAGAGAGAGGGAGAGAGAGTAACCGACTACAGCAATGAAATATGAGCCAAATAGTAGTAAGGAATTTTATTTTCTTGCCTTATTAACATTATGTAGTAAAGAGAAGTATTGAAATATTGCAGTGGAAATTGGTGATTTTTTATCATCACAACTCGTATTGCTGGGCCCTGTTAATGAAAAAAGTGGATAAATCTTGATCCTACATGAAGTAAATTACTTCCTGTAGTACAGACGAAATCCACATTTTGTAGGTCCTTGATATTGAAAAATCGATTAACGGAAGAACAACTGCCCGACAGTCCATCAACACTAGCGCCTAAACTGTTCACATGATTTTCTTCAAAATTGATATTTTGTTATTACTCTGAATGAACTCAAGCCCCAATGACTTTCAAATGGATATTTTGATTTTTGAAGATATATGAAGTCTGAACATTTTCAAAATTTGTTAAAAATTGGTTCCAAATTTTTTTAGTAAACTTTATTCTTGAATAGTGTAAAGAAAGCTTTAAAAAAACGGTGCATGACTCATTTTCGTTGAAATCTCTGGATTTTCGAAAATTGCAGATGTTTTTCATGGTCTTCCTACAACTACAATATTAAAGATAGAAATATTTTCATGAATGAAATCTGTTGTTCAAAGACAAATCTTATAATAAGGTAATGTACAATTTTTCAAAAATATGAGTCATTTTAACGTAATTTTACCTGAAATATTGGCAACTTTTAACAATTAATTTATCAAAAAAGGCACAAAATTTTTTTCTTTGATAGAATAAATGATCCTTCAAAAAATAATGCATGTATCATTTTTGAACAATCTGAATTTTCGACAATTGTTTAAGTTAGAAATAAAGCAAAGAATCGCTGATTTTTTAAGCGTTGGGAAAGCTCAGTATAACTATGCAAGTGGTGATGTAGCGGTAATGTGCCTGGCTTGATTACTCAAGGACCTGAGTTTGAATCTCAGTATGTAAAAACATTTTTGCTTGGCAACCCTTTTGCAGGTTGATGTAGTAGTATTTATTGTGTAGCTGTTACAAATAACATGAGAAAGTATGTGATACATCAAATACAACCACAGAGTCAGAATGCTAGTTAGAATAGGAATTGCAGTTCTATAAGATAGAATTTTTATTACTTAAATTTTAAAGAAGGTATTTGTCTTTGTGATGTCTACAGACACCCAAATTGCTATATAAAGAATACAATATTGAAAACCATAGTAAAATCTGTTTGAAGTCTGAAAAAATCTCTCAATTTTCATAACTAATGAAAATTGCCAGCCAAATACAAAAATTTTCACTGACTGCCTTAACAAATTGGGGGACAGTTTTCTTTTTTGAGGGGATCACTTAACCCAAATCCTGATATCAACTTTGATCATAATAATTGACACATGGTGTAGTGTTAGTTAAAATTAACTTTTTGAATTTACCTATATAATTAGCTTTGTAAATATTTCTATGTAAGTAGTAATTCCCCCCATGGGTATGACTATTTCTTATTTTTGAAGATTCTCAATTAAAATTAATATAAGGTACAATACAGAATTTTATTTATTATTATTATTATTATTATTGTTGTTGTTGTTGTTCTTTATGGTAATGTTATCTATAATGCTCTCTTAGTATCATAATAATGATATGAAACAATTTTGTTTTATTGCAACATTCTTTCATCCTCTTTTTTTTAATGTATAATAAATGTAAATAAATTTTGCCTTTGCAGATTTGTATTACACCCGAGTTGCTCCATCAAAAACATTTGATGTTTTGAAAGAAGATTTTGATCACTTTCTAATAACAGCTGTTCTTCTTGGACTTACTGTTGTTTCTTACATTACCAGAAAACTGGCATCAAGAAAGGCCCTAAAACAAGCATGGAAGTAGTGTTTATTCTTGTATTGTGTGTGATTGAGAAACATAGAGAAAGAGCAGAGTGACTGTTAGAAGGGAACTTCAAGAAAGACAAGATATATTTGTTATTTGTTAATTTTTATCCAACTTTCAATTTAAAAATATTTATTATTGAAATGTGCATTGTTACATTTTTGATATCCCTCCAGTGTTAGAGTAATTTCATCCTTGAGGAATGTTAAAGATTGGTTGTGAATAACGTTTCCTTTGAATTATGAGATTTATTGTTAATTAGACCGTGGGTCTATTTCCAAGGTTATTCTTTGATTCCAATTGTTAAACCATCCAGAATAATAGGTATTATATTCTTTTACCTTACAGTATCCCATATTGCATGACGTCCTAGTCATTTTGATGTGTTAAATTCTTGATTTGTGTAATCAGATTGTAAATTTTAAAGGTGAGTTGGAAGATAAAATATTTGTTTGTTACAAAAATGCATTTTCATTTTGAATTTCAGTGTGATGTATGAATACATTAGGAATGGGAGGAATTTGAATGAATATGAATGTTTCATTTAAGAGCATAAAACAATTTAATATCACAACTAAACCTGCTGTCTTTCTTTATTTCACTTTGAAATTTGAAAACTGTTGGTAGCCACAAAATGATTCAAAGAGGTAAAAATCCAAGAAATCTCCTAAGATATTATTGAAGACTGAAACTACAATCAATGTTGTGTGATCTTACCCTGCATGATACATAAACTATTAACAGTTTATTATATCAGTTGAAAGATGAGAAAAACATCACATATGAATACATTTCACATTCTGAAAGCTGGATTTGTATTCTAGGATTTCAAGCATTTTCTTATACCAATGAAGCCATAAAAGATGGTAACCTTTCATTCTTTAATACTTTTCAGGATTTCAGCAGCCTCTTTCTTTGCCTGAAACAAGTAATATACCAGACAATTCAGTTGGCTAGTGCGGTATTTTCTGTGGTATAGTGTGCTTTGTGCATTGCAAGGTTCCTCAAGAGGGAAAGGGAAGTGATTTGTTTGGCTCTGTGCATATGAATGTGTGGCCAAATCAGCGTGCTTCTTTTCAGCCAGGTGTATGCCAATTTGAGTCTTGGTCAGGCCATGAAGCAAAGATCCATTCTCTTCTTCCAAGCACATGCAAACAAGGCACCTGAAAATAAAGCCACAAGCACATCCTTCCCATGTCCCTACCAGAAGCAGCATGTCTGTGAAGTATGCTTGTGTATAAATTTATACAAGTGATCGAGATAGCAACTTTTTCTCCCCATTTGAAAAAAGAAAGATAAAAATGGATCAAAATAAAAAAAATTAACATCCACCTGCATATCTTCATCGGTCCTGGCTGGATAAGCAGTTGTTAGTTTAAGATAATGGATGGCTCTCTCTTTGTCCTTTAGTCTCAAATAGGTCTTCCCAAGCATCAACAAATTAAGACTGCAAAAAATAAATCCAATTTCTTCAGTGAAATAGCTTAAAAATATCCTTAAATTCATTGAGATACTTTTTTTTAATTATTGTTTTGATTTAAATTTTTAATGAAGCAGGATGAGAAAATAGGTTTTTGGAGTTAACAGCATTTTCTAATTATTTTATATAAAATATTTGTTTATAAAATTCTTTTAATACAGTTCACAGCTATATGAAAGTACGACAAGTATTTCCATAATTTCATAGGAATGAAAGGGTGAAACTTCAAAAAACATAGGTGTCCTCATGATTCTTGAAATTTTCTTACATGCAGGGAAGCAATTCTCTGTTCCTCTTTTTTAGTACCAAAGAAGATAGAGCTTTTTGTCATAAAAGTTCTTTTGTTGGTTGATTTCCCATTATTGTTATTTCGTGTTTAGTTCTGAAAGCAAGTACTAATTGATGGAATTAAAAAGGTGTTTTATTTCTTAATGAGATAATGAAGATAAGAGAAACATTTTCTCACCTATAAAAGTTTGGATCAACTTCTTCAGCTTTTATAAAATACTTTAAAGCTTCTTCATAACTTGATGAAGGTGGTGTTGCAAAGAGAGTACTTGCTATCTTGCGCTGATACCATGGCATATCTGCAATACTAAAACACCTATGACCAAAAAAAGAAAAACAACAACAAAATATAAACCGTATTAAGACAAAATTCCTTGCTTATGCAGCCGTAAATATGACAAAGCTTTATTTTTTTTTTTTACCATGTGCCTAACATATAAAGGGTAGTAGCATCCTTAGGATTCAGTTCTGCTGCTCTCTGAAATTCAAGTGAGAACTGTGACAAAATGAATAAAAACACACTTAATGAAGATTGAATCAATAAGTACATACCACCATGTGATTTTTGACGTTCAAAAGTTCATTTATGCGTGCCTTTATACCTGCATATGAAGCATGAGCATCAAGCAAGATAGCGTACCATTTATGAGTAGCAAAATGGTTATCGTTTAGAGCAAGTGCACGCTTAATAATTATGAATGCTTCCACAACTAGGGCCTTTTTGATTTTAGTGTCCAGTTCTTCTTTGGAATGATTGTACAATGCTCGACAAATTCTCCAAAGTGCTTCCACATCATCACTATCCTGATAGGAAAAATAATAGAATTAATAATGCAGCCATCAGTAATTATTTCTTTTAGTAAATACTTTAGTTATTGTCACCTTATATTCCTTGAGAAGTTTATAGGTATCTTCGTAGTGATATGCATTGAACAATTCATCAGCTTCTTCCAGCAATTGCTTGGTTGCTTTCTTTAGTGGAGATCTATTATCATTTTGGGTGGGAGAAGCAGCATATATTAAGCCAAAAATTGGTATCCACTGACTGAACACTGGAGAGAACTCCCGGCGGCAGAGTTTATCACAGTGCCTGATTGGCTAGAATATTAATGCTTTAATTAGAATTACATGCAAATCATGACAATTTTAAGTATCGCTATCAACCGGAAATTAAAGCATAGGAAACAGGAGAACATTGAAGGGCATTCACCCCGATAGAAAACTTAAACGTCAAAACAATTTGCCAATGGGAGAGATGTATAAATGCATTTATGAGCATTAACATGCACAAAGGAGCAAAAGTTAACAATGGGACTCAACGATTAAATTATTTAAACCATTTTCTGGTGAGACTGTTGGGGTATGCAAGCAGGTGCATTGTGCTTTCACTTACTGCATTAGGAAACGCAATTTTGTGCTTATAGTTACGAAAGACGCTAGTGAATATGTAAAAAGCGACTCTGTAACGTTGAAATGCGTGCGTAATCATTGTTCCTGCAGGTACAGAAGCACTAAAAATAAAACGTTTATTACGTTATATTTCTTATCGTGGACGGAAACAGGCGGTGCACCGCCGAAGAAGCGCCTCGCCTGCTGCGCAAAGCTTGGAAGGGGCTGATCGGGAATGACCAAACCAGTGTTGGTCAACAACATTGCCTCCGAAGGATTTTACATTAAGGCAAATTTCACGTGTATTCATTCATTATTATTTTTCTTTCGCATTTACAATGTGGTGCATTCCGTTCGTTTAACTTCGCATTAGAATGACATTTCGCGTGACCTGCCAACATAACCGCACATAATGACTCATGTAAGATACATTATTTCTGTGTTTTTTGCGTTTTTATTTGTAAAAGGGAAGATAATCGCATTTAGAGAATATAAGAATTACATTAGATGCTTTCAAATAAGTGATCAAGTACCCATTAATTCTCTACTGAAGAAATTTTGATTGGTTGGTGTGAAAGCGGGAATTATAAATGTACGAAATGCCTGGGTGAGAGGGGGGGGGGGAATACAGCATCATTATTTTCCAGTAAAAGATTGTTATACCAGCTATGATGAACATAATTATTTATTTATTAAATACTTATAATTACTATGTATATTTACTATGCTACACACAATTATTAAATATTAATTAATTAGTTATTTTCATCATAATACTAGACCCGAAGGAAGCCAGTGAATAATATTCACCCATTGAGTAAAAAGCTTGTCTGCAACGATGAAATGTGTGCTTAATAATTGTTTTTGTGGATACAGAATAAATGTTTATGTATTACATTATATAAAAAATGTACCTTTAATCTGCATTAACACCGTAAGAAGGATGTCCAATAGGAAGGTATGGTTGCTGAGTTACCTTTCTCAATTAAAAGATTCTTTAGTCCTTTGTGAAATTACCAAATCAGTAATAGAGTAAGGGATTTTCTCAATTGGACTTTCCCCAGTTGGAGGAAGATAGGATTATTGATGAGTTTTTGAGATTTCTTTGATTGAGTGAGGTAGTTGAATGAAGAGATGTGAAGGATATTATTATATTGGTGTCTGATGTATGTATGTGTATGGGAGGGTTCATATATTCGTCTGTTTTAATTGTAATATCCAAAATGGAACATGTGATGATGTTACTAATTCTTAATTGGAGAAAATACATGAATATACATTCTCCATGAAGATACTTCTGTTCAAAGAATAGAATAAATGTTGGATAGATTAGCTTATTTTTCTAACATTTGTATCAAGGAATATAAAAAAAAAACTGTTAGAAGATAAAATGGTCATTGAGTTGAAAATGACACATGCCTTTAATAGGTAAAATTTCTAAATATGATTATTGTCTATTTTCTTTGAATGTCTTGTAATGCTGAACATAAAAGATGAATATCCATCAATGAATGGAGCCAGTTTTCAGTTAAAAGTTAGAAAGTTTATATTCAAAATGTGTCTAATATTCATACAAAATGATACTCTCTGAATGTGATAATTTCCCTATGAATCATGAAAAATGATTCAATATCAATATAATAAATTGACTCAATAAAATTAAAGCTTTTTATTTTAATACATTTATTGCAAAATAAAGAAAGAATTAATTTGTTAACATTTACTTTGATCATCTAATCATAAGAAATAAATTTTTAAAGTTCTGTAGAACAGTTTAAGCTTTACAAATGAATTTTTTTTTGAACTTGAAATTAATATAAACTCAGATCTAGAGAATTTATAATTTTATCATAGTATTAGGGTCTAAATAGGTAGCTCATTGGTTCGCATGCTCATTTTCCACAGCACAACCCCGGATTTAATTCCCGACCAGGTAAATAATAACTGTACGCTTTCCTTACAAATGTCCCAATATCTATTGGTGTGTGATGATGAGAAAACCCGCCTAGGGTTATGAAGACCTGTATATATGGTGAAGGGATGTCTTCATTCTAACCACACAAACCCCTTATCCCATATGGCTGAGAGGCTGGGTCAGCCAAAGCCTAAAATGGGCTGTTGAGACTTAGGACAGGACAGGACAGGACAGGACAGGACATACTATTAGGGCAAAAAATATGGATTCAGTTTTTCAATATTTCCAAGCATTGAAGTTTAATTTTCCCTCTCTACATAGCTTAGTAATCCAGGTGGTAATCTTTATCAATAGATGGTAATCCTTAGTAATCTTTAGTGGTCAGTAACCAATGGATGTATGTAAGCTATTTAATATAATAGCTAGAGAAGATCTACTGTGAAATATGAGGCACTTATAAGTAATTGGTTATTTTTGACATTTTTTTATTCAAGTGAAAGGTAATTTGGTTGAAATTTAAAGAACTTTTTAATAGAAAGGACATATCGTTAATCACATGTTTAAAATATTTGTAATCCTCCTGAAAAAAGATCATATTTATCTTAATGTAAGCACTAGTCAATGTTTATCTGTTTTCCTATCATTTGCAGGCTTCCTGCAGTGATAACCTCAACTCAAAGTACCAGACAAAAACAACAACCAACTTCACTAAAATTTCTCCACAAGATAGCTGGAATAGCATGGTGAATGACTGTTTGATGCCAATCAATGCTCTATTGTCACAAGTTAAGCAAAAATACAAGAACTTCAATTTTGGAACCTAGAGTCTGGACTTTGCGAACTGCAAGTGTAGCAGAAAAAGTCAATAAATGAGGCTAAAGAAATCATTGAGGATATTTGATGACTAGAGACCGGAAAAATATGTAGTATTAAACATCAAAATATGTATATAAATATGTAATGAAAACGGTAAGAGTATGTAATTAATATGTAAAATAGGATGTAATATGTAATATCAAAATTCTCTAATTAAAAATGATTTACATAGCAAGAAATTACATTTAGAAAAACTGCTCCCTTTACATCATACAACTTTCTTGTATGTAGTAAAAGCTTAATCTATTGTAATCTAGGACAGTAGTTTAGCAGCCAGGCTAATCGCAATAGAAGCCATCGCACAACCTGGCGAGATATACAACCAGCAAACATACACCTTAGCATCTTCATTGAAGTGTTACACGTTGGTGGTCGCAAATTTTTCTCGGAAGTTATGGTTACTCATCACCAAATGCGGTGTCAATGATATTTTGGACACCTAGATTTCCCCAATAATGTAGAAAAAATTTGAAAAAAAAACAAAAAAACATCTTTTCTTAATAAAATGGAATTAAATTGAAGAAATTTGATAAAATAAGAAAATATATTGTGAAAACAGCAAAATATGTAATGCAGTACTAAATATGTAAAAATATGTAACGAAAAAATTCGATATGTTGTTAGGAGGGCTATGATTCACCAAGATTACAATTTTGAGAACGGTAAGTAGAAAGACAAAAAATATGTAATTACATAAAAATCCGGTCTCTATTGATGACCATAAGATTGATAATATTGCAATTCAGAAACCAGATGGAAAGAGAAATGTGTACTTTATTTAGGAAATCATGCAAAAATTTAACACAAAGAGAAGAAGGACATAATGAATTTGACATACCTTTTGAGGAACCCATATTTTGTACTGTGAATAGGAAAGATGGTATGAAGCACCCTTACACGAGATAAATATTACAGTAGATTTCAGGTTGCAAGTTAAAAGAGAGGAGATCTATCAAGTTGCCCAAGAAGATTGGTGATAATCAAAGAGAATTAATAAATTTTGCAATGAGAAAGCATACGATCTGTATACTGCAACATTACAAACTAAAAGATGCTTTCCCATAGTAGCTATTAATAGGCAAAAGAGGAGCTAGTAGCATTCTAGTTTCTAGATTTTTCTGAGGAAGTAATTATATATTGGACCATTATTTATTAAAGATTAAGTATTGATGTTGGCGGAGATTATGATGGAAGCATAATGAAAAACAAATTTTTGATGGTAATAAGTACCACACATCTGAAAAAAATTGAGGAAAAATATAGTGCAATTTGTAGATCTACTCAAATGTAATAATGAAAGAAATTTAATATATATTTCAAAGAAACAATCACACTATGAAATGAAGAAATGCTGCAGTCTTAAAAATCAATCAATAAACTAGAAGTTTGGATGAATATAATACAATGAATAATTCTAACTTTGTTAGTGCATGAAATTATGAGTCTGCAACTGGAAGATCCTAGGTTCAAATTTTGATGGAGCATGGAATTTTGACATTGCTAATTTGTTAGTTGAAATCAACGTTAAGTTAAAACCTAAGTTAAAATTCAAGAGGCTCAAGTTGGTCATTTCTGTAGTTTCTTCCTAAAAATTCCAGGCAAATGCGAGGTCAGTACCTTTAACAACACTATCATTATCAATATCATCAACTGTTATTGTGTCCCACTCTCATCCTTAAGGCTATATATTCCTCTTTCTTCATGTGGCCCATCCCCCATTGATCTAAGAAAATCTCTGTCAAGCATCAGGGATCTGGAATGCAGCTACAGGCTGCAAGATTCGAGAGTATATGTTTCGTGGTGAGTTTTTGGAAATAAAAAATTTAAGATAAAGAATTTAAAAGGATGCTTAGGGGCAAGGAAGTTATTTGAAGTGATCTTAACTAACTATAAGACCACAGAGAGAAACTTTCAAAGCAAGGAATATCATATTTAGGTTTGGGAATAATTGTAAGCAATTTGGAAATAGGATAAATTAAAACAGTTAATATGTTTGACGAATTCTCTATTTTCATTTTTTATTTTCATTTGTACACAATCTCCTTTTACATATCAGTAAAAATATTGAGAAGAAAATTGAACAATTGTCATCTAGAGGTAATTTCAGTTGAGAAGTAAACATTTTCTCTTTGTTGTTATGCATCTGACTTTGGTATACATAATGAGAATACATTGTATATAGTGAATCTGTATTGTATATAATGAGAACACGTTGAACATAATGCGAATGTATTGTACTTTAGCTTTTTAGCCCTCTCAGCAATTCGCTTATCTCAACACATCAAAACTCCTACACCACAAGTTCTCAGGGCATCTGCTCCATCTCCTTCTCATATTCCATTAAATCTGTTGTTTGGATGGTACCCTCCCTCTCTTCAACTATCAGAGATGGCCTTAGGCCTTACAAGATGGTTGGAGAAAGGCCCATCATGCCGCAACACACAAATAAACATCCATGCCCAACCTCCTCCCCTGAGGTGCTTCTGCCATAACAATCTGGGCTACTCAGATCAGCTGAGAATGGATATTGCATTTTGGTATATTCAATGTGAATATACCGAAACACTATTTTGTTTTTTAAAAGGAAACTCATAAAATTGTTATTATGTACAACTCCTGCTAGATTAAGACCTTGACTAGATCTATTATCATATTCAATTTTGAAAATTTATGGTGATCACCTCTTGTCTTCATGGTGGTGTATTTCCCAGATTTCCTTTGATAAAGGACCATGACAAGTAAATGAAATACTTCACATACTAGGAACTACATCTTTTGATAGTTTAATGCAATGTTTTAGAGATAATTCATATATATCTCTACTCTTACTTGTTCAAAGAATTGCATTTGAAACTAGTCCATTGTTTGGGAGCGAGGTTGATCATAATATCCTCATTTCAGTTTTTTAAATAATTTTTTGAATTTCATTGAACACTGTCACATAAAAAATAGTCAATTAAATATTGCCAATATTCACTCACTTTTTCACAACACAGAAGTTTTGTGTTTCTCAAAAACACTCACTTAAGAAATGTTTTATGCAATCAGCTGTGATATTTAGCACAATTTCCCTGGTGATGCACATCTTTCTGCAATGACTTTGCAAATGCAAAACCAAATTAAAAAAATCTTCTTTTCTGTAGATCCCTCTTTCATAGACTTGAGATCTATTTAAATTTGCTGATTAAACTGTAGGCATAAAAGTTCATCCTTTCTGGAATTCTCCATTTTTGAAATGGAGAGCTTTCTTTCAAAGATTTCCATTGTTTTAGAACTGTGCCTCAATGTTTTGTAAATCAGCTGTAAATACAATAACTGTTGCACGATTTCATCTTTTGGCAATTTTGCTTTAAGATTCCTTGTGATGTGAAATGTGTACAGCTGCTATATCCTCTTTGGGAGCATCTTTATCTCCCCAACCCCAAACTCCTCCATGGGCATGACTTCCATCTCCAGTACGCTGGGCTCTTCTTCGAATATATTCATTTGCGACAGATTTCAGGTCGTAGGCAAGGCCTAATTTGGCACAGCAATCTATGAATCCAGCTGTCATATTTGTACCATAATTGCCCAGCTCAGCTGTCTTGTAATCCCAGGGGAAAACATGATGATAGTTATGCCAACCCTCTCCTAGGCTTACAATTGCAACACCTAAATTCTGTGTTGGGCTGATATTTCTGTAACAGAATAACAATTTTGTTTTATAAATGCTGACAAGAAATATCAACAATGTTACATTTCCCACTTAACATATTTATCAAGTTTGTGAGTATAAAAGCAGGAAAAGTATCAATTTTACTAAAAATTATCAATAAAA
Source organism: Acheta domesticus (assembly GCA_031308135.1). Lineage (NCBI taxonomy): Eukaryota > Metazoa > Arthropoda > Insecta > Orthoptera > Gryllidae > Acheta > Acheta domesticus. The sequence continues at coordinate 57,814,003 of JAHLJT010009436.1, forward strand.
CCATTTTATTCTTAAATACTTACTTGTCATATGGTCGCATTCCCCAAATATGAGCTGCACTATTCACTAGCCATGTTGCATGGAGTTGAAAAGTATATCTAGCCAAGGTCACATAGTAAGCCACATACAATTGTTCTCCCCAAAAGAATGAAGGAATCCATGAGGGTATGCCAAAACACCACATTACCATGAGGGGGATGTAATACCTGGACAGAGACAGGCAAATACAATAGAAGCAAATTGAAAAATATAAACCACAGTAATAAAAAACTAAAAATAATTGTAAATGGCCTTAGATGTTTTCAGAAATGTAATATTGGCATTTTTTGGCTTTGGATTTTCTGTAAAAAGTCTAATTGGGAATTAATCTTTTTTTCAGCAGGAAAAGTGTTTTAGAGTTCCCCTACAATTTATTGCCGTTTTGACGTTAAATAAATAAATAAATACATAAAAAACTGGATAAGAAGAATTTAAATATGTACCACACACATGTATGAATCAACAGATTTTTCCCGTCGATTTTAATTAAATTTTAAAAAATATCAACAACTTTTAACTTCTTTTGGATAATTATCCAATAAAAATATATTAATTTCCATTGTTTACGTTCGTTTGCGTGAGAAGTGGTGAGGCGTACCTTTTCTGCCACATGACGATCGAGTCGGCCTCCAGGTCGCTCATGTCGAGCTTCTGGCCGCGCTCTCGCACGTGCGGGTGCTTGCGGAGCATGAGCCAGCCCATGTGGGAGAAGAAGAAGCCGCGCGAGCTGTTGTGTGGGTCGGCGTCCGTGTCCGTGTACTTGTGGTGGACGCGATGATCTCGCACCCACTCGTAGATGTGATTCTGCGCAGGAAGCAAAAAGGCCGTCAGGTGGCTAGACTTGAAAAGTCTGGATACCCCGGCCGGTAATTACGTGAGTTTGCAGAAAGGGCGGTTCCAGAAGTGCGACGCGAGGTGACGGGTTTGTGGTTTAATGTAAAAAAGTATTAGATAATTTTCTGATTTGTAAGGAGGAAGCCAAATTAGGCATACCAAATTTAAATTATGTTGCCCCATTTGGTGAATTAAAAGCTTTAAAGTTAACCACTAAATACTGCCTGTTAACTAAAGTGACACATCTAAAATATTGTCATTGTCAGAACAGTTTAATCTGTACGGTGCCATTTATTTCGGGGCAAAAGATAAAAGAGTTGTACTCTCCTTTACCGGCTAACTTGAAAATTAATCTTCATAAACATTTACTAGGAAAAATATACTATTTTCTAAACATTTCTTCACTTAATGCTAACGATCATAATTGGGTTCTCTCAATTGGCCAAATTGTAACGTTGCGCAAAGTAACTCGTGCAACCATCAAGTTGGAACTTGCGCATCCATTTTGCTTTCCTTTTGTAAAATAATATCGTATTTTAACAGGGTTGTTGGAAGGCCATGGCCATAATCCGTATGTTCCCTCCACTCTGGTTCCGCACCTGAGACCAACCCGTCGTGTGTACATTCAAGAACCTTGTAATTTCTCTCTGACAATTTCATTCAATTTATCGCAATATGAGCGAACGTTAATTATGTGTTTTCAATTAACTATTAATTAGGCTTATTTTTATCTTTTTTTTCAGGTACAGTGATTTTTCCTTTCTAGCAATATACCGATTGTGAAACAAGCGCATTGTACTCTATAAGATGTTTTGACTCATTATCGAGTAACTTTCTTAAATGCGTCTTATATTGCAACTTTAATTTAAAATTTTTTTTCTCGGAATGCGAATACCCAAAAGCACGGACGAGACAAAATAACTTGGTTCACGTTACTAATATCATCATATTCTTCGCAGCAAACAACTGATCAAATTAACAATACGGATTTTAATTTTGTACCTATTTATTCTTTTAACTATACTTTTATAAAAATCTAATTTTTATATAAACACGCATGTCAATTTGAATATCATAAACTTTGAAATTACATTCAAATTACAACTTGTAAATGAAAAATCGTGTTTCAAATAGTAGGTTTTCGAATGGGTTTTATGGCAGCCACTGGGAGGTAATAGCAAGTTTTTTTAAAGCTGCCATTAACAAGAAGCAGAACCATACCCTTTGAAATTACGAAAACAATTTACCGAACTGCAAAGAATTGTCAATTTAAGCAGAAAATTGGCCAAATTCAAGTGTTAGAAATTTGTTCAATACATATGTGAATGACTGAGGGAGGCATCGCATCTGCAATGAAATCGATTGCAGTTTTTTCCTTTCGGAGTACTCCGTCGGTTATAGTATTTACATAGTATATAATTACACCATTGACCTTTTGTGAAACATAATATACATCGAATCCTAGTAGCAAATACGAAAACGGAGAAACAAACAAAATAATATTTAATTCGCGTTTCTCACGAAATGATCACCCCAAAAGGTTTTTACTGCAAGAAAAATGAGTATTTTACTGAAAATTGTCTGACCTTTTTATTGGGACGCTTTTGCAGAGTCAGAAGCCACTTGAAGAGCCAAGATTTTTGAGGCGCTTATGGACATGATGCTTCGGACCGAAGGGTGATGGATGGGTTTCAATTCTGCCCAGGACTTGAATGTTTGTCCCTTGTCCGTCGTCTGTGTTGAGGGGAGGAGAGCATCACATTGTGCTGATCGCAGACACGCGGAGCTCGCAAGTGGACATCTAATGTGTGTTTCGACATGCACCTCATAACTTTGGATATAATGGATAAATGGTTTCGACAAGTTGGAAAACAAGCCGGTCATGCGGTTGCGTCGCTGACCGGGAGGTCTTAAGGTTCGAATACCGATATTAGCGGATTTTCGACTGTGTAGCTTCGTAGTTATTCTACGATTTTCTTAACTCTGCCCCTGACAGGAATCAGTTGTTTCGCTGCCATCCAATCGTGAGCTTAAATGTCGCTACTGTGACATGGTGACGTTCAAGCTCCCGATTGGATGAAAGCGTCAACAGCTGATACTGTCAGGGGCAGAGTTAAGAAAATCGCAGTATATGTCGAATTTAGCCACTGTATGGAGAAGAATTCTAGCGGCATGCTACTCCGATCGGTAGTTTTCCGTAGTTCCTCTGGTCACCTCCATACCATACCCTAACGGACCGCCGATCTTTCCTTATCGTTGCCCCCTCCCCTCAGATTTACACGTACTGTACCAGTTATGTCGGGAGAGTGGTCAGGAGCTGAGAGCCTTTCTCGGCTGGGACGTTGCCCCGCTGGGGGAGATACCTTGGAGGACATCTCACAAGACGAAGTGTAGGTCGACGCCGGAACCCACGTCAAGCGAAATGAGACACACCGTCGTATCCCTGAATATTACATGGACTGTACTTAGGGGATTAATCACCGTAGTAGTTGCCGTTCCCGGAAACACTAAATAATCAAACTAGTTTCGGCGGAAAATAATTCTCAGAAGTGACGTCGCGATTAGATTTATTTTCTCTGCATTTCCAACAAAATATGTTTCAAGGGGGCTCCCCCGCTGCTCGCAAACGCAGGTCTGCTTCCGAGGCTCTCACCTGGAAGGCGATCGTCTGGCAGATCATGAGGAAGAAGCGCAGCGGCCACGTCGCCTTGTAGGAGCGGTGCGCCCACAGGCGGTGAGCGCCGGCGGTGATGCCCAGCCCCGCCAAGTGCGCGTACACCAGCGCTGCGGACAGGCGACACTGCAATGAACTACTCGTTCAAGCGAAACCGCGACTCCACTACCCACAAATGGCGTGGTTCGATTTTCAGCAAGTTGCATTTAACAGTCAACGTGTTGTGGAGACTCATGTCGACCTCAAAATCGCTATCTGTCATTTTGGGGGAAAATGATGTTTTGATATTTTCTTCTCATGGCAGATCTACATGTTAAAACAGTTTTCAAATCACACTTGAAGAAAAGATCTCTGTAAAAAAGGCATTTGCGCATAACTTTATTAGAAACTTCTAAATTTTCAAAATGTTCTTCTGTAAAATTTCCTCAAATTGAGAAAGAACTTTGTAAAATTCTGAAGCTGCAACATGTCACCATATTCAAGCTCTTTCAATCTTATCTCACTCTTGAACAACCTAAATACATTTCTAAGGCTTATAGCTGATTCCAATTAAACATTCTGGGTATATTGTCCCATATGTTGCTAGATGTTATTCAGCGTAATGCAAACATTCAAAACATTATTATATTTTGCATCAAACAGCTCCGGTGGTTGTTAAATCAAATCAATGAAAATTTGTATTTATGATTTATGAACATGATTTTAATATTTATTGCGTTTCCCGCTCTGCAAACATTGTATCTAAATTTTGTTTAAACGCTTAAGAATTCTATTTTCTCAAATGAGCCGATCCGGGTAGCCGAGATCGATAAAGCAGTAGTGCCGTGGCCATCTCGGAACGAAGGATCATGGGTTGGAATCCCAGCCTCGGGCATGGTTGTGTGTGTTCAGTGATTGTGCGTGTTTATGTGTTTGTGTGTCCCTGTGGTTGGCCAGAACAATATAAAAATTGAGTGTGCGGAAAATTAATAAAAATGAGCCCGCCCCCTATTAGCGCCGATCCCGTAAAAACGGAAAAAGGCAAGAATAAAAAAAAATTCTGAAATTATTATTATTATTATTATTATTATTATTATTATTATTATTATTATTATTATTGTATTATAGCATGTTACAATCCCGATAGAGGATAAGATTATCCAGTTATCAAATGGGAATTAACTGGTAGAATTTCAGCAAATACTTTTTTAAATTTTATAAGTGATATTTAAAGACTTTCGAATATTTTTACTTGACAAATTTACAATGTTTGAGTTGTGTTTCTTTAATATTGACATTTACAAATTTTAACACAGATTCGTGACATTCAATTGTTTTTTCAATGTATCTAAACGTTATTTACAATTTTTGCAACATGTTTTGAGTATATAGATAATTCATTCTGACATTTTGTAGAATATGGCATAAGAAACATAACTCGTGGACCGTAGACACGAAAACTTGTTTTTATATACCAACATTATAAACGTCCTTTTTCGGTACAAGAAATCGTTCTTAAAGTGGCATTTTAGGGCACACATTTTGACGCATTAGCCGTTTATGGCATGTATAATTGCGACTTCACACATTCAGCTAATTGCAGCGAGCGAATAGGGAGGTGGTTACGGTAAACTATACTCTTTGCGGTAAACCGCGCAGCCGAGCACCGTTATTTTCGCATACATGTCAACTACCCGTGACGTCATAATAAAGTTGTTTCCAAAAATTGACTTTAAATAATTAACAAATTTATGTTATGCAATAATTAACGTATGCAACTCGTTTATAATGTTTTCTTGCATTCTCACACATTTGAAAACTCGCTCCTAACTCTGGTTTTGAAAACATACTTATGTAATAATGCTTAACATTATAAACTAGTTGTACTACCTATTTTAAGGACCTAGGAATCGTTTTCAAATCATGCACGATTGTAAGGTGTGGTAGCTTAGCATGTGTTGGGTAATTGCACGTGAGCCTGCTGTTTTCCTTTTTCCTCATAAAGTGCGGCATTCTAATTATTTTCGTGTAAAATAAAAATTAAATGTTTTATGCACCCCTGGGGACCGTGTAACTGATTTTGCCCGAAATTTTGGTCGGCCGTTTTTGTCCGACGTTCCGGGTTTGTTCAAACACGTGATGGAAAATGAAAATGTTTAAAGTAAACTCGATCTCTTCCGATGGCGTCCGAAAACATCGGCCGTCGGAGAAAGAAATTTTATTTGTTTTTATCCGTTCGACATCGGAAGACCGAAATTTAGGGGCACAATCGGCTCCATTATGACCACCGCCGACGGCTACGGTCACAGCGCAGCCGAAATGTTGGTCGCTCGCTACCGGGCGTCTGCGAGCGAAATCGTCCGACTTATTTCATTCGAAAGGCACCCGAATGTTGCTCTCGAAATCGCCCGAATATTCAATTCATTGTTTGAAACATTTGCGAGACGCGCGCTGAAGACCATCTACGTGTATTGGAGTTAGCCTTGGTATTACAGATGGCCTTGACTGTCCAGCTGATTTCGGGCGAATGGAACCCTCAAAATCAAACGAAACAGATCTTCGTCCGACAGCCGCTGTTTTCGGATGGCCGTCGAAAGAGGTCGTTCGCGTCCAATTTGCCCATTTCCTTTACTAGCACGTGTTTGAACGAATCAGGTACATCGGACGCACGTGACGGCCGAGCGAAATATTGGGCAAAATCGGCTCCAATATGATCGATGTCTAGCCGTTCCGGTCGACGTCATTGCGACGCGAACCTTTGAATTCGCAGATACTCACACCGGGAGAGGTGGTTCAGTGCATCAACTGATGTCATTGCAGTGCGTCTGACCGGAGGGTCCTAGGTTCGAGTCCCTGACAGCGGTAGGATTTTCTACATTAGCTACAAAGCTAGATCGAATTCAGCGCTGGCTGAAGGAGAATTCTAGTAGCCGGCTGCGGACCGCGCTAGAATTCCTCTTCCTTGTCCTATCCTCATCCCTTACACACACACATACAAACACACACACAAACACACACACACACACACACACACACACACACACACACTAGCATGCACTACACTACCACTCATATCTCCCATCAGCGGGGCACCGCCGAAGCCGGGACAAGCTCTATTTTGCGATTTTTCCATAGCTGCCTCTCAAGCCCCGTCTTCTCGATGGAATATATCAAGGCATTTAGCATCTTTCTCAGTCGTGCCGCTGGATGTCGCATGATCAAGCAGTGCTTGATACGGTCTAGCAGCACGACCTTGAGAGGCAGCTATGGAAAAATCGCAATGAGCTTGACCGGGCTGCGGCCCCTGCTGTGAGAAATACCTAGCTGGGGAAAACCACGCTAGTCGACGGTGGGTCGGCGCCGGATCTCGCCTTCCAGCAGGGGAAGGTCATCAGCCACCGCCCGATGAAAAAACATATACTACACTTACGGGACTAACGACTCCAGTAGTTGACGCGCCGGGAATCACTAATCAATCAACAATCAATGCTACTCACTGAAGAGCACCGTGCGCCACTGCGCCGCCGTGCCCAGGAGGTAGAAGCCGTAGATGGCGGTGGTGTGCAGGTACACGAAGGCCAGCACGTTCCGCCAGACGATCTGGCGCGAGGGCCGCTGCCGCTTCCCGTGCGAGGAGCGCCGGCGCGCGCGGTGGGAGGCGGGGGCCTTGGGCTCCTCGCGGATGTTGGCGTTGGCGTCTAGCACGAGCGAAGCTTCCACTATATTCGGCGCCATCGCTGTAGGATTCTGAGGAATAGAAAATGCATTGTAAATGCGATATCACAGATGTTTCTATAGTTCATGGTTGTTTTCAGGACACTTTACTATTTTTTACTGCTTATACATACAGTGGTGTGCCTACGGGGAGAGATCATGAGTCTTCAACCCCTCGTAGACCGATGACACATGTTCACAAATATAGATTTTGATAACAGTTTATAATACCGAAAGACATTTAATGTCTCAATTGAATACGTTATAAATACTGCAAATCAATAAATACAACATGGGATGGACACTACATCTTTAGCCCCATGGAAAAATTCTGTTAGCACCTTCTGTAGGTGTCAATTTTCTGGACTCTTAAGCGTACATTTCATTGTAGACTGAACTCGTAGTAAATATGTTTAAAAGTAGGGCTGTTCATATATAGCATGTTCAGGTAAAATGCGTCATAAAAGGCCACGAAAGATGACCATGGGATTCGAAATTTCCTGACATTCCTTCCGTCTAATTATTTTTTTATAAATTCTTCCGTATTTTATTTTTTTCTGACTGTGGAAAGGTCAGGCTAGGCTAGACTTCCCGCCGAGCTCCATTGCGTGTTGCATCTCCGAAGAGCGAAACTTCAAGAGCGAGAGCTCCGGACGGGGCATATGAAGGACCCAACAGCTTTTTCTAACCCAATTAATATAATTTATAACGTTCCCTTTGGTCGTTGTGGATATTGAGAAAATTAAATTTTCTTTCTCGTGAAGGTATGATGAATGGTATAACTCACTACACCAGGATATGCTGGTTTACCTAGCGGACCTCAATTAACAGATATTTCTCACAACTGTAGCTCATTACTGGCGTGTTTGTCAGCAAAATGCCTTAGAGATTTATCATATTGAGTGAAAACTAAAAGGGACTAAGAGATAATGACTATTCAAAAATAGTTCGCACAAAAGTGTTTCTATTGTGTAAGAATTTAGAACCTGTATCCATTTTCCGTATGTTATCAATGGCGAGAAAGTTTGTCTCAGGCATTTGAAAACACTCATTTTCTTGTCCTCTACGTCAAATAGCACAAATAAACTGCCTTTACTATAAACAAGATGAATCTGTTTTGAAATTGCAACGAAGCTGACGAGACTAGAAAAGAAGAAAGTGAATTCGAAAGAAGAAATAACAGCATATGAGGACGGACGCAAAATATTATTTTGTTTTACAAGAAAAATAATAGAAATTTAAAGAAAAGTCTGATATTTCTCGTATTTACTTCCGAGGAAGATGTTAAGTGAATTCCAATCGTATGAATCAGCATGAGCAATTTGTTGCTAATAACCCAAAGCAATATCCCAAAACCTATGGAACATTTTTTTCTTTCTCGTGTACTACTTGCGTAGTAGAGAAAGTTTTGTAATGCAGCGGCAAAAACGGGAATTTTTCGCCAGAAAAACTCCTATTGTAGGCCCTTGTTATAAAAAAATTGGCTGATGGAAAAGACATCCGTGCGTGTGTCTGTCCGCCCGTCCGAGGGCAGCACTACAGCCTAAACTGTTCAGACGATTTTCTCCAAAATTGATATTCCCCATCGATCTGACCGAACTTAAGTCTTGCGAATTTGAAAGGAATATTTTGATTTTTGGAGATACTTTACATAAAAAAAGCACTTTCTAAAAAAACTTGTAATTACATTTTTTCATCAAATAGAAAAACATACGATTAAAAATGTGTATATCGCATTGTCGTCGCAATCTCGGAATTTTTTGAAAATTGCAAAAATTAAAATTTTTGACGTCTTTCTACAACTACGACATTAAGATAAATATTTTTGTAAATGAAATCTGTTCTTGAAAGACAGCTCTTTAAATAAGATCACGTACGATTTTTCGAAAATTTGAGCAGTTTTCAGATGAAATATTTTGAGAGAAATACAGACATTTAAAAATATTTTTTCCTAAAACGTCTGCAATTTTTTCTTTAATTCTTTTTCACAATTAGAGCAAAATACCTTGATGAAAATGTAGCATATCCATGTCAAGTGATCTCTTTACTTTGATTAATCTCTGCTAAATTGTTAAAAATTAACATCGCAAAAGTACATTATTGATGATAGATATTTTTCTTAAAATCTATTAAAATATATCTTTAAAACAGGCCACATACATTTTTTGGGGAAAAAGTTGTTTCGCTTCTTTTTGGGAAAAAAGAGTAATTTTTGCTTGAAGAGAAAGTCGCTTAAAAGATATTTTCTTAAAATCAACTGCCATTTTTTAAAATTTTTCTCTCGAATAGAACAAAGTACGTTTATAAAAACGGCGCAGCGCTGATTTTCGGTAAACTCTTTATATTTTCGAAAATTGCAAAATACGTACATTGCAAAACTGCAATATTGATGATTAAGGTTCTTTACTTCATGAAATTGTTTTTCAATACAAGATATTTAAATACGTCCATATACAATTTGTTGAGAACATGAGTAGATTCGCATAATTTCTGCAAATCTTCAAATAGCAAATTCGAATTTTCCGTGCTTCTTTTGCTTTCTTCTGCGAGCTTTCACGAGATATCAGGCTGCAATACAATGACAACGTCGCGACACGACATATTGAAGTTATCAGAATTAATTCTCATTGTTGGAGGATGTTTCTGGCTTCGTTTTGGACTGTCGAATTTGTGTTGATGTAAAATAATTAGTTTAAAAGAATTAGTTTCCACCCCTAATGCTCTGCGTATGGTAATGACATTTTCAAATGATGGCTGAGATGTGTTAATAAGAACAAAAATTGCGGAATTATAAGTAGGTAACCGTAATATAAGTATTACGTAAGTTACGAATTATGTAAATTACGTAATGCGAGGAAGAACATGCTGTTGTAGCGCAACTAGTGTGTAGATTATATTCGCGTTATAGAGAGGTTTCAAACAGGGGAATACTAATGTAATTCGGGAATACATCGACTAAAAAAGCCTAACTTGTTACTTGTATTTTTCTTCTAAACAAGGAAACCTAGACGCACGTACACTCCGAAACGTTTGTGAACAGCTTCCCTTACAACACACCCTCGTATTTCCCTTGTTCATCGTGCGTCATTGACGGATGTCATGTGGGTTACACATAGCCCGATAGCTTTCCGCGGCCAGTCGATAGCTTTCCGCTTCAGGGTACTGGAGAACACCCTGATCACTTCGGAATTCATGGGGGGGCAAAGCGAATTCGCGGAAACTTTCCTCGAATTTCTCCCGTTTCCCCTAGTACCTATCATCCCTTCAAGCATTCCATCTTAATACTCATGATTCATCACTTCACCTGTCATTAACATGCGAGACCGTCATCAACGCACGTACCAAAGTTCGAGTGAGACCCATGGCGACCGCAATGAGGTAAAATGTCTGTGGAGCTCAGACATTGCGTCATCTCCCCGAATTCAAATCGTAGAAATATTTATTTTATCAAAGTAAATGTACAATTTTTTTTGTAACAAAACAATCAGTAAATACGATAGAAAATATGAATAACAACAGCAAACTAATGTTAATAAATTCGAATGCCACGCTATCCTTAGCTCTCGCTCTCAGGGAGACTGATTGACCGATGGCCCGGTGTACCACCTGATGTCACTGCAGTGCCTCTGACCGGAAGGTCCTCGGTACGAGTATGTAGGTTCGAGTCCCGACGGCGGTAAGATTTTCGACACTAGCTTGTCAGCTAGGTCGAATTCAGTTGCTTTCTGGAGGAGAATTCTAGCGACCGGCTGCTATGATCGGTAATTTTCCGTGTTTTCTCCCATTAACACCAGGCGAATGCTGCAGCAGTACCCTAGCAAACGAGCCACGGACCGCGCGCGATCTTTCCTTCCTCTTCCTTGTCCTGTCGCAGGGGAGGGGGCTTAGAGTTGTTCCGGCTGGGGCGGTGCCCCGCTGGTGAGAGATACCTGGTTTGGGAAAACCCCGCTAGTCGACGGTACGTCGGCGCCGGATATCGCCACCTCAGCGGGGGAAGATTACTGCCACCTCTCGATGAAAGAAACATGCACCACACGTACGGGACTAATGACCTCATTTGTTTATTCGCTCGGAATCACAATCAATTAATCAATCAATAAATCAATCTGACAGTTCTCACGAGCGCCGAGCACCGATAATTCATTCTTGATTGCGTAACCACAAAGTGGATGTTTCAGATTTTCGCATTACTTTTTATACTACAGAATGAAAGACAAATTTACTAATATCTCTGAAGTAAATCCTTTCGGGGAACAATGAAATTCGCAAGCACCTGATTCAGTACTTAATTCAATTGGTTTAATATTTCATTCTGAAGCATTTACTCAGGAGTTCACCAATTACATAGTTTTTTCGCAATGGTTCAATGATTGAGGTTCTTGAGTAAATTAGAAATGGTTTTGATGTTTTACTAGCAGGAAAAATACTTTCAGATATCCGTAATTCTGGGTAGAATTATCTGATTATTTTCGAGATAAATATTTTTGGAATGAAAAAAAGAAACGCATTGATTCTATTAAACTATCGCTTAATATATTAATTATATTCGGGAGCATTGAAATTTGAATGACGTAAGAGTGTCATTTACTTGAAACATACATTCAAATGAGCTTTAAATAGTAGATACAATGCGGATATATCTGGTAGAGTTTCCGATAAGCTTTTACGCATGTGATGATTCATAATGATCATTCGATAGGGAAGCTAAATATATTATCAAGTAACGCCCCACAGTTGTAGTGAAACAAGGAAAAGTCATTACTTTCTCCCTGTCTCGCAGCTTCTGGGAACTGGTTTTACGAGCAAAGAAAAACAAAGGAAATAATATTCTAAAGCTATGTAGGTGCGCTACACAAAAGGCGTCTGCGAGTCACGTTTCTTCAAGATTAGACAGGACTAGTAGAGAGACACTGATGAAAACTCGAAATTTTGTCGTTATATGCGCGTTTGTTTAACGAGAGAAGTTTTCTCCTTTGAAAGACGGAGTCAAAACACTGAAAATCTGGATATCATACAATATAGTCTTTCGTATTTAGGAAATTGCTTTGATTGGATTAGTTTTTTGGTTCTTGATTGGGCTGCTCTTTAGTCTTTTACATCTTTCTCCACGACCTGCTTGTTACGACAGCATCTACAATCCCTCGTCCCCTCTTTTGTTACATTATTTTTGATCACTGTAAGTAGTGATATCGGTGAGACCAGACTTTGTAGCTAACCCACGAGACTGGATGCCTGTATGTTGTTACATAGCCACTGTTTTCATGTATTGTACAAAAGAATGTGAGCAGGATGGTGATCGTTTGGTAAAAAACCGAAACTTTGGCAAATTTAAAAAGTTGTTTGTATTGTGACTACAACTCGGGAATATCATAATAGGATTGTTGGTAATACTTTCGTCGGGGCGAGGCCCTTCCCCGCTCCACGGCTGTCGGAGTCAATCCCATAGGCCCATCTCCGCCAGTTAGAGGGAGTTTGTTCTTTCAAGACTCTTTCAGTTCCACCCTATTTAAGATAATCATAAGTTGCAGATTATGGGAAGTTTTTATTTATTTGATTCGCAGCTTTCGACGGCTTAGTCTCATCTTCAGATTTGGTAAAAAAATATCTGAAAATGGAAATAATAAACGTAGAGTACCAAACAATAAATGCAAATTTATATTATAAAGACGCATTAGTAAAATTAATTTTTAAAGCGTAAATTAGCGACAAATAAATTAGAACTTAAAACAATAACAGGGAATGAATATGAACAAAGTAAAGAAAGAAAGGGGGCTGATGGACCTATAGGCACTAATGATTGATTCTGAATGCGAGATTTAAATAAAATTCGAAATCAAGGAAGATCGTATAATAATTAAAATGAAAGGCAAGTTGGGCCGTTTCTTACTTGCCGACTGGGAGGCAGAAATTTCACCACAAGGAACTTGGGCGTGCCTAGCGGTTTAAATATGCTGGGGCGGGGTGTGGGCTTAGGGGAGCAGGAGGGTCAACGGCCTGAGTTTACCAGCTACTGCGATGCGCTGCAACAGTGGAAACTGGAGTCTAACAATAATTTCAGTAAAAGGAAGGTGTTTTCTTATGTTTTCATTCGGCAAATCGTTATTTAAAACGATAATCTGGTGTGGTATTGATTTTCTATTTCGAGTGCTAAATGAATGTGTGTGAATTGATCGTGCGTCCTGTTTGAAGAACATTATTAGCAAAGAGGGATGTATTGGTGGTTTGTACGTTCGTACGTTCTTTAATACTAGATTTAACATTTTTAGCATAATAAATAAAGCATGTTTGCCCGATTTATTTCGCTTTGCAATCGATTCAGTTTATTATCTTTCATTTACCAAAAATGCGTGGAGAAAAAATGTTTTTATAATGTAACTTCTTATTTATTATTTTGCATTATCTACTGTAAACTTAATGTTTTAAAATATTTTTGTACTAGATGTGAGAATGATAAACAAGCCGTCGAAAGCTGCTTTTCAAATAAATAAATAAGCGATAGCGAAAAAGTAAAATGTTGGTAAGTGCCCTATATTGCGATTTAATTGTAGTGACTTCCGATGTTTAAGAAGCTGGACCCGGTGTACCAATCGGAAGCTTCATTAAGACTTACTTTTTTGAATTAAAACTCCTGACTGGATAATCATGCCCCAGTTGATCAAGCGTCAGAAAACACTGTAAAACCCATTAACGCGCAAATTAATTGTGCAGTATGTTTTATAACTTTTAGTGCTAATCCAATGTGCTCTCTGCTAAATCGACATCTGGCATCCATGAATGACAAAACTGGCCAATGTGTTTCACTAAGGATGTCTACGTCGTAGAAGAAATAACATTTGCAAATTTTTGCAAAAGAAGCAACGTTGAGTTGACCAGAAATGTGCGTCTTCAAATGAAGTTGCTGGGCGGTAATGTGTTCGGATAATAAAATTTATCAGTCCTTTGGAATGACAACAGTACTTCAACAATAAAACCGGGAGAGGTGGCTCAGTGGATCAACTGATGTCAGTTCAGTGCCTCTAACTGTATTGTATTGTATTGTATTGTATTGTATTGTATTGTATTGTATTAAGTCATATACAGTTTTTACTGTTTTTTTGACAAATAAATAAATAAATAAATAAATAAACTGGGAGGTCCTAGATTCGAGTCTCGACGACAGCAATATTTTCGACATTACCTAGTCAGCTAGACTCAATTCAGTCGCTGTCTGGAGGAGAATTCTAGCTGCCGGCTGCTCTGATCGGTACTTTTCCGTGGTTTCTCCGATCAACACCAGGCTAATGCAGGATCAGTACCCCCACGAACCGCGCGCAATCTTTCCTTCCTCTTCCTTGTCCTATCCTCACCCTCTTACCCAGACATTTACACTAACATGCACTACACTACTACACATGCCGGGAGACCGGTCGGGGGATTAGAGCTTGAACCGGCTGGGGCGGTGCCCCACTGGTGGGAGATACCTTACTAGGGAAAACACCGCTAGTCAACGGTAGGTCGGCGCCGGATCTCGCCATCCAGCGGGGGAAGATCACCACCACTTCCCGATGAAAAAAATACCCTACACTTACGGGACTAATGACCTCGATAGTTGTCGCGCCTGGAATTATTAATCAATCAATAAATCAATTCACCAAGAAACTAATTGTAATAAGATCACCCTTTAAGATGATCATATAATCTTCTGGAATCGACTTCCCTAATATAATGTACTGGAATCTACTCGAATCATTATTTGCGAGCTGATTCTAAAAAATGCACTTCTGAACACATTCCGGGAATAATACTTTGACACGCCTCTGACCGTAGTAACAACCTGCGCATTGAACACAGTAATAACCTTAGTTATATCAGTTCAATGTATACATCCGCGATACTTCACGCAAATATCCAAAGAACTAGGATTGCGACAGAGACCTGATTCGCGAATTTGATCAGTCGGTCTGGCACGCCAGTTAGCGCTGTAGTAGCTATCATGAGGGACCGTATTGGATTCATTTTATATTAGAAATTATATTAGATGGATTTTATTAGAAGTATTATTAAATGTACTTCTAGAATTGCATATGATATTCTGAAGTGAGATAACATAGACGAGTTTAAAACTGTGAACGCTTAAATTTAAAAATAATCTATAAATTGTTGTACACATTACATCCTAGTAAACTATTTTATATGCACATTTCTTATATTCAAGACATAAAATATATTTAAGGTTAAGAAAGGTTAACGATATTAAGAGAGGGTAGATTGAGAAATGATACTCTGAAGGGTGATTTTTGTTAAGAAGTAGCGCTCTATTTAGTAACGGTCTGGAGTACCGATACATTTGTCTTTTGACGTGTTTTGAGTTTTTTTGAGTGAAGTACTTACATGAATGTGAGTATGAGTGGTGAGTGAAGAGACAGAACCCCCTCGGCGTGTGTCGCTGCTAAGGCCCTGGCTGCTCTCCTGGAATGGAGAGAGTTCCGGTCTCCACTGCCCTCCTCGCCCCGCTTCCTCCGTTAAATAGCCCCGCGCCGGGGTCACCGGGGGTGAAAGTGTCAGCGCCGCCTGACCAGGGAGGGGGCAGAGCATCTGCAGCCCTGGAGACCACGTGCTTCCAGCGGCATGGCCAGCTCCGGATTTACATCTTAGGACAGCATTCATAGTCGTCATTTATAATACGGAAGATCTGAAGGAGTTCCTTATAGCGTTTTTTTAATTCATAGTTGCAACTTATCCGCGCACTCAAGGAATTCCTTGTAGTTACAAGGAAGGTCCAGCCTTCACTTGTAGCTATAAGTTAATTCTCTCTCGGTACGTTGAAAATAGTCTTCATTTGAAAGAAATGGAAATGGACAACGCTTTGCCACACGAAATGCTACTTGCATCGTACTTACGTTAAGTGTCGTCTATGAATATGAAATGTGCATAAACCTTTCTTTATCAAAAGAAACTTCTCATAGCTTTTGTATTTCATTATCATATAAGGAACGATTACGATGATCAAACTATGGGCCCCCTAATAACATTGACAAATTCAATTTGTGTATTCAAAATGAACTCGAAAATACAACCATAACTTAAACCTGTGTTAAGCGTCTAACGAATCATTGTGTCTTCTTTTTTTAATTATGCTTCTTATTGAGGTCGATTTACAGAAATCCGATCTACAGAAATCACTCCAGTGGAACTAATTTTTTTCTGACACGTACGGAAAAATTTCACTTTAAATAATTGATGGATGTATTCAACAAAGTTAATTTACATTATATTCTTCTTATTCCTCTTTTTCCCTCCTCCTGCTTGTTCTATTTCTTGTCCTACTTTTTTCTTACCTTCTATTTCTTTTCATCTTTGCCATCATCCTCCTTCTTTGACTGGCTGTCACCCTTTTCGAGTAGGCCTTTGTGAATTTCCATAGATTCCCAATCTCCATTTTCTCTTGTTTTCTTTCTTTGTATAAAGGCATATTTCCCGAAGTTTTGAGATAATTTTTCAAGAGCAAGTAAATGTACTTGTGAGCTGAATTGATATGTGTTAGTATATTAGTATTGTGGAAACGTGTGAAAATTACGATATAAGATATTGAACTTCTAAACTACTATTTGTGTACTAAAATTTCATAAACGCTAAAGATAATAATATAATTAAGAAAAATTCTACGACTTAATATGGCAGGATCGCAAAGTGAGTATCTTATAAAATCTACAAACTTTGTATTCTTTTGTATTTTGAATTAGCTTTCTCTTTAAACTATATTATTGTTGCTGGTTTCGACGCATGTTATTTCACACCATTAGTTCACATACCAATCACAACTGAAAGTTTAATGCAGAAAAATGTCCAATATATGTCTGCGGATAGTTTTAACTAGACTGATATTTAATGGGGTTCTCGCAGTTCCCTTGTCACTTCTAATTTCCATAGAAATTACGAGTTTAATTAGTCACTGACTGACATCGTTTCCCGTATATTCCCATTACTCATTTCACTGTAATTATGTTGTACTCTCTTTGAGAGTGTTGTTTAATCGCTTTTCCGTAAGAAACATCCAAGAGCTCTATAATGAAAATACAGAAGTTTGAATAGATTAGGTATTATTATATTCACAAATCAAGGTCAATTTTAAAGTAAACAAAAATAAAATGAATATCATCTACTTAAGAAAATGATAATTTTTGAAGGCAAATACGCTCCAGAGAGTTTCAGGGAATTTTAAGAAATTTTGGAAAATGAGTGATCGGTGGAGTGGATGACAACTACAAAAGAAACGACGCAGCAATTGGCTTTTGGAAAAACCCACTCGCGGTTTCCGGCTCAAATACAATTTTACCATACGTATTATTTCCACACTGCAGTTTGTGTAACTTACAAATCAGTTTAATTCTTGAAATCGCAATTCCTTAAGTATTGTGTGTTAGGGCGACCGTGGTATCAGTCTGCTCGTCTCTTACCTCTGAGTTCAAATCCCGTTCGATCCACGTGGAATTTGTGGTGGGCAAAGTGGATTCGCGACAGGTTTTTTTCAGGTATCTCTTATTTCCCCTGCCTCTCGTTTCACCATTGCTTTCATTAAAATCATAACATCAATATCATTTGTTAACTCCAGATATCGTTTGAAGATTTAGGAATAAGGTAAACAATAAAGAATTATGACATAGTAGGTAAGAATGGCTTATGAGCAACGCGCTAGCTTCCTGTGGTCCCAGGTTCGATTCCCGGTCGAAGCAAAAATAGAGTCGTAGCTTTCCTTTAAAATCGTCTCAATTTCTGTAGATGAATGACGAAGGAAACCTCAGGTAGACGAAGTTTGCTGTTGCGGCGCAGGGTATTACCCCATGTTCATTACATGCCCATCTTACTCCGTAATCGTCGGAATTAAATTAGGACCTGACATGGGGGACTCCGTTAGCTAGCCGGCAAAGTCGGACAAATGGCTCAAAATGCCAAGTGCAAGTAATAAGTATAGTATAGGAATATAAGTACATTCGATAAATTATATGCATTAAAAATCGTTTAAGTATTATCTACATACAGTGTATGTAGTAAGGTTGTTGAGATACATCAGTGAAATATTTGAGACAGGAATTAAAAAAAGGTGCCTTTTGTATTATACCATCAATAAATTTACTCAGTGCATTTCTCCGTGCTTGACAAAGAGAGATTACATAAAACATTTAATAAATGATTATTTGAATACATAGGCAAGATCAGCCATGCTGCTATGATTGATCTTGCATTTGCATAAAATTTTTAAGTCATGTAAAAGATGTTACACTGCTTTATGCTACGAGTAAATTCATGTTTAATTTTATTTAGAAGCATATTCACTTCAGGAAAAACCACAAGTTTATGTTATTGTAGCTTACACTTGTCCTTGGAAAATCTGAAGATCGAGATTAATTACATGGTAGCTTATTATAATAAAGCATCCAGAACTCAATGATTTAGAGTCTCTCATTAACATAAAAGATATTCTCAAAAATATACTTCGGAAAAAAAAGGCCGAAGTTTCTGCGCGGGGAGCGCTCCTATTGGCATAATGTTTGGAAACGTTTTCAAACAAGTGACCTTCGTAAGATAGTACAAGTGGAAGTAGCATCAACAACCAACTAAGGAAGGAATGTATCTTCCTTGTGTACTGTATAAATATACATGTTATTTTGCCTTTTTGTGTATAAACCTTTCTCAGAAATGGAAAGTATTACTTTTTATCAGAATTTTCTCCACTATCATTTGCAGATGATGTTAAATCAAACAACTTGAGTTTAGCCCCCGTTCACTGCGAGAGAGACAGTCTCGGAGATGATTCATCTGTACTCCATTTTCTCCACTCGTGCGAGTTTACAGACAGTGGAATGTTTTGTTTTTCTCTTTGTTTAACTTAATTTGCGTCAGCATATCTGGACATAAATTCGAGGAAAACCTTTCAATTTTATGAATCAGGATTACTATGTACATACTATTTTTGTCACTTTTTTACTTTCCCGTATACGTACGTATACACGGAGTGATATACGTAGTTATAGGGAAAGTTATGTAATGCTGCGCGAAAAAATGGTCAATTTTCGGCGGAAAAAAATTCTTTGCCGGGCCGTGAAAACGAATAAGTGGATAAAACCACTTGCTAAATTAAGAAAAAAATCCCCTAACACGTGGTGTAGCCAGAAACCCTGTTTTCTAGGTCCTTGATACCGAAAACCCAATTGAAAGGAAAACGTCCGTCTGTCCGTCCGGCCGTCTGTCTGTCCGTCTGTGAACACTGCTAGCGCCTAAACCATACGTACGATTTCTTCCAAAATTGATATTCCCCAGTCGATCTGATTCTAGTCAAAGTTTTTTCTTCAAATAAAATTTGTTCTGCATATTAAGTTCTTTCATAAAGGTCATGAATGTTTCTCAAAATTTTGGTAGTTTTCGTGCAATATTGCGTGCAATATGTGCAATTTTAAAAAATGACAAAAACAAGATTTTCTCAAAAACGGCTCCAAATGTTTTCTTTAAACTTTTGGTAGGGATAGTGTTAAATGTACTCTATCAATGACATAAAAGCCATTTTGGTCAATCGGTTGGTTTTTTCAAAAATTACAAAAATGTAAATTTGTCTACTTGTCTCTCATTTCGTTAATATTTACATTATCGGCGATTTTTTCACATTATTATATTTACGATTATAAATGCTTTAAATAATGTCAAGTAAAGTTTCTCGAAAACACAACCGTTTTCTGTGAAAAGTAGCTCAAATTTCGCAGATGCAGAAATGGTCAAACGCCATTTTCTCATATATGGCTGCAAATTTTTTCTTCAAACTTTCGTAAAGGATAGTGCTAATTACACTCCTTAGTATAGCGTAAAGTTTATTTTGAATTATTTTTTTGTTTTTTCAAAAATTCCATAATTGTAATTTTTTTGAAAGATCTCTCACATCTTTAATATGCATATCATTTTCTGTAAAATGAGCTTCAAATTTCGCACTTTTAGTAGCGCTAAAACGCCATTTTCTCTTAAACGGCACATAATTTTTAAAAGAAAATTGCCATTTATGACTAGGTTTTCGTGTTCTTTAATATTCTAAAATTAATGTTTCCGTTCTACCAATAGGAAACCGAAAAATTAAGAAAATGACAAAAAAATGTACTTTTGGCGGTGATAGATGACAGCTAGCAAGAAAGAGTTTGTGGCAATTCCGAATAGCTGGCGAAGACCCAAGGAAATAGAAAACTAATGCGGGAAAGTCTGTGCCATTCTGTAGCACCACTAGTTATGAATTTTCCTGTGCATATGCATGTAAAGTGTAGGTGAATAAAATTGGAGTATATCAAGTTAAAAATAATTCATTTACTAGTTTTTCATTGTGGAATTACAAATCGGCACCATTTTTCTATAACTCGAGGAATGGATTTCAGGCCAATATTTAAATAATTCGTAATCCGTTTTTAAAACACTTGATTTTCATTTTCATTCCAATTTTTAAAACAATGGCCTTCCATTTGTCGCCTAAATATATCTCGAAAAAAAGTAGGCCTATTTGTGAAAGCGTATTGTCTGGAGTGGTGTATCTAGCCTCAGTGTTTGTCTTAAATAAAACAGATACAGTAGCACGGAAGGTAGGTGTAAATCTCGTAACATCGCTGGTTTTATCATTAGCGTTTTTATTTCTAAGTGTTCCACGCGTTATCATTTTCGACTTCTCTCTCATTCTTTCTTTGACGCTACAGTCCATTTTGGGCCTTAGCTTGATACCTGCTTACACGCAGCATCAATCCGAATTATTGTAGGCCATGGGGGTGGGATAATGGCAATGGGAGATAGGTCTGTTGTTGAACATCAAAGGAGAGAACGTCAGAGAAGGAACGATCAAGCATGATCCACGACCCACAATTTCGGCATCGCCCGGGATTGATTGAAGGAAACATCAGTTTCTTTGGTTAAAGACATATATCAAAAAGATATCTTGTTCAGAAAATGTAAATAATTTTCTTGCTTGATGACTATTCAGTTGAGTCATATCAGGAAAAAACCCACACCGCCGCCTTCTCCTCATTAGATGAGCAAATGTTTCTTGTGCCATTTTGCTGAGAAACGCTTCCTTACTGCACAGCCATTTCTTGACGATTTCCCTTCATTTATTAGGCCCAGAAGGTTGTGCTTAAGTCGAAGCGCGGAGGACATTTCAAAGCATTGCCGAAGAAAATAATATTCTAATTTATAGAAACAAACAAGGGCAATTGAATATTTCTGAATAGACGGGATTGGAAAGCACAGTACGACTGCCCAACATCGCGTGCGTCCCTGCGATTGCACCCGACCGTAGCCCTATCAGAAACTTACCTCGCCAGCCGCCCGTCAGAATTATAGGTGCACTCGCTGTTCCGACGTTAATGACCTCGCAAGTCTACAACAGGGCTGCCAGTCTAGGAAATGTGCTCAGAGATCTTCATCACACAAAACACACGTGAATCTATGCTTCTGAGACCCGAATGGTTAATGAATGATTTATTACTAATTTTATGAAGAACGGGCAGGTGTGCTTTTACTTTCTCGCATTTACATAATTTAGATAATGTATTGAAATGCTGCGGCAAAAACGGCGATTTTTCTTCAGAAAAATCATATTATCGGGCCCTGATACCGAAAAATTGGTTCACAGCAAAACCGTTTCGGCGATTTTCTTCAAAATTGATATTCCGTGATCAATCTGGCCGAACTCACGGTGCTAGGAATTTGAAATAATCTTTTGATTCTTGGCTGTACTTTACACGAAGCTTAACAACATTTTAAAACTTTTCTTAAAGTAGCGAAGGTGGCATTTTCGTTG
Organism: Acheta domesticus; assembly: GCA_031308135.1. Taxonomy (NCBI): domain Eukaryota; kingdom Metazoa; phylum Arthropoda; class Insecta; order Orthoptera; family Gryllidae; genus Acheta; species Acheta domesticus. The sequence continues at coordinate 57,836,043 of JAHLJT010009436.1, forward strand.
AATCACTAAATTGAAACATCACATTTGAAAAAGCTTACATTTTTTCGGCGTCTACTTACAACAACTTAATTAATGATAAGATATTTTTTAAATAAAATATATTTTTCAAAGACGGGTCTTTGAAAAAGGCCATTTACGATTTTCGAAAATATGAGTAGTTTTAGTGTTATTTTGCCTGAAATAAAGGCAATTTTAAAAACATTTTCTCAAAAACGCCTCCAATTTTTTCCTTCATTTTTTAATAGAGGGGTCAATCCATTTTAAGTGGTCCAGAATTTAACAAATTGGTCGCTCGACCACCTCGAAAAAAATTCATATTTTGTACATATATTTCCTTATGTTTTGGCTGTTCAAAACCATTTTTAACTTTCTTTCATTGTACCTGGTTTACAAATGGTGGCTATTTTTGTTTCGCACCGTGCGCTATTTTTCGCGTTCGCAGACATTTAATCTTTCCTAAATTGCTCAGCTCTCGGTTGTTCTAGCATTCGAGAATAAAAAGCATTCGATTCAGCATACTTTGGCCTGCAAATCGAAATATTATTTACCTATTTTCTATGTTTTTATTTGGGAAATATTTGCAACCAAATCTATGGAACGCGAATGAACGAAATTCGATTTTCAGAGAGTAATTTTTAAAGAAGGAATAGAATCTAAGCCTTAATTTTTTCTGTGCTTTTACACACAACAGTATAGTTACTTTTTGTAAAATATCATTGGTATATAACGTACCCCTTAAAAATTACATCCTCTTGAAAATTGGAATTTTGGATTTTTCCCCAAATTTGAACTGTAATATCTCTGTTGGGGGACCAGATAAAAATCTGAAAATTGCACACATGCTAGACCGTTATCATACCAAACTTCAGTAAAAATTACAACTTTTAGATTTAACTCGAAGTATTTTTAAAAAAATTGAAAACTTACGAAAAAAAAAGGTTTCATTTCCCCATTGAGGATACTTTGTGCCTGGAAGTTTAGCCAAGTTCTCACACAAATTTTGCGGAACAAATCCCAGAGCTCCGATAACTATCGGTACGACCTGTGCTTTTACACCCCGCATTCAGCTGATCTCGATTTCCAAACTCTTGTATTTAAGACGTTTCTCTGCCTCCTTAGTTACAACGTTTTGATCGCATGGCACAGCAACATCCACAAGTAGACACGATTTTTTCTCAAAATCCCGGATAACAATATCCGGTTTGTTTGCCGCTATCGTGCGATCCGTTTGAATTTGTTCTTACGTTCGACTTCTCACGTTTACGTTCTTACATAAGTGTGCAAATACCGATTTTAAATTAATGTGTCCAACAACTTATTCTTATTAAACTTACTTAACATCTTACTCATATAAAGATACAAAACAGTCGCCTTTGAATGTTTATATTGTGATAGGTTATCACAAAAATAAACAAATATTGATAAAGGAAAATTAATATAGAATGCAAAGATCGACGGTTGCAACAATGGGTAAAAGAATACAAAGCGCGAGTTCTAATTTAAAAACTGTTAGAAGGAAATGTCAATACAAGTGTTAATGATTAACATTAGGCAAAGACACGTGAGTATTTCCGTGGGTAAAAAAATAATGTATGAAAAAAATTACAGAAAGGAACCAAGGAATAAACAATGCCAGCATGAAAGAACGAAGGGCCAATCACGACAGGAGCTTGTGCGAGACACGAGATGGCCTGCGCACTGGGAGGACGCATTTTGAGGATTTTTTGCGCAGGAAGACAATGGCCGAATAGCGCATAAGATGAACAATGGAGAAACGTTTTCTGACGTGGCATAGCGCGGATCGGCAGGATGATGCGTCCGATGTTAATCTGAATTCGGATTGTTTTTGTTATGCAACGCAGTAATATTGAACGCGGACGACTGTGGAAGAAAGGTTGTAATGTTAGTTTTGGTTCCTGCAAAAATTGAAAAGTAGTAGATAAAATCCGGGACAGTAATTTATAAGCGAATTATTTGTGTGGAACTCACGGACGCCATATGGATGGAAATGGGATGCGCAGTAATATCGGTCAAGGGATGCAGAGGCTCCACACAGGGAAGTACATAAACGAGGACATTTCTGTTTTATTTTCAAAATTGACTTTTGTAGGAAAACCACGTTCTGTTACCATTAATTTTTTAAATTTATTTTATGTCGCATCAACTACTAAGGTTATTAGCAACAGACACATTAACAATATATCATTAATATATACATTAATACATTGATATACTTATATACATAATGTTGTGACATAGAAGTAATTTATACATTTTTTTAAAAATTTCATAGTACAAATTAATGCCCTTCAAAAAATTAAGAAACCGACTGCATTGTTCTTTGTATTTAGCACTATTGTCATGTCATTATTGACACCTTGTCTCACCCGGTCAGCCTCAAACCTGAGGCGCAGAAATAAATGGTTAATGCACGTGGAAACATTACACACATTACACATAACGGTCCTATTCCCGCTGATCAGGTGGGCATGTGTGAGCTTGGTGTGACCTATTCTGCATCTTGATAACACAATCTGGTCAGCTCTGCAGAAGGATGTGGCTGGATTGTAATAATCGTATTCACATATACTTCAAAATTTGCAGCGAGCATTGTTATTCCATTCCTGCCTGTCCAATTCTTGTAGTTTTCTCTTGATGTTGGCGTAATAGTCCTCTGATATTATGGGAAGGTTACTTCTTTCCTCAAGTTGTGATGCCTCTTTTGCGGATCTGTCCTGCTAGCTCATTTTCAATGATACCCACATGAGCCGGGATCCATCCAAAACCTATCTCTTTACCTTTAATGTTGGAGTTCCTTAACATGCTAACGATGTCTAAAGCTAGCAGATGACCTGAATAAAAGACATTTCCAATAGCCGATAGAGCCAATTTGAAGTTTATTACTATCAGAAATTTGTGTCGGAAAGTTGTGTAATGCTGCCCGAAAAAATGGAGGATTTTCGACAGAAAAACACTTATTACAGGTCCCTGGTAACGAAAAAGTGCATGAATCCAGTTGTTAAATTAAGGGAAAAAATCTCCTAACAGGTGGTGCAGCCAGAATCCCTGTTTTGTGGGCCCTTGATACCGAAAAACCAATTGAAAGCAAAACGTCTGTCCGTCCGTCCGTCCGTCCCTGAACAACGCTAGCGACTAAACCGTTCAGCCGATTTTCTCCAAAATTGATACTCCCCCATCGATCCGGCTGATCTCGCGGCCCCTTGATTTTGAAACTGATATTTTAATTTTGGGGAGTACTTTACATGGAGCTCCTGGAACATTTTCAAAATTTTCAAAAAAATGGCGCCAACAATTTTGACTAAATTTTGTTTTTCGATAGTCATTTAAGAGAATGACGTAGGTCTCATGTTGGTTGAACTGATGAATGGTGAACTGATCATGGTGGTTGAACACTCTGATTTTTCGAAAATTGAAAAAATTGAACATTTTTTTGGCGTCTTTCTACAACTACAGTTATGAAGATTCAATTTTTTCCCCTTAATGAAATGTGTTCGTAAGAAACAGGTCTTAAAATAAGGTCATGTTCAATTTTTCAATAACTAGAGTATTTGTTGCGAAAATTTGTGTCAAGCATAGACTCTTTTCTTTTCTTTAAACCTTTTTTCAAACTTTTTTATTTAATAGGGACCTGAAATAGCATAAAGGAAGCTTATGTAGAATGGTGCGGGTTTCGTATTTGTTAAAATGCTTGATTTTGCAAAAAATTTTTAAAATTAAAACAATTTCGACGTCTTTCTACAACTACAATTGTGCAGTTGTAATTGTTATTCTTAATGAAATATGCTCATCAAAAACATCTTCCAAATAAGGTCGTGTTGAATTTTTTGAAGAGATGAGTAGTTTTTTCTGTAATTTCCTGACAAACATAATAGCCCGCTCCAATTTTACTGCGCTTCAGACAGCTGGATGCGTCGTAAATTGGAATTTGCAATTTTGTATATTATTTCTTTGTTCGTTTCGTACATTCGATCTTTTGTTATTAATTTTTAATAAATTATTTATTTTGAAATATTTGAAATAAAAATTAATAGCTCTCAGAATAGCGACAATGCAGGGAATGCAACAATGGAATTCCGTTTCGTGCTCGCAAATTTCTGTAAATTACGCGTAGTTGTTGTGACGTGATGTATGAAAAGGAGTTACAATAATTGTCAAATTTATGTTGATATTTGCATGAAAATATTTAGTTTTCGCACCAAATGCTGTACCATTTGTAGTGAGTAGAGTATTTATTGCATGGTTTTAGAATACTCTTCTCTAATCAGGGCTCTATGAAATGCATTTCTATATTGTCCAGGGTATAAGTCTTCTTTTTCCAATACAGGTTTTCAAAACCTTTGTATTCCGTTTTTATGCAGTTGTAGAATTCACATATTTTTGACAACACTGCGATGAAAACAATGAGTTGTTCGCTTCTTGGTTGAATTGAACGTTTTCAAATGAGAGCCAAAATGTTAGTAGCGCAGAAAGTGCAATATTTCAATATTACGTTCCTGTTTCCAATAACGCGGGAAAGTATGTGCTGTTATAGCACCACTAGTTTTAAAACAGTTTACAGCAACGGCGACGCCATATTTTTTAGTTATTATTATTATTATTATTATTATTATTATTATTATTATTATTATTATTATTTCTACTACTGCTACCTACAATAAACCATTGAAAGCAAAATATGGATGGGTTAAATTGAACGAAACAGAGCTTTCAGTGTCAACACAAAGTCTTTTGCAGAGAGGTCGCCGACGTACTGTCGTGCAACAGGTCTTCCCCACCGGGGGCGCAGCGGGAAGGAAGTTGCCCCTTGCCTAAGACTTCGGTATCTCTCGTAAACACACAGCGAGACTGGATTCACCTGCCAAGGTGGCAAGGACCTTCACGGCATCAACTAGTGTTACCAGTAAACATTATAAAACGTGAGCCTCCAAAAACATTACAAAAAGTAATGTTAAAATGCTTTCGAATTGTTACGAAAGGGTTATGTTAACATTTTGCAGCTAATGATAGATTTAACTAATTGTATTATGCTATCACTCTAAAGCAGTGTTGCAGATGTATCTAAGTATTCCGCATCTGATAATGTTTTGAGAAATAATTTATACATAAGAATTTTGTTTTTCTCAACAGAGGAAATAATAAGATAGGAACTGTATCTTCTCTCTCTAGGATGGCTCGAGGTCAGCGTACCACCTTCTCCTGATGTGGTACCTGGTTCGATTCCCAGTCGTGGCAAAAATACAGTTGTAGCTTTCCTTTAAAATCTTCCCTGTTTCTGTTGCCGTATGACGAAGAAAAGTTCAGGCAGGCGGATTTTACTGTAGTTACGGCTGAAGGGAATACGTCCTGTTCGCTACATGTCGTTCTTACCTCCAAGTCTGGGACTTTAACTGAGCCCGGCATGGGGGAGACCGTTAGCTGGTCCGTAAAGTCAGACAAACGGCCCAAAATGCCAAATTCCAAACAAATGCGTTATTATCTTCCAGATTCGTAGGATTCTTAAAATATTTTAAATTGTAACATAGAAATAATTTTCTCAAGTGGTTTGGATGTATTATTTCCTGCATCGGCTAAGCAAAACACTACTATTTCTGCCTCTTGCCAACCCATTATTATTAATATTTCTTATTTATATTCCTGCATGCAATTGCGAATTATTTTGTTATATTTTAATTTACCATTACTCTAAATGCTTGTGCCTTGCTTAATTGCAATGTACTATAATTGTTTGTTTGTTTTACAATAGTAAAACAGTTGCAAATGTAATATTATTTTTTTCCGTTGCAATCTCATCATTACTGACAATTTATGCAATTGCTGTTATGTTTATAATGAACTCTGCTGACAATTTTGTAAACATTCCTTTATGTGTTAATAGGGTCGCTAGTAACTTGACTTTGGCGTTTTATAAGAAATCATGGACACGAAACCATAATTTGTGCTTGGGTTTTTATTTCTTGGCGCGTGGGGGCTTGTATTCAAGATGGAATATCTCACGGTATTTTGCGTGAACGACGCATTTCGAATGCGTCGTTCTCGCTCGTGCCGCTAGGAGTCACATGATTGTCAGCACTCCTCGATACAGTCGCGATCATTCAACCCCCAGCGGCACGACTGAGAACGATGCAAAATTCCGTGAGATATTCCATCGTGAAGACACGCCCTCACGCGCCAAGAAATAAAAACCCAAGTATAGGAAAAGTGAACAGAATTACCTAACAGATAATGTCCGTTTGTGATGAACAAGATGAAAAAGGAATCATTCTTGCGGATGCTAAAAAATCGAAATAATGGCCATCTTCAATCTAAGTACACCGAACAGTTAAATAAATACTGAGAAATTATTGAACCCATTAAGAGATAATGGCACAAAGAGCTTGTGAAGACCGTTGCCTTTAATTGTCTGAAGTACCAGGATTAACTCTGATGACACGTGTGGACACGTACGATGGTCATTTTGGGATGATGGGGATTAATAGGGAATGCGCTTGAAGTGTTATGTTTTAATTCATTTCTACTGATGAAGTAAAGAATTTACTTGTATTTCGATAAAGTATATAATGTTCAACATCATAATTGTATCAGGAAAATTTTATAATAATACAACATCAAGAATATAATAATATAACAATAATATACCACTACTAATATTAAAACAGAACATATAATTATACATCCAAAATAAGCTACTGAACAGATGTGTCTCACTACATTAATGGGTGGCATGGGCATTACCAACATACCACGATTTTCTAACAAACAGATTAACGACCTCAGATCCTACTTTCACGAGAAACAATATTATATAGAACTAGCTGACGGAACCATCTGTATTCGGGCTTTATAAACGATAAATAAGAAATTGCACAGAATTCAACAGTTCTGTAGTTCTGTCTTTCGTCTTATCATATTATCTTATATGTCTTATCATATTTATGTGGGTAAAAATATCATCGTTCCTATTTGTAGCAAATTACTTCTACTCATTATGTAGTCAGAGTTCACGTTTTATGCATCCTTGGTACGAAAAAAATTGTTTACGACAAAACGTCCGTCTGTCAGTGGTGAGCGATGAGACCTAAAACCCTTCAAGACGCTTTTTTTCAAAAAGTGCTATTCCCCTATCAATCTCGTCGAACTCCAGATCCTGCAATTATGAAATGAATATTTTAACTTTTGAAAGTACTTTATGTAAGCCTCGACGTTTTCAAAATGTTCTCAAAATTGACTCCAAATTTTTGGATTAACTTTTTTCTCAGATACAGCTAAGTACGTTTAAAAAAAAGCACAGGCCTCCTTTCGTCCTCCTCGACGCTCTGAGCTTTCAAAGATTGCAAAAGTTCAAAGTTTTTTCGGCATCTTCCTACAACCACAGTATTGAAGAGAGAGATTTTTCTTAACGTAATCTGTTTTCTTAACGTAATCTATCTTTAAGTAAGGTCATCTACATGTTTTCAAATTTATAAGTAGTTTTCGCGCATTTTACCGGAAATGTAGGAAAGTTTTAAATATTTATTTTTCACAAACGGCTGCAAATTTTTTAAATTGTTTCCTCATATGTAACAAAATATGGTAAAAAATTGGTGCTGGAACCACTTTTGGCGAACTCTGTATTTTCGAAAATTACAATAATTTAAAATTGCAAAATTACAATATTGATGAGGATGATTTTTTTCCTTAATGAAATATGTTCTAAAAATTAAATCATTAACTAAAGCCGTGTACATTGTTTTTCGAAATTGGAGTAATTTACGTGTAATATTTGCTTGTAAAATGTGAAGGCCAATAACAAAAGTCTCAAAACTGACTCCAATTTTTTTCTTTATATTTTTTTCGAATAGAGCAAAGTGAACTTGTCAAAGTGGCGCAGATTCCATTCATATGAACTCTCTGAATTTTCGAAATTTACGAAAGTTACAAATAATGTGTGAAAGTATGTGCTTTTGTAGCACCACTAGTTTTTTTTATATCTCCTTTAATTTTTCTATTTTTCTCTTTATTATTTTTCCTATTTCATTTTTCTTCATTTTTCTCTTTCTTTTACTCATCCTTGTTTTTCTTCATTTTGCTTTTTGTCTTCTTCTTTTCCTTGTTTTCCCCTCTTCCTTTCCTTCTCCTCCTCCCTCTTCTCCATGGTGTCCCAAGTAATGTTAACGTACCATGAATTTGCAGGGTGCATACAAACTTAAACGCGTATAGTACAAGCAGTCTGTCTTATAACAAAACTGACAAGCTGTGATGATTCACAGGGCACAGCTAATGTATTAGTAGGTGCGTATTGTGGTTTGTAATCGGTGCAACCTCAATGCAGCTGTAGATGCTACCCTCATCTCAGAAGGAATATCAATAGAACAGAAGAAGAACTGGGAACGAAACGAACTGAATGGCGCATTCCCGAATCAATTAGACGAAGGTAGCCTAGTTTAGGTTAGGAATCAATAAATATCTTGCTGAAGAATGTAAACATCTGACGAAACAACTGGGTTTATGATGTCGAATCAAGTCAGAGCAAACGTTACATGAAATTATCGAAAAGGCATAATTAAGGAAGCAAAATCAGACGACAAACTTCTAAAATGCCGTGGCGCAGAAGAATCAATGGAACACATAAAAATATTCGGTCGTACGTTCGGATATATTAAAAGGCAACAACGTACCACCTATCATCCATCAAAATTTGGCAGGACGCCTTCCATCCACATGATATTATTACAAGTATGAATTTGTCATCAGTAGTAATAACAGTGATCACACTCTACCGGTTTGGAGAAATAAGGCTGGCAACACCATACCACACTGTAGAGAGGATATCACTCAGCTAGACGAAAAGGAGGAAGAAGTCCATGGAAATCGACAGAGGCAATTCTACCCTCCCATAATATTGACAATAACCATAAAGCGAGCATAACGGACTACGCCTCATTTCTTGTCTACGCTCGGAGGCCGATTGTAGCTCTCATCAGAAACATTTTTAATTAACTACCACGACATTTCCACATTCACTATTTTCTGGACTATTCAAAGTTATTGCTAGAGACAGGATTTCCATTCAAATGCATATTTTTTAAGCATCCTAGAGATTTCAAACTTTGTAAATATATGTTTCATGAAAAAATAGTTTAAAAATGCATACTTTTTCCGTGCATTTTGCATGTTTTGGTAGTTTTTTGGAGATATTCTTGCATAATGCATACATTTGGACGTTTTTTAGTTAATACTCCATATTTACTGCATATTTAGATTTCTATTTATCATATTTAAGTACTTTCTTATTATTTCCCTGCATAATTTGTGAATATTACAACTGACGCGTATTTTGTATAAATAGTAAATTGATCTTAGATTCTGAGAGCACGCAGTTCTCTTTGGTGCTTATTGTTATTGTTCACATTTTAACTTTCCTGTACATTACTTGGATTTGCGACGCAATTACACGTGCGGTGAGCAACGATCGCGAAACGAATTATCAACGCCATATCATACGTTCCAAAGGATACGAAAGATACACGAAGCCAAAACTCAATATCGTTATTTAACTGACAATAGGAGAGGGAAATAGTCAAGGGCACGCTCTCAGTCTGCTTGTGTGCAACAGAGGATTTACATGTCTTAATTGAAAAGTTAAGTTTAAAATAGTTTCTTCTAAGGCTTCGTGTGCAACACTTGTCAAACAAAGAATTGGAAACAACGATTTTCTGGAGGACGGATAGAAATATAATTTATTCCAAAGTGTTGTAATAAAGAAGTAGATAATACTGTAAAAATTGATAAATTAAACAAATATATCTACTAGTGTTGTTTCCCTAGTCGAAATGTTTAGTGCTCAAGTTTAATGTTGCTGCAGAAATTATATAATTTGAAATACTGAAACTCAGAAAAGGATAAACCAATGCCAGTGAAATAGATATGAAAACTCTTTAATTTTTATTGAAGTGAAAATAATTATTATCAAGACACTATTAATAATTTTTTTTGCAGTTTTGAGAGTTTTCTGAGGTTCAAGAAATTGTTTTGTAAAAACTGTTTGGCGCACTGTTTTAAAATAATTATTGTGTGGACTGGTAGACATATTCTTTCCAAACATTTTTTTCGAGTTTCAGAATTTTACCTCATTATTTTTAATGTTATTGAAAATTTTTTATATTGAGTATTTCATATTTTTTCTTTTAATTTCGTTTGAAATACTAGTAGCATCGCTGTGTCTGTAAAAAGAATAATTTTATCAACAGGAGAAAGTAGTACGACAAAACAAGTTCCTACTAAACATAATTTCTACGGCCATATCTCAAATTCGAGCCTATGTAATTTCTGCCCAGATAGTTTGCTAAATACATTGTGCGCTTGTCTTAAATTAAATCTGACATTAATTTGCGTCAAATTTTGAGTAACTTTTGTTTCAAAACATAGTAATGTGTAGCAAAATTATAATACTCTTCTTAAGAAATATATAGCTCTGTATAACTTGAATTTATTTATGCTGATTAAATGTTCCAAAAAGTTTCAAATATGCCAGCACCTTGCACCTACTTCTCGTAGTGTCAAAGCTAGAGAAAGGAAATAAATTATGTCACACTTAGTGCAAACTGAGGCAACATTGAAACCTGCAACAAATCCATTTTAATGGAAATGTGTGATTGTGTGATTTAATGGAAATGTGTGATATGGGACAAATGTACCCTTAGAAAAAGTAGCAAATCCAACGTTTAAAGGATTTCTAGAGAAATATGCAAGACAGGGCATCCCGGACCCATACAGCCGAAGAAAAAATAGTCTTCCTTATCTTCAGATATTAGAATCAGTAGATCTTCCTCTGGTGGAGTCATTAAAAATGGTTGAAGACATTGAAGTGTCTGGAATTAATGTTTGGAGATATTTGGTGAGACTGCTACGGAGAAATTACATAAAGTGTTAAATTTATATTTTGACTTGAAATGTCTCCAAAATGTAAGAAAAAACATTATTTGTGGTAAAAAATCAGAAAATGCAGGATTTGACCTTACATTTGTTTAGATTTCGTCTTTGAAGTATGCTCCAATTACGTCTTGTGACGTAGAAAGGCCATTTTCTGCATTCAGAAACATTTTTTTCGGACAAAAGAATCAATTTGACATAGAACAGTTTAAATTGTTAATTTTTCACTTTTACAAAAGCCAATATAACTAAAAATTTAAATAAAATAAAATTTGATTGTGCATATTTTGTCCATTTTTGTCCTGCATCGTGCATATGTAGCTATTTGATAGTGCATGTTTGCATGCATATTTTAATCTTTGATAGTGCATGGAAATCTGTCTCTAGTTATTACATACGCACTTAGAGAATTGTTCTCTGTTTTCACACTTCATTGTATTGGTTTCTCAAGTTACGTCAGTGACTGGTGAGCTTCCTAGCTCTGTGCAGTCGTAGCGAAATGTGTGCACAGTTTTGGTACAGCCATTTTGATTAGGAAAGTGGATGCTGTTTCGATGTGTATAACATCAAGTTAATGAACTGACAAAGTAACTACATCATCCGAAAATAGTTGGTTTACGCAACTCTTAATCGTTACGTCCTCTGCGTTTGACTAGCGATGCAGGATTTGTTTAGGGAAGATGACATCTCCGGATCCGCACATTATCTCAAATAAGCATGCAGTAGCCAGTCTTTCCACAGAATTAGTTGGTAACACCAAGTTCTCGATCGTGTTGCATATAGTGAGAACTTAGTGAGCACTTGAACTTTTACAATCATAGCATGCACGAGTTATATTGCTGTTCACGTTCCACTCATATTACTACATTACTGTCCTGGATTTCTTGCATGCGTTTTGTTTTGTAACTTTGATCTTGAAAAATATTTTTATGTTCGTTCTTTACTATTATCACATTTAAATATTGCGAAATGTTATTGGCGCGAAACATTTTTAAGATCGGTCCAGGAGGTAGTGTCATTTGGGAAAACCACATCTAACGAAAACACCTTGTATTATTATCGCTTATAACTTTGCAAGCGTACAACCTGCATGGCTTATTTTGGTGTCGTTTCGTAGATGAGAGAAACCATTTCACAATTAAGCATATTTTACGTGCCTTGATACGGCTGACGAGACTGAAGACATCAACTGATTCAATGCTGTGCCTCTTACGCCCATATTCTCAATACCGTGTAATACGAGAATTATCGTCGAGTCCAGATTATTCGCGAATCAAAGCAAAAATCCTTATTCACGAGGCAGGATCGGTTGCGATTCGAGGATTAGACACCCCGATTTCGATCCGTGGGTTATACATCCGATTTCGGCGTATAATTCGCGAATTGCACTTGTTGCCATTGGCGACCCTGTTAAACAATACAGACGACTCCGCCAAGTACGATTTGTTTGCTGTTGAATTTATGGAATGCGTTTGAAATAAAGAGAGACTCCTCTATTTGCTTCCATTCCGTCATCAGTAATATAAATCTGAGTAGTCAGTTAATGGTGAATAATTTTGAATAATAATATTGTTTCTAGTAACGGGTTCAGCAATTATCGTATTTAATATTATATAATTTGGACTTATCATTCTATCAGTGCAGGTTATTTTTTAATAAAATCACATTATTAGCTTTTGCTTTCAATTAAAGGTATGGTCATAGTTTATCTTACTTTCATCTATTAGAATGTCTTTTTTAATTTTTACATTCACTATAGGAGATCATCAGAAATATATACTTGCAACACCCAAAAACAGTGTAGATATTGTTAACATAATCAGGCAAATAAATGGTCAAGGAATTTCAAGTTAAATATTAGAATATACCATAAATTCAAATAAATTGAAATGGATTACAAAGGTTTAAAGAAAGAATACAATAACAATTAGACAAAAATGCTACTAAGTACTACTTGGTTAAATTGAATTATAAGTTTTTTCATTTGAAGTAAATAAATAAAAACTGAATGCAGTTAACAAATATTTTTATTTCATTAATGTTCAATATTGAAACAGAAACTTTTCTGGTAAATAAATGATAATTTTCACAAATTTAATGCCCAAATACAGGAATATTACTGAACCCTAAGTTATAAACACAATAAACAAAAATAAAAAAGAAGAGACATAGCAAAATATGTTGAATGGTTTCAATGTAATGAATATTTTATTCCTTTGCTAACCATTTGTAGAACAAATATAAAGTCTCAAATTGCTAAAAACAAACAAATAAAGGATGTAGTCCATATTTGATTCCATTACTAATTTAAGGTGTAGACAAAATTTAATTTTTTTTAAAGAATGAATTGTTCGTTCTTCATATCTTGATAATATTCAAATTTTAGGTAGATAAACATTGCATCCTCAACTCATGTTCATTCATAAACTCAAATTGTTCTTGATGCTTTAAGAATGTGGAATCCTTCAGGTACTGTTTGCATTCCTGGGAAGTAGATACCATTCTCATAATTTCTGGTCCCTTTCGCAGCTGCTGGTACTGGTTATCTATCTCTGACATATCCTATTTGGAAATAAAATATTCATTTTTAAAGGATATCTTTATGAGTCCCTTTTTCTAAATATGAATATTATTGAATAAAGAAAGGTTCCATTCATTGTAGACAATCAGGTGATAATAAAATATATTTCATACAAGGTTGAAATTTGTACATAAAACAAAGTTGGAATTTTTACAATGTTTCAGAGATAATTTGTCTCCATCACATGTCAATCACAATCACGTCTCCATCACAAATCATTTGTCTCCATCGTCAGGTACTTTTTGGCTTATATCCAATATAAGCCAAAAAGTACCTGATGATGGAGACAAATGATCTCTGAAACATTGTAAAAACTCCAACTTTGTTTTATGTACAAACTTCAACCTTGTATGAAATATTTTTATTATCACCTGATTGTCTATAATGAATGGAACCTTTCTTTATGCAATGAAGAAAGACAAACAATAAAAACATACGAATATTATTGACATGAATATGATTGTAGAAATTGTAAAATAACTGGTTTCATCACTGCCAACAAAAGTTTGCTGATAATAAAGAAACTTGTTTCATTTATCTACAATGTCAACAATATGTCACAAATCCATCAACGTTATAGTAAAGATTACCAAAGATGAACTTCAGGAAACATAAGTGTTTCAATTCATTTATAATTGAGAGTGTAGAATTAGATTTTTGAAAAGAGAATAAATGAAAAAATAAATTCAGCACTCTACAAATGCTTTAAAAGATGGTTCGGTTGTTAAAAAAATTGATAATAAAATTACTAGCAATAAACAAATTGAAAATCCAAAACAATTTTGTTTTAATTACTTCCCTTATACAACAGATCTTAATTTTTTTAAATCCTAAGTTCAGAAATCCAACCCTGCAATCAGTCCAAACATAAATAATATTCTAAAAGAATGTTTGATACTGGAATCCCAATCTAATATAGACTATGCACATTAACAATATGCACAATATATTTATAGAAGTTGTGGTATCAGATATCATAAGACAGATATATAATCAATAATGATTGTTGACATTTAATTAATCTTTCTTTAAATTCAATGATATTATAAAATGTAAATGATTTTTAAAATTCAATATTTTTTATATTTAGCCTACATTACATTTTCAGCAACGAAGTAACAATAATCTGCTTCACCTACCAGAAATAGAAGGGTATTTTTCATTAAACAAGTATATATTACTATGGATTCAGAGAAGCACAAAACATAAATATGAATTAGTACATTTAACAATAAGAGTTCATGAAATGTGCTAATAATAGTTTTGGAATCTATGTGAAAACCAAAGAATATTTTATATACTATTTCACATTTATTCCAGTATGTCACACCAAAACAAAAATAAAATATAATTTTGTATCTTCTGAAGAAGACAAAGTAACTTTGATATCTGGGCAGGATTATTTCCAATTTTTGAATTTTATGACAATTATGCTGAATTTGTTTTTGTTTTATTAAAAGACATGGTTTATCATGTTTTATTGTATACATTTCATTTTAAAAAATTGTGTAAGTATTACTTGCATTTGAATGTTTCATGACATCATATTTGATTTGATTTTGTTTGGTAAAACCATGGTTTAGGGTGGCACGATTCCTTTGAAAATAGTCTTGAGGTGAAATTATTTTATTAGTTGCACTAAAAACTACTGAAATAACTTTTGCATGTAGCCCTTCACCAGAACACAAAGTATCAATCAAAAATATTTGTAAAACTCTTGGTAGATAGCCAGTACTGTTGTTTTGAAAATTAAATACACAACTTGCAAGGTAGATAAAACCAAAAACACTTACTTCGAGTCAAATTAACTGCCTTTTCATATCCCAAATCATAGTCACATGCAGTACGTTCTTCAGGCGGATGAATGCAGTAATTTTCCCATCCAATTAAGTACACAGTGTTGTAGCTGCTTCTGTCATTGTAAATAGGAACTTTATTATCACTCCTGCCTTTTAAACCATTCTTTTCAAGCCTTTATAGTTGTTCTTAAACTGCTAAACAATACTTACTGCGTTGAAATTCGTTTGCAGGTTATGTGATGCTTCTTTTTTGCTTTTGTAACTTTGCTTACAACAGTATTCGCGTATTTGTCAATGACAATTGTGAAAATATTAATTTCTTAAATAGAAATGTTAGATTGGTTGGCCCTGGATACATTACTTAGTACGCGAAATGATAACATTGGAGATCGCGTTTGAAGTGGCGCTATTACTAATGTTTACAAACAGAACCACATCGAATACTCCACAGCCAATCATATTTCCTGTAACATTCTCGCCAAGGGTAACCCTCGAATCCGCCAATTCTCTGATGACCGCGGTTTGTGAATAAGAATTGAGAGTTATCCGAGTGTTAACCTAATCCACGAATTCCTCGATTCACAGATTATTTTCGAAGTAATCCATGATTGAGAATACGGCTGTTACTGGGAGATCCTAGGTTTGGAATCCCGATGGTGGCAGGATTATCGACGCTCACTACAGTGGTCGAATTCACCATCTGAAACAGACTTCTAGTGGCAGGCTGCTCTGATATGTACTTTTCCATGGTTTCTGCGATCAACACCAGGCGAATGCCGGATCTGTACCCTAACAAACGGACTACGGACCGCGCAGGATCTTTCCTTTCTCTTCCTTGACCTATCCTCACCCCTTACACTCACATTATACTCACAAGCACTACACTATCACACATGTTGGGAGCTTAGAGATTGTCCCCTCTAGTGCGGGGCCCCACTGGTGGGAAATACCTGGTTGGGGAAAACCACGGAAACCGACAGACAAACCCATCCAGCTGGGGAAGAACACCTCCACTGCCCGTAATGAATGCAGGCATGTAATGAATCTTGAATCTTTCGTAATGAATCTTTCGAGAATAATTTCATAGCAGTATACGCGCCCGTGAACACGAAATACGCAATCACTTACCTTGATGGCGCCATTAACGCACCGCGCGTGACTCAAGAGGAGCCTAATTACAGGCTCCCACAGACCGGCGCGGAACCACAGCAGTGTTGTCAAGGTCGATGCCACGAGCGGGAGTCCGTGGCACGTGTGCCACGACGAAATCGCCTCTCCTCCGCAGTTTATAACCCCGCCGCAAGAGACAACGCCATCGGCTATTGTAAAATGGCAGGGTTACTAATAGTATCCTCTCCCGACGCTAGTGGCGCAGAGAAGCTCGTGGCACGGCACGGTGCCGCGAGGCGTGCCACTGCCACCAGTAGGAGACCTTGAAAACACTGATCCACTGCCTACGCGGAATGTCCGCAGCAGAAGTTTCGCGTCCCGTAGGTGGCTCACGAGCACGTCAGATCCGCGCGGCAGGCGAGCGTTGCGGCAACGGAGCGTTGTGGAGCGGAGCAAGCGGAGCGTTGTGGCAGCGTTTAATCCGCGGCGGATTTGGTTTCGCAGTCGGTCGCGTTTTTTTTCCGCTGCCACTCGCGTTTCGTTGTGAAAACCAAGGCGAAGACTTATTAGATGTAGAATATTTTCAGGTCGCCAGTGAATCGGACACTACAGAAAGGTTAGAAAAATGCTTCTAAGCTTGTTCAGTAATTTAATTACTTTTAAATAACATTAAACATCGATTTTTATTTTTTTTGTTTTTAAAATATTGTTTATTTTACTAATAAAAAAGTTCAATGAGTGAGTGCAATAACAAGTTGTTCTTCAGGTAAGATAGCTTTTCTTATGTCTTCTGCGATCAGATTCAAAATTTCATCAAAACAGTCACTGGCCATTCTAGTAAATTAAAAAAGTTTCTCGTCGTTTGTGGCATCAAGGTGTGAAATTCTCCTTACTTTTTTGCTTTCGAGGTCAAAATTTTGGACCCCTTTTCCACGTTTTCTAAAGAGATATTTACAATTTGAGGGAAAGTCTTAAATAAAGAAGGAAAAAGTGCCAAACCGCATGTGGGCAGGAAACGCTACTAAGGTACTAAGAATAACTCGGCATTTCTATTCCCCGAATGAATAGCAAGCGAGCGCCTCTTCTTTATCGGATGAAAACTGTCAGAAAACGCTGAACCGTGATTGACGCTCCAGTGTGAACGGTCCCGCGAAGTCCGCCACCGCGTCTAGCGCGGGACATTCCGCGCCGCACCCGCTGCTGATTTTCCGCGCCGGTCTGTGGGAACCTTTAGCTTCCCGCTCAGCTTTCGAAAGAGCGTAACTGAGTGGTTCGTTTATAGATCAGAACAGGAGTGGTCTCCTTTGAGAAAAATCATTTTGCTACATACGGTCCATCAAACTGAAACAGATACTCATGGGAGTAGTTGCTTAAAACCGGAAAACCAATTTTCACGCTTGCAGAAATTTCACGCTTGCTCGGTCATGACACCACATCATTCTATATTTAGAATTCAGAATAGGTGTGAATAGGCTCAAGCAGCAAGACAAAACGCTGCCAATGTACGATAACTCCATATGAAGGTAATAGGATTTATTTTTATTTGTAGTGGCAGAAGTGTGGCTTGCGGCATCGCGGGCTACCAATTTATGTACCTCGGTGCTTTTGAGCTCATATTGTATGTATACTTTGCTTTAGTGATTGTGTCCTATTTCAAACCTGTAAAGTGGTGAATCCACTGATCGGGTGCAATAAACTAGTGGTGCTACAGAAAGGCACAGACTTTCCCGTATTAGTTTTCTATTTCGTTGGATCTGTCTTGCTAATTGCCACATATTCTTGTAAACATTTTGGAGCCGTTTTTTAGAAAATTTTGAAAATGTCCGGGGAGCTTCATGAAAAGTACCCCCAAAAATTAATGAATGGTTTTCAAAATCTCAGAGCTTCCACTCAATCCAGATTGATAGGGTTTTTTTTCAATTTGGAAAAAATCGTATGCATAGTTTAGGCGCTACACGTATACCGGACGGACTGACTGACTAACAGACAGACAGACAGACAGGACGGACGGACGGACGGACGGACGGACGGGACGTTTTGGTTTCAATTGGTTTTCCGGTATCAAAGACTTACAAAACGGGGATTCTGGCTACACCACGTGTTAGGGGATTTTCCCCCCTTAATTTAGCAACTGGATTTATCCCCTTTTCGTTATCACGGCCCGGCAACGAATTTTTTTCTGCCGGAAATTAGCCATTTTTTTGCGCAGCATTACATAACTTTCCGTATACTACGTATATTACTCCGTATATACTTACGTATGCGGGAAAATAAAAATGGCGAGAAAGTAAAAAAAAGTTTCTTGTGGCGAGGTGATCAATAAGGACGGGATTACAATGCAAATGTATATTTTTTCCTCTGCAGTCAGAAATTATGTTCACTTGGTAGGTGCAAGGAACACCCAATTTTACATATTATTTGTACATGATTTTATAATACATATTTTGGGTGTTTTCTTCATACAGATAATATTTCTGTAAAATATTAATTATTCTGTATATTTTTCTTCAAAACGTTTATCTTTACTCATATTTATTACAATGTATATTTAATTAATCTCATCTTTGATTTTGTAATATGTGGTTCCAAATTCGTCGTTTATAGTAGCTAATATCAATTTCCTGTGTCTGAATTATGCATGGAAAATCACGATTCGTGCCATCAAATCCATCTTGAAAATCGATAACACCGATTAACTAACACACGTGGCTTAAACTCACAGAAGTCAGTCAGTTCACCTACAAATTGATCATGCAAAAAAGAAAGGAACTTACCTTGTCCTGATGTGAAGGTGACTTAAGGTGTGGCTCTAATGCTAATTGTTAAATGTACGTGTTTAGCGGCAGCCGACCTGGATGGTCCGAGGTGACTAGAGTGTGTGCCGACTCAGCGCCTTGGTCCGATGGGTCGGGGGTTCGAGTCGCGCTGTGGGCATCGTTGTTTGTCCACAGATCACAGAGCGAGAAGTCTGCATGTGTGTCAGTGGCTAGTGTAAATATTAGTGTGTCCCCATGAGGGACATAGTGGGTATCCTGCGCGGATAGTCGAAATCGGCATCCCCCTGAAGATGGAAAATGCCCCAGGAAGACAAAAAAAAAGTATTTAGCGGCAGGCTTTCTATTCTGGAATCTAATACGTGGACTCTTCAACAGTGCATTGAGTGATATAATGATAATAAAGTGCCATCTGAATGTCGTTGTAATAATGAAATTAATAATAATAATAATAATAATAATAATAATATAAAATGGACAGAAAAAACAATAAAATGAATAACTAATGAAATTAACAATAATAAAATTCATGATAGTTATTATTATCCCATTGAAGGGTAAGGCCTCCCACTCGACGGTGGTGGTGATGGTGGGGGCACTCCTTTAGTAACGCTTCCAGGTGAGCCAGTCTTTTAGATCTCTGGAATGTTACAGCGAAAACAATATTAGTAATACCTTACCATTCTGTTTATTATTATTATTGTAGATTAAATTGATAGTTAATTTAATTTTTTTTAATTTATTTTCTTCCCGTTCGACTTTCTTCCTTCGGAGATGGGGGGATATTTGATAAAGTGCCGCTTCTTATTAGGAAAACGCGTACTTATCACCAGCTATACGTTTTAATGAAATAAGCATTCATTAAGAAGGAAGTTAAATGAATACGACAAGAAATACCAACATTATTTGAGGATGAAAGCCTCAAAAAAACATTTCTCACACCACAATCTACAGGATGAGATCTTCTTGAATATTCTATTAGATTTTTTCTGGTCCGGTGCTTCTCGATATTGCTCAAAGACATGCAGAATCTGCAACTAAATGTGAATGAGAGGGAGAGAGAGGCAGAGAGAAACGGACAGAGACGGAGAGAGAAATATGGAGGGTGAGACGGAGAGAGAGACAGAGAGAGACGGAGAGAGTGACGGAGAGAAAGTCGGAGAGAGACGGAGAGAGAGACGGAAAGAGAGACGGAGAGAGAGACGGAGAGAGAGATGGAGAGAGACGGAAAGAGACGAAGAGAGACGGAGAGAGAGACGGAAAGAGAGACGGAAAGAAAGACGGGAAGAGAGACGGAAAGAGGGACGGAAAGAGAGACGGAAAGAGGGCGGAAAGAGAGACGGAAAGAGAGACGGAAAGAGGGAGAGAGAGACGGAAAGAGGGAGAGAGAGACGGAAGGGGAGGGAGTGGGACAGAAAGAGAGAGAGACGGTGTGAGAACAGAGAGGCGGAGAGACGGTGAGAGGGTGAGAGAGGCAGAAAGACCGTGAGAGAGATGGAGAGAGAAAGGGAGAAGGAAGGACAAAGTGGGAGATGAAGGGCAGAACAACATCTGCCGGGTTCCGCTAGTTATATTTTAGAAAGTTGGATCCCTCGGTAGTTTACATTTGTTCATAATTTTGTAAGAAATTTCACACATTCGGCGTTTAATAATTCTTGATACATTTTACAATATACTTACTGTACTTCTTCATTAAGCGGTTGTTTACTCCTAATACGAACATTTCGTACATTTCCACTCTCAGATTATCCTTCTGTCGCCTAATCCTAAACTTTCCAGAATTCTGTTACCTCTTTTCCTTCATTATTTCCAAACACTTATCTTAATTTTCTCCCATATCGTTGATTGATTCAGGCTGCGAACTGAAAATTTTAAAAGTACTGAAAATTTGAAATTAAAATAAACACAAGTTGAAATTGTTTTAATTGATTTATTAGTGATATTGGGTGCGTTCATTGCTAAGGTCTTTAGCCCCCTAAGTGTAGTGCATATTTTTATCGCGGGTGGTGGTGGTGGCGGCCCACGTCGGCTTGCGCTGATTTTCCCCAACCAAGTATCTCCCAACAGCGGAGCACCGCCCCAGATGAGACAAGCTCTGGGCTCCCGACGTGTGTGGTAGTGTAGTGCATGTTAGTGTAAGAGTGTGTGTAAGGGGTGAAGAGAGGGCAAGGGAGATGGAGGAAAGATGGCGCGCGGACTGAGACCCGTTTCTTAGGATACTGCTCCAGCATTCGCCTGGTGTTGATCGGAGAAACCACGGAAAACTACCGATCAGAGCAGTCGGCAGCTAGAATTTTCCTCCAGACAGCGGCTGAATTGGATCTAATTGTCTAACTAGTGTCGAAAATCCTGTCACCGTCGGGAGTATAACCCTAGGACCTACCGGTCAGAGGCACTGCAGTGAAATCAGTTCATACTCTCAGCCACATGTGCCGGTTTCCTAATCATGACTGACACTCCAATCGTTCCCTCCGTTCATCCATCCTTAACATCTACATTCACATGGAATTTGCGTATTCATTCATCAAAACTATTCCTCTCCATGATTCTTCTGTATCACTTTCAGCTTATCATAGAAATTTCTGTTATTTTCTTCATTATTATTCTATAAATACTTTACTACGTCGTTACTTTCATCGCATTGGCATTTTCTACATCGACACAGATTTATACACACTTGACTATTAATAGAGTATAAGAATTCTACGATGTGAGAAATTAAAAGTATGATGTATCTATTTATGGGAATAACTTTCAGCTGTTGATATGTTCACAAGGACGTGTACATGTATGACAATATTTAAACGTCTACTTATACAATACTTACGTCTAAACGTACTACATCCGACTAGTGCTTGGTCGGTTCATATTGTTCTGAAAATATAGGTGTTATACAAGTCATTCGTTACATCACTAAATGACAGGTTATAATTTCCACAGACTATGTATTTCTGCCATTCTGTGATCAGTGCCTGATTCATCAACTTCTGAATTAGCTTCTTTTGTGAACATTTTAGGCACCGTTTTAACAATGTAAAAAAACAACATTGTTTAATTAATGCTCGTCGTTCCGTAACTGGCTTATACGTAAAATACTTGTCATGTTTTAAAAAATAAGATTTTTTAAATCTTTTGTAATTATAACACATGTAATAAATAAAAAGTCCTAGCCCAACTGAAAACGCATATGTAACAAATACACAAACTTCTTCTGAACGTAAAACGTCATTTATAACATTGGGATTATTAAAATTATGCATTAATCATCATTACGAATAGTCAATGAGTAATGTCGAAACTGCATGGAAAATATAGAATAAGAAGCAGAGTAGTTAAAATATCATAAGATGTATGGAGGGAAGTAAAGGAGATAAAAAAATATTTACTTATGTAAGCCAAGAGATATTCTATACTTCTTTTGAAGTACTATTTTAAAATATTTTTTTAACGTTATCACATTAACAAGCAATCTAACTTTCAAATATTTCGAAGACACAAACACAACTTCCTAAAATAACTCCTTATGCACCAAGGATTGTTAATAACCAAAGGAATGACAACAAAATGAAAAACTTTCCGCAGTTAATAGCATTGAGTGAGATAAGTTTCAGGCGGAAGACTTTCCAAACATGAGTGTGTTTCTCTGAAGCTTTGCTTCCAGGACCAGGCGGACAACTGTTTTCATGTTTCTCTGAAAAACATGCCCGGCTCGGCGGCTCGCGGGCCTCCAAAAGCAAACAGAGCGGAAGAGGGCTGCGAACTGCCGGCGGAGAAAGTGTGCAAGGACGCCTCTCTATTCACGCGGTGCCAAGAGAAAGGTCAGGGACCAGTTCATACTACCGGTGCTTGACTTACAAAATGTTAGGCCCAGGAACACGCTCCAAATTATTAATTAATTTAATAGAAAATTATATGTTTTTAATATTTTCCCTAGGGTTTATCTAGCTGATTGCCGATTATCCTTTACGTCCCGATGGAACACAAATTCGACTATTCACTACACACCAACACACTTGCGGGGTCCTCTAATTCTGGGGTCAGCAGAACGCGAGGCCCTCTGCAACAACGCAAGGGACAAACAACCATGTCCCAGGCGAGACTCGAATCTACGACCCTTCGAACCGAAGCAATGAGTTGGTACACGCTCTTAGCCACCTTGGCCATAGGAGGTTCTCTATTTTTAATATAATTTAATAATTATAAATCATACTCATAACAATTATATCAGTGGTAGTATTGGCTGTATGTGAATGTAATAATAATAATAATAATAATAATATAGATAAATATAGTTTTTAATTATATTTTATCGTGTTTTACTAATGATTTTATTACATTCCTGATTTTATTACAGAACTTATATAGTTGTGGAAAATTATTTAATTTTGAGAATACGAAAGGTGATGTAACTATACATTGAAGTTGCCAAGTGATTGTCCTCTGCTTTTTGTTTGTTTTCTCTATTTTGTTCCCTAGGTACTGGAACGCCGTTCCGTCGCGTTCCACCAGAAATCAAGCCCTGCCTACCTCTGACTTAATTCGACACCTTTGTGAAGCAGATAGATACAAAAAAGACATTAATGAAGGGTTTATTCTTGAAGCCAGCCGCTGCAGTGGTAAGAAAAGGAATACACAAACTATAGCGAAAGTTGGTAATCACACTAGCTCCTGCAGCGGGAAATGCGTTCTCTGAAATTGTTTGAATTTATTTCAAAATGAGCAATGCCAAATATAAACTATAAAAATGTTTGGTTAACGGTTCTAACTGAATTCTTTGTGAAGTTGTGCAAGGATTATACAGTGCGTGGAGCGTGGAGCGCGTTGGTGCGGAGGAACTTATTTTCGACTACTTAGAGTGTTTTGGTATTCGATTTGACAGCGCTGATTCATGCACACAAAAGTAGGTTGTGGTCGTATAATGGAGTTGTAAAGTAGCAAAAGCGATATGAGGGAGATTTTGCCACCTCGAACGTTAAGAACTTTCGACCTTCTGTGCATGCGCAGATGCACTAAAGTGATGCAAAATTTGAACTGCGCATGAGCAGAAGATCGATAGTGCTTACCGTTCGAGGTGGCAAAAACTCCCTATTTCATGGAAATGTAACGGATCTGTTGGTTGTTGATTTAAGTTGGAGTAATTTAATTTTTGCTTGGATAAATTTATTATTTATGTTATTTTTGGAATTGTGGCAGATAACTAAAGACTTCGGTATTTTATGGGTTCGTTGTGAGGGGTTTATGTTCAATATTAAGGACGATAGAAGGTGTAAGATCTTTTTTGGCTGCTATTTATTTCGGATTTATTTCAATTCTTTTTCGACTGCCCAGATGTCGATTTGGCGTAGGTATAACTGAAGATTGGTAAATTCAGAAGTTCATGTCGCGGCGCCGGGCAACTCAGTGGTCTTCAAGCCGCAAGGCGCAGAGCAATGCAGCAGCCTTAGAGACCACATCGGTTGGATTTCCCTTTGAAGAAACGTCCCAGCGAAGCCTTTGTACATTACAATCATTCAAAGTTTTGCCTTCATATTTTGTCCAGAAGAACCAGACGAAATGACAAGAAAATTATTAGAGTGTTCTCATTAACACCATCGTTCATCAGACAAATTAAAACATCTTCGATTTGTAAAAGCAGCTTACGGTCGACTACGGTTACAGTGAATTGAAGTCACCGGTTCCGTTTTACTTACATCACAGATAAGCATAAGAAGATACGAATATAGTGAACCTGAACCTCGGCTACAGTGAACGTAGGAAATTCAACTTCCCGGAAATTAATTCTCTCCTGGAAAAGAATATACCTCCTCAGTGCCACAAATGCCAACACTAGGCACCTTGAAAAAATATCGCCGACCAAAGGTCATAATCGAAGAAGTCTCCCCTGACGTGAAGATAGCGGAACTTATACCACTCAGTTTCACTGCAGAAACAAAGGACAGGTCCTGCGTGGACCACAACTGGCGATGATTGCTTGCTTCAGTTTCAAGTTTGGTGTTACTTGACATTCCGCGGGATAAAGCGCGTTGAGATCTACGTATGCGACTGGAAGCACGCGACTGCCACAACCTGGCGATATCCGCCGTACCGCGTGGAAAAACGATCAGTTTCATTAGCCGCTTGCGCCATCTCGCAACCGAAAGCAGCTCGTATGTTATTAGGCGAGTAGTAGGGCCTTTGGAGAATTAGTTGCAATGCAAGAAGCATTGCAAGGTGTCAAGACGGCATTACAATTCTTAGAGACAGTCGACAACGCAAAATCAAGTACGTAGAGAGCACGAACTCTAGAGAAGGATCTAGAGAATTACTAATGAAAATATACGAAAAAACAATTAAAAATAAGTAATTTTTAAGAACAAATAAATATATTGAAATTTTCAGTTCGTACTGTTAATGTATTTTGTTGAATCTCTGTATTAATAAAATCAATAATTATGGAGAAATTCTATTTAATTTTGACATCATCGGATATAGTGAACCTCTGATATAGTGAACCAAAAATGTTAATCCTCAGAAGTTCGGAGTCGGCTGTTCTTGTATAATGTATGATAAGGTAAGTCTTCAATATATTCTTTGTGAACCTCTGGCTAGAAATATTAAAGTAACTATAATATAAGGTACGGCAATATATAAACGGTATAAGAATGCAAGTCACAGTGAACATTACATCACGCATTTTTGGGAAATTATTTTGGTTTTCTTGTCAATTCCCATGTCGAACCCATTGTCTTTGCTTTGAATGGCTTTACTCGATCTCAGTAAGGCAGCGAAGATACATAAATACTTTGTTTCATTAAGAAAATCGCACTTTTCCCAGACAATGGCGTGTTTTGTTGAGGTAAACCGGCTGAAGCGGCTTAGGCCATTGACTGATGTCACTACAGTGCCTCTGACCGGTATGTCCTAGGGTTCGAATCCCGTCGGTAGCAGGATTTTCGACACTGATTGTCGCCGGATCTCGCCATCCAGCGAGGAAAGATGACCACCACCTCGAGCGATAAAAGTATGCATTATACTTATGGGACTAACTACCCTAGCAGTTTACGCGCCCGGACTTACGAATCAATCAATCGACTCTCGCTCCACCTGCTGCGCCCTCTTAGCTGTCGTCCATGAATTACGTAACTCTAAAGAGGGGATTTGAGGCTGCGTTACATAGGGGAAGGGAGGTATTAGTTTGTTACGTAACATTGATTTTAATTTTTTTACATTTTCCCATATTTTCTTAAATAATTCCTTTATTTAAGTCTAGTACTAAAACATTAAAGTATTAACTAATTAGTTTTAAAAACATAAATAAATTAAAGTTTAGATTAAAGTGTTAAAATAAATACATTTTTTCATCAAGTTTTTTATTGAATCTGTAAAATTGCGAAGAAAATATTCAAAACTGATATGTAGTGCCTTCTAGAATCCATTTAAATTGGCGCCGTACACTCTCGCTCATGCGTCAACCACGCCGTCGCGTGTGCACTGCCTGTGATCAAAACTTTTCTCGCCTGTTTGTCCTTTCTTCATTCACAACGTGCTCCAATCTTATTGTTAGGTGGGGGCAGCATCTCGAACTAATTTGCACTTTAATTATCATTAGTTTTAATATACAGTAAAAGTAAAATGAATACAAATTGTTATTACTGAGCTTTTATTCACAAGGGGGATGTTGTCGCAAGTGTTACATACTAATTATTTAGGGGAGCTCCAGCGCGCATTAGGGGGGAGAGGGGGTATTGAAAATACTCCAAATTTGCGTTACGTAATTTGTGGACGGCCCCGTAACTCGCGTCGCCCGCCTCTTCCTTCGCGATCCCCGGCTTTGCTTGCGGCATGACACTTTCTTCATTGCCCGCCGCTCCCGACTCTGCCCTCCTCGTCCGTCCCTCCGCCCCCATTGGCGCAGCCCTCCCTGTCAATCATTGCCTGTCAAAAATTTGGGGAAGTAACCAATTACGGTAAAATTTTGGGATCGTGAACCTCTCTTCTTTTTTAGGATGGTCAAAAGTGTTCCTACAAAATAATCAGTAATCGCTTCAATGGTTCAGTCGTTTTTGTGGAACAATCACCCACTTTTATGTTAATACATATCCGTTATTACATATTTACATTAAATTCAATTCTTTATTTTTTTCAAAAATTTGATCAATTATTGTACAAGTTAAAAACCAATAGGATTAAAACGATTAGAAAAGTATCTCGTATGTAGCAAATTTGGATAATTCTGCATTGCTCAGTCTCTATAGTAGAAGATCTGTTAATACGTTTTTACCCAGGAAATTCAGTGCTTTAATAGCCCCGTGATTCGATTTCCATATTGATTTCCAATTGAGGCAAAATTAGAATTGTAGCTTTGCGTTACAATTTCGATAGTTTTGTCAATTTCGTTAATTACAATTTCGTCTCAGTTTCGATAGCTTTGTGACGAGAGGAAAAAGCTCATACAATCAAAGTATGCCAAGGGGATGCTCGCCACACGTCTCCTTTATTGGCAGCTGACAAAGCGGATTAATGAGACCCTAAAATGCCAACACCCAGTACAATGAGACAGAAGCATTTGTAACAGCTAAAAAGGGAGCTATTGTGCAGAAATGCGCATAAATATGCATTAAGGGATGAAAGTAAGTGACATATGAGTTCCCTGTGGTTTAACTGTAAAGCCTTGCTTCAAGTGTTATTTCAGAGTGACTCACAGAAATCTTTAATGTTGCACCAGGCCAGGGAAGCTTGTCAAAGAGAGTAAACTTACGTAGCAAACAACCCTGCACTGGATGACTTTAAGATCAAACCGGGAGCAAAAGCGGGAGAGAATCGTTTTACTCAAAGCCAATGACACAAAGGGAATGAAATTCCTCTCCTGATGGAAGGAGCATGTAAATTCGATGTCATCAGTCTTTAAAGAGAGCTTGTGAACATGATATTCAGTTAAAACTAGAAAGATATTCAGTTACTTCTTTGAATAAATATTTAAAATATATTAGAAATAAGATTTTCTGAAAAACGGCTTCAATTTTTATCTACGCACTACGTGCTAAATGCACTGTATAAGGCGACATAATCACAATTTTTCTGTATTTCTTTGTTTTTTGTTTTTTTTAATTACACAAATGTAAGTTTTTTGACATCGCTCTCACGTCTTTAATATTTTCATTACCGGCGATTTTTGTACAGTGTTACAAATGTATCTACAAGTGCTGACTTGTAAAGTTTCTTGAAAACTTTTCTGTGAAAATACGCTCAAAATACGCATTTTCATTAACGCTCAAAAGCAATTTTCTCCAAAACGGCACTACATCTTTCAAAGAAAATTTGCATATGTGACTAGGTTTTACTCATCCATAATATTCTTAAAGTGATATTTCAATTCTACTATTATGGGACCGAAAATTGAGAAAATGTGAAAAAACGCTTCTTAGGCGCGAATACATGAGGAAGGGACAAAATCGAAGACAAAGCCCAGACTAAAGAGAAATTAACATACGAGAAAATCTGTGCCATTCTGTAGCACCACTAGTCGCAACAAATCTGTGTTGCTCAGGCTTGGCTTTTAGAGTTGACCTTAATATTAGAAATTAAAATATTGTTGATATTAACAACACAATGTTATATATTATTAATAAATTTTACTATTAACTGTATTTGTTTTCGTTTATGAAATAATCATCTCAAATAAATAACATGCTTTATACGTTACATATAAATTCCAAAGCACCCGTGATATTACCTTTGATAAATGAGTGATTCATATCGACTAAAACGTATTTTGTATACAATAGTAAGGAATAATAAAGTGAAGTTGTGAAATTGTTCCCAACATCAAACAAACGGGGATGGTGGCCATGAGTATTCACGTTGAGCCAGCTCTGTAGTATATTCCGACTACGCCTATGCCTGTTTGTTCAGTTAACTGGTTGGCCAAGTTCCTTGAGGTCTTTCGCAATCCTCTCAATAGCGGGGTATTGTGACCAGGAAAAGGGACAGAGGAAGATGTGACTGAACTCGCGTCTGACTCGCGAAAGGATACGCTCCTCGATCAAAGTTCAACTTTCGGCTGGAAATGAGGAAAAACCGCTGACAAAATGAAAGAGCATGACGAAAATTCGAACATTTCCGTACTGCCAATTCCAGGCTCGGATAGGAATCGACCAAGAGGGAACGGCGCTTTGTAATAATCTTAATATGCAAAATGTTCGATGTGGATATTTCGCGTAGGGAAGTATGTATGGGTGGATGTTCGTTTCATACCTTGAATATCCCAGCTTGAGAAGCCGATGGTTGGCGGGAGGGGCCGGACGGGGCGGGGGCGGGAGGGGGCGGTAAGAGGGGGGCTGGAGGCGCCGCAGATGGAAAGGGTTGGGAAGGTTGAGGGCGGGACGGACAAGAGGGGAATGGACGGTGGGGAGAGGGGGGCGGAACGCAGGTCCGAAGGGTTGGGAGGAAGCCGGGATCGGAAAGGGGACGAGAAATGGCAGGTTCGAATTAACCTCTATTAGATCAAAAAGTTTAAAGAACAAATGGAGTGAAAAATTGAGAATATTGTGACATGTAGTTTACTGATAATTGAGAATATTGGAAAATGAACATCATATAAATAATCTTCAAAAATTGAAAGGTCTGCTCAATGTCGCAGGATCTTACGTCAGATCGATCGGAGAATAAACATTTTGAAGAAAATAGTGTTCAAGCGTGGCGATTGTTTGTTGTCATAACAGGTTGGAAGGAACATGAGGGGATGTGGATGGACATAAAAAGAATGTTCACATTTAATTAAATGGAAAGTACTTATGTATTAGTGGAGCAAGGAGAGTGAGGCAAGATAAGCCTGAATTTTGGGGTAAAATGCGTTGTACATTTTGCGCTGGCTGAACTAGAATGGCGGATGTTAACCACGGAGGCCGCAGGTGGGAATTTCGCAAGACGTACAAAATGTCCCCCCGCGAAGAGTGTATAGAAAACATAAAGGGCCGAAACACTGAAAATCTACGACAAATTCTGCTACATGGCTGAAACATCCTTTTTCTGTATAATTTTTCATCGTACACTTCTCTCATCCCCACCAAAGCTCATCCCACTCCAAGAGTCCTAATCACACAATTGTAGTTGTAGGAAGACGCCGAACATTTTTAACTTTTTTTAAATTTTCGTAAAATCAAGCATGTCAATGAATATGAGACCCTTAAGGGTTCTTTACGCTAAGGTCTAAATTTAATCAACAATTTGTGTACCGTTTTTAAGAAAAAATGGTTTAAAGAAAATA
Source organism: Acheta domesticus (assembly GCA_031308135.1). NCBI lineage: Eukaryota > Metazoa > Arthropoda > Insecta > Orthoptera > Gryllidae > Acheta > Acheta domesticus. Next base: position 57,866,481 of record JAHLJT010009436.1, read on the forward strand.
AAAATTGCCTATGTTTGACAGAAAATTTCGCAAAACATACTCACATTTTCAAAAAATTGAACATGCCATTATTTCGAGATGTTTTTGATGAACATATTTAATTAAGAAAACTGTTTATTTTCATAATTGTAGTTGTAGGAAAACGCCGAAAATTTTGAATTTTTCCAATTTTCAAAAATCAGAAATTTCAACGAATATGAGACCTGCACCATTCTATTTAACGTTCTGTACGCTATATAAGGTCAAAATTTAATCAAAATTGTTGGAAAATTCTCAAATTTTCGAAAAATTGTATATGATATTATTTCAAAATCTATCTTTAATGAACAGATTTTATTAAAGAAAAAATCTCTATCTCTAATCTTTATCTCTAATAGTAAGACAGCCGGGAAAATTTTGAACTTTTGTAATTTTCGAAAAATCAGGGTTTTCAACGAACACGAAATCCGCTCTTAAATGTCCTTTCTCTTAAACATACTTCACACTACACATTAACGAACTTTAATTAAAAGAAGCAATTTTTTTTGAAAATTTTGAAAATGTCCCAGAGGCCTCATGTTAAGTACCCCCAAATTTGAAATTTCGGTTTCACATTCCAGGGGCCGTGAAGAGAAATGTCAAATTTGGAGAAAATCGGTAGAACAGGTTAACCGCTAGCGTTGTTCACAGACGGACAGACGTTTTTCTGTCAATCGATTTTTGGGTCTCAAGTACTCATAAAACATGGATTCTGGCTACGACACATGTTAGAAGATTTTTTCTAAATTTAGCAACTGGATTTATCCACTTTGTCGTATGTCCCGGCAATAAAAGTATTTCTGCCGAAAATTCGCCGTTTTTTTTGCGCAGTATCACATAACTTCTCTCTACTCCGTAAGCGGTAGCGAGAAAGTAATTCTCTCTACAACGTAAGCAGTCAGTGAGCAGTCAAAGCAAAACCCAGATTAAAGTGGCTGGGTTTGGGTTGTTGATAGGGTGGGCCCCGAGGCTATAGTGAACCTTGCTAAACCAGTGAGTGTTGCTGAGCCACACTTTCCATCCCATCCCTCAGCTCACTTAAACATACACCCAATACATTTTAAAATAGTATTTTAAAAGGAATCTAAGTTATTATTTGGCATATTTAGAAGCTTTTAATTTCTGTTGAAAATGTAAAATTGCATTATGTTTAAAAGTTACTTAACCAATGACAAAAACACTAAATTATCAAGACGTTAAAAATGGGAGCATCCTCCATGCCGAGCAATCTAGAATCTCCTTTGAACCTGACATCGACGGAACACTCGTTAGGTAAGATACCATAAATCTGTTTGAGTGTTAGAAGGGCGTGAAAGTGAAATTTGCAGATTAACACTGGAAACGTATATAATGGGTTGGAGCACTTACCAAATTGACTTCTACGAATTTAGCCCCATATTCAGATAAACATTAATGAAAAATCGAAAAATATTTTAACAATTTTAAAAACGTTTTACACTGCTTGTCCCAACCATCATGTAAAGTAACTCAGAATGCCAAAATTCCGATCGCTATTACTGTCAGCAGAACATGTCTACTAGAAACACGAAGTTCCCGTTTGAGCAGAGAAATACGGTGGCCCAGTTTCAGGCAACTTTCCCCTAGTATGTAGGAAAATTATTGGAATCGGCCCAAATTTTCGAGGTCCAAATTTCAGTCAAGCATTCGTTTTTCGTTCTTCGAGACGAAAAATTATGTTTTGTGTGTTTGTCATGCATAACTCGGACAGGCAAGATGTTTTCGTGCTCTAACTAGGCACTGACGTCAAAAGTAAGGTATATTGGCGATTAATCCGATACCATTATTCTCAACTTCAACCACCAAACCCACATTATTTATTCGGGAGCAATAGATGCGGAAATCTAATATACTTTAACGTGCAAAAAAGTACATAAAGGCCTTCCGTTTTACGTAAGCTAGACGACAGCCTTACGTAAGATAGACGAAGCCTATTGTAACAAAGCCCAATCGAGGCAAAATCGAGTTTTAACGTCGCTGATTTGGGTTCGTTAGCGAGGGTGTGGTAGCACAGTGCCTATTTGCCCCCAGTTACACGGGGACTTACCAATCCACGCACGCCAGTGCAAGAAAAGAAAACATCGTTAGTTTCAGAATCAGCCGGATATTTTTGTCATCGATTTATAGGATTACATTGCCTACTTTATGTTATATATAATTTAATCGGAAGTATCTAATAATACATTATTCTGTAATCAGAATATGGAAAATATAGGGTAATTAATAATCAATTTTAGAATGTTATTCCACGCACAATACCATTTTAGGAAAGTACCATTTTAGAATCAATTTTAGAATGTTTGCTCACGTATACCCGGGTATGCATAACCTACTGTACCCTGACAGTTCTAACTTGGGTTCCATGAGGAAACCATATTCACATTTAAAGCAATGATATACAAAGTGCAGAATGTTTGTACGGGTTCAACTCCCATATCCTGTAAAGAAATAGGGATATGTTTATTTCCATAACTGGTCTAGTGGTGAATTCAGTGTGTTTCAGATCATCATTGTCATTGGGGTTTAACGTCTGTATTTCCTCATAATTAATCGCTGATCTTTGAATCGGGTCTCCCTCACCTTTGCTCCACGGAGGTCCAGACCCATTGCGGTTATTGCCTGCACAGACACATGCGGCACAAGGGGACCTAGTGACACTAGTGTTCCAGCAACTCTGTGTTTCAAATTATCTTGTTTGTGAATACAATGAAAAGTATCCACATAACTCATCAGCAATTTCACGAGAAAGGAAGTTAGAGTGATTGGCGAGTCCTGTGCATCCTCATTGATAGGCGAAACCGTATGAACTTTCTTTTTTCGTTTTTTTTATGATTGATTGATTAATGATTCCGGGAGCGTCAACTGCTAAGGTCATTAGTAAGTGTAGTGCATGTTTTCTCCTTGGGAGATGGTGTTGATCTTCCCCCGCTGGATGGTGAGATCTGGCGCCGTCCCACCGTCGGCTAACGGGGATTTCCCCAACCAGGTACATCCCACCAACGGGACATCACCCCAGCCGAGAGAAGCTCTAAGCTCTCGGTACGTGTGCTAGTGTAGTGCTCGTAAGAGTAAGTGGTGAGGATAGGACGAAAAAGAGGAAGGAATGACAAACAGGACCCTTTGTTAGGGTACTGCTCCAGCATTCACCTGGTGTTGATCGGAGAAACCACGGAAAACTACCGATCAGAGCAGCGGACCGGCAGAATTCTCCTCAAGATAGCGACTGAAAACGATGCAGCTACCTAGAAAGTGCCGAAAATCCTGCCAGAGCGTCAGAACAGAGGCCTTAGGGCCTCCCGGTCAGAGGCAGTGCGGTGTGACGTCAGCGGATGCCCTGCGCCACCTCTCCTCGCGGCCGGGGCTGCAAGCCGCGCGCGCGGGCGTGCCTGGGCCGCGCGGGCCGCCGGCACTCGTCGCGTGTGGACTGCGTCGCCGTCTGTTTGCTTTGCTGTCAGAGATTGCTCGCCCGCGGGCGCGACGCTTCCGTGGGCCGGCGAGCACACTTTCCAGCCATTCCGCCCAGCGCCCACCGCCCGCCGCCCACCACCCTCTCTCGGACCCAATCCCGTCCTGCCTGTTCCTGTTCCGCCCTGTCGTGTCCGCACCCCTTAGCTTCGCCCGTCCCCGCCGGCCGCTCTCGCACCGCTCCGCCCCGCCCCGCCCCACTCCGCCCTCCTCCTCCCCGCCACGCCAGGCCAAGCCCTGTCCAACCCTATCCCGCCCTACTTCGTTTCTCCCGCGCCACATCCGCTGCTTCACCCGCCACCTTCAGTGCGTCCCCGCCGCCCCGTCGCATGGCGTGCGTGGCCCAGACACGTCCCGCCTTCGTTTCTCAGCCTGCCCCGCCCTTCTCCCCGCAACGCCGTGCCCAACCCTGTCCCACCATGTGCCGCCCCGCTTCGCTTCGCCCCCGCCACATCCGTGTCCCTCCCTTGTCCCTCTGCCTGTCCCGCCCTGCCTCGTCCTGCTCCGCTCTGCTTCGCTCCGCCCGGGCCATTTCCGCAGCGCGTCCCTCTCGCGTGTCGCGCTCTATTCCGCACCACATCACACCCGCGGCTTCATCCGCTATTGTCGCCCCTCGTGTCCACCCCGTTCCCCCTTCCGCACTCACTCTCAGCCCTTCTCAACCCACCTCGTCCCACCTCTGCGATGGACTCGCGCCCTCGCCCTGCTCATCTCGTTCGAAGTTCTCTCCTCTCGTCTTCAGTGGTCGTTACCATCCGCGCAGGTAGACATTTTTTGTTTAGTTTGCTCAATACTTTCATCTTAATTTGTCAATTTCATCTCTTATTTCTGTTTTCAGACGTTGAAAATAATTTAGGAACCGAGGTTAACTTCATAGAAAACACTATTCAATTTCAATTTTATAATATTTAATTAAATTACAATATTCGATTTTCATATTCTTACTCCAATGTACATTTTTTTATTGAGGCAAACATTCAATTCAGTCAGTGTTCTGATAAATTTAAAAAAAGGCCAATTTTCGCCAGAAAAAACGCGCATTTACAGTAGCGCTTAAACCCCATTTTCTTGAAAACGGCTCCAAGTTTTTCAACGAAATTTGCCATTTAGGACAAGGTTTAACTGTTTTTTTATTATTATTAAAATAATAGTTTTATTCTACCATTAGGAAACCGAAAAAATTAATATGTCAAAAAATGTAGTTTGGGTGGCAAGAGATGCCAGCTGTCAGGAGTATTGGTAAGTCCGAATACCTACCCGAGACCAAACGAAACAGAAAACTAATACGGGAAAGTCTGTGCCATTCTGTAGCACCACTAGTTACATGACAATTTCTCGCTGAATCGAACACATTTACGGATTGTTTAATTTGTGTTGATTTAGCTTTGAAATAGACAAATGTATGGAAAGAAACTTTGTGAAAAGAAACATATTTGTACTACAAACATTTCTAGAATTTCCGGATACTGCATAATATTTAAATTATATAAGACAATAGGTCTGTAACTTAATTTTTATGAATTCAAAAGTTCAAACTATATCCTTCTAGAATTCGTTATTCTTCTATAGTTGGGAGCTCTCTTTGAAGTAATCGAGGCAAGCTTCTGGTAATTATTCGTATTTGTCTTACAATGCCGTGCATATACTGTTACAAATGTGATATAATCATATTTGTTTGTGTTCGTAGAAGGGTAAGATATGGTAACAGTTTCAGGCTGTCGGTGTAATTACAAGTTCGTATCTCGTACTCTGTTTGGTAATGTAGTTTTCAAATGATGACTGCGATGCTTAATGGGGAAAAAATGTACTCTTATAGTATTAAGTAACCGTTGATAATGCGAAAACGTATGTGCGTTTGTGGAAACGATAGTGCATCTTACTACTCAAAAAAATCCTAAGTTCAGGAAAGGTTGGTGTCACGATATTACATTATATAAAACCAACAAAAAATTTACTCTGAAAGAAAAAAATAAAATATGTTTTTTGCTATCTCTTCAAGGATGGGCAACATAAGATATTAAAATATTTATTCTTTTCACGGTTCTGAAATGTAAATCTGAAAAATTGTTTGTGAAATTTTTACATTCAAAGTGTAACATTCTTTAAGACCGAAATGCAAAAGGTATTGAATTTAAATTTTTCTCTCTCGTTATTCTAAGCAAAAATTTACTAACAATGTAAATGTATATCAACGTATGATTTCCTATTCACGCTAAAAAAATACAATTAATCAGAGATAACCAGCAACATTTCCCTTCGATATGGTCCATCGGTTTAAGATTCATCGAGAAATGGCTCGCTCGGTGTAACAACGCTGAAGGTTCGTGATTTTTCGATTAACGTAGCAATCGCCGCCCGGCAATTTGACTGAGGGTGCGAAGTGGGGGTGGGGGCAAACAAGGGCGACGAGGACTGGAAGAGCGCGCGGCGCCGTAACTTCCAGCATACGGACGCACGCGCAAGCACAAACTCACCCTCTGACTCTCTCTCTCTCTCTCATACACACTCATATACTTCGTCTAATGTAAGTTTAGTTTGTAAGTATGTGTTAGTATGTACGTTTAGATTATAAGTTCAGTAGTGTGTAAATAATGTAAGCAAGTCGCGTAAAATGTAAATAGTAGTTTGTAAGGTTAGTATAAGATTAGGTTTAATATCTAGGTTAGTGCCTCCAACCACATAAGTGTACACAAAGATAAATAAATGTCATTACATTAACAATTAAGTCTGATACTTGGTCAGCTATGACGCTGTCATCAAATCAGGAGCTTGAATGTCCCTATTATGATATCACTACAGTGAGATTGAAGCTACCGATTCGATGATAGCGTCACAGCTAGTCAAATATCAGCGCACTTAATGTTTTCATCAAAGTATACACTCTCTTTGACGCAGTCACTCTTCTGTACTCTCACTCCCCCCACGTTCTCCCACGCACTCACCCACACTCATTCACGTATTTCTTCACATAGCACTCAATGACCCATACATTATATAAATACTAAAGGAATAAGTAATAAACAGGGGAGCTGTTGATCGTAATATTTCTTTTATTTTGGGAGATATTCAATCATCTTTGATTTTTAAATGGAACTATATTTTACTTTCTAGCATACAAGTATATAGTGTAGAGAAAGTTTCATAATGCATAAAATTATAGTAAATCGAACAAGATAGAAATCTGTTTTTATTTGTATACTGGTGGAGGCGACAATGCTTCGCTATTGCAGTGTATTGCACTTCACACGCTACTGGTCACGTGATTGTTAATCACGATTTACGCTTCGTTCTGCAAACATTTTAACAGTTGAATGTCTTTTTCGCGAGTATGGGTTTATTCTATGTCCAGTTTGGACATGGTTGTCAAGCATCCTATTTTTAAAACGTTCTCGCTCAAGTTTGGGCATGCTTTCGCTATGACAGTGTCTTGGAGAAATTTGACTTACTTGTCAGAGTTGTTCAGGTAATAATTCCTGTCAATATTTCACAATTGCAGGGGCAGAATATGCAACGAAGACACGCTTAATACTTGAGGCAGGTTGCGTAAAGGGCTTCAGGTCTTCTGTTTCAGGAGCGCTTGAGTCAGCATACACGCGTCAAATCATCATCAACGCACGTATGTGCGCGACAGATATACTCACATTCCCATTGTACTATGCCTATATTCTTCGCGCAAATACGATCAATAAGCACGTATAAGACAGTTTTATAGTATTAGAATGAATGATACGGTAGCTTATAAAATACCAACAACAAACGTTGATTTTTATATATATCAGATTATTACTAATGGTTTAAGGAAGCGTAACCAAAAATATTTTTTGGATAGTATGTCCCCATTAGCAATAAAAAAATAATCTAGTGGTGCTACAGAATGTTTCATACTAGTTAGTTTCCTAGTATATTTAGTATAGGCTAGCTTTTTCATTTTCCTCCACTCACTTCCCAGCTGCTACCTACCGGCCCCTAAAATATACATTTTTTACGTTTTGTCAATTTTTCGGACCCTTAGTAGAACATGGTATGTGACTTTTAAGATTATTACAGAAGAGTAACACCTGATTCTATATGCAAATTTTCAATGAAACATTTCGAACAGGTTTTTTAGAAAATATTGTTTGAGCGTTTCTCAAAACGCGTAACTTTTATCTCTTTTTCACAAAAAAAATGGAATTTTTTGAGATGCAACAATGTATAAAAACGCCCGCTATATAAATATAAATGACGTAAGATATAATTAAAAAATGATGTTTTTGTAAGTTTTGAAAAATCCAAAGCATACATAAAAATGGTGGTTGTGGCATGTTCTTGAGTGTTTTTAGCAATATCCGTTCAAAATTTTTAAGTAAAAAATTTAAGTGTTTCATTCTGTACCTTGAAAAATTTTAAAGAAAATTGAAACAATTGGTGATAAAAGTGTGAAAATGCCCCAGGTCTTCATATAAAGTACTCCCAAAATTCAAAAAATTATTTTCAAATCGCGAGGCTTTTAGTAGGGCCAGATTAATTGGGTATTTTTTAAAATATTTATTCATTCCTACAAATAGATTTGATGCTAGCGTTGTTCACAGACGACAGAGAGACAAGCCAACAGAGAGGCAAAAACGCAGACAGGCAAGCTTAGATGGAAGGACGTACGAAAAGACGGATATTTCAGTTTCAGAAGACCACAAAATGTCCATTTCCGTTGATATCGATTTTCTGCGACATTACATTACTGTCTCTCTACTACTAATATTACTCCGCATATACTACATACGTCTACAAGAATGTAATATAGAGAGTCGACGGAGAAATATGTAATACGTTCCGTATTCCTCCACGCCGAGTCGCTATAAAATGTGGTGCTATTGAAACGCCAGTTGGCGATATAATTCGGTAGTTTTCGTGGAGCTCAATTCGGTTTCGCCATGTCACCGAGTTTGAAGTTAGGTAGTCGTGGAAATTGAATTTCCAAAATACAACAACGTCGAGTCGGCTTTTCTAAATCGATTTTTTTGGTCGCTCTTCTGATTTTGTGTGGCAACTCACAACAAAAAAATACGATAATATTCTAATATTCTATTCGATATCTAATTCTCGCATTCTTGCATTTATTACATTTACTACGTATGTAGCAAAGATAAACTGCAGTAATAATGCACCAGAAATATGCGATTTTTCGACAGAATACCTCTTATTGCTTTCCTTAAGCGCATTACCTACGTCGTTTACATAGATTAGGAAGGCCAGTGGCCCTAACACAGTGCCTTGAGCAACTCCGCGGTTACGTATCAAGTCACTTGAGCTGCGGCTACCGGATACCACTCTTTGGGTTCTTGAAGTTAAGTAATTGAGAAACCATGTACGTTTGTGCTGTGCAAATCCCATGATTTTTAGTTTTGCGAGCAAGGTGTCATGATCTACGGAATCGAACGCTTTGCTGTAATCCAGAAGAATCAAAATAGTTATATTACTGTTATCTATTGCTTTTCTGGCGTCTTCAATAACGTTTAGTAGCGTGGTTCCAGTATTCCTGCCGGGACGGAAACCTGATTGCTGATCATTAAAAGTGATTTTTTTGGAGATATTGTTCAGTTTGCTTCTGGACGACTTTTTCGAGTACTTTAGAGATAGTTGGGAGTATGCTAATTGGGCGGTATTCAATAGTGTTTTTGTTTGATGCTGTTTTGGGAATACGATGCACGAGCGCAGTCTTCCAGGATAAAGAGTATTGTCCGCTCATTAGTGAGAAATTTATTATTTCGGTGATGATTGGGTAAGTCACATCTAGGCTATTTTTTAGCAGTTTGGCATTGATACCATCGGAACCTGAAGCATTTGATTTGAGACTTTGAACAATCTTGATTACATCCTCATGTTCAACGGACGAAATGAAAAATTCGTCTTTGGATTTTGTTTCTGAGTTTTGGAGAAATGCGAGAGATTGCCTTTTCAAGTTACTGTCAAATGAAGGAACGTTATTAATAAAACTATGATTTAGTGATTCTAAGGAGATATACGTGTCAATTTGGGGATGAGATTTGCCTATTCCTAGATATTTCAGACTTTTCCAAATTGTTCTCGAGTCGCGGGTTCTGCTGAAGGTGGTGTGGTAGTATTTAATTTTAGCGTTGCGACATTTCTGCTTGACTAAATTTCTGAGCATTTGGTATTGTTTTTTAAGTAGTTCGCATTTAGTTTTCCGGAAAACAGCATGCACTGCATCTCTTTCTTTCATTAAATTTCGAATTTCATCGGTTAACTATGGTGCAGGTGGACGAGTTACGCGAGATATTTTTAAAGGCGCGTGCCGATCATAGAGCTGTGTAACTAAGTTAGTGAAAATCGCAACTTTAGCGTCCAGTGATTCTTCTTCGTGCACAAGGTACCAAGGAAGTGTCAATCCATCTATACTAAATGCTTGTTTACCGAATTTTGAAAAATCGCGGTATTCGATTATGTGAGGTGAGTATTTAGGGCATTTCAGGTTGTAAACAAGATATATTAGATCGTGTTTTGAAATCCCAGGAACTGGAAATTGACCGTGATTTCGAACCTTGTTTATATTAGACACTATAATATGATCGATCCAAGTTTCCGTGCTCTTTGAATGGTGTGTTGGTGCTACAGGTAATATTTCGAGGCACATGCTGTGGAAAAAACGCTTAAACTGCTCTGCAGAGGGGGAGGCTTTAATAAATTATGGTTAAAGTCACCCATAACAATGACATGCACATAAGGACTGATCGCAGATGCAAAGGATTCATCCAACATATCTATGCTGTCTGTCTTAGGAGGTAAACACACGACAGCCAAGGGACTTTTTTCCCCTAAAACTCCAACTTTAATAAAAAGATATTCTCTACGTTGGCAGTCCGAATTTGTTGAAGATAGTACACGTTTGTGCCTAAGATCGTCGCGAAGGTATATACAGACACCTCCACCATGTGCTGGCCTTCCGATCAGCTCTTATCAGATGGTACCCTGAAATTGCTACTAGCGCGGAATTGAGAGAACGCTTCAATCAGGTTTCGCTTATGAGAAGCGCATACAAACGGTGTTTAGATATTATTTCTGCTACTTCGTCGAAATGACAGGGAAGAGACTGGGCATTTAAATGTGCAACATGCAGGCAGGGGGGGCGAGGATTAGGTTTATTTGTGAAGCCAGACTCATGGACGGTCGGGGAAAGGTTCCGGGCACCCACAGGCAAAAGGTTCACGGGATGTGAGGGGGAGGAGGTAGGTAGCATTTACAGAGGGTTTGCAGAAGGAAAGTTCGGAGAAGAACTAAGGAAGGAGAATTCCCGGAAAAAATTCGAAAATGGCCTTGGCATAGAGTAAAGATGTCCTTAGTCTATGGCCGTGGCAGAGAGGAGCGTGAAATATCTCTCATGTCGTTAATATTTACATTATGGACAGTTTCTATACATTATTGCATTTGTGAATACAAGTGCTTTAAATTATTTCTGATGAAGTTTCTCGAAAACTTTAAACTTTCCAATTAAAATGAGCTTTAATTGCGCATTTTTCAGAAAAAAGCTCAAACGACATTTTCTCAAGAACGGCTCCAAAGTTTTCTGTGAAAATTTGCATGTCGGTCTGTTTTACTCTTCTGTAATGTTTTAAACACATATTTCCAAAATACTAATAGAGGGTCGAAAAAATGAGAAAATGTGAACAAAATATTTTGCTGCCGATAGGTAGCAGTGTGGAAGACGGAAAACCTAGCCTAGACTAAAGAGATTAGAAAACTAATGAGTGTCAGAAAGTTTGTGCTATTTGTAGCACCACTTGCTTCACTAGTAATATTGGATAAGAATGATCTTCATTATATTTCTATACTTACTATTTTTAAATATACTCCTCCATAGTCGATTTGGAATTATAGTTACAGGTCAGTGGAAGAAATAAATATTCACTCTTTCTGATACTATGTAATGTGGATGTTTATTTCTGTGTCCTTCCTGCCAAGACTTTGTTTGCTGTAGTTTTTCCCGTTCTTCCCTCCCCTGCACCCCATCCAGCCTAACGGTCTTGCCTGCGACCATTGGGTGGGGAAGGCCACCTGCCGCAAAGGCGACGAATATTGTACGCTACTGATAGAATATGTTCAGTGTGCGCAACGCACGTAATATGTCAGAGTTATACTATTTTTACTCAATATTATATTTCAATACATTTTTGTATCACTGTTTTCTTCTATTTGTGATCTACCCTTTATAAAACAGAAGGGTTTTACTGGTTCTGTTAAAAAAAATCAAAGATCACGCCTTTTCTCCTAAAATAAAATATTACGAACAGTAGATTCACGGTAAATTACCTGCCCCATTCAGTGTTTATAGGCGGGAATTGCATTTCGATATTGCAAACCGGTTAGAATTAATTACGGGCGGTCTATAGTTGATGGAACTTTGTGTATTCATTCATCAGATATTCTTTTGACAGAGCAACCACAGCGCATTGTAGAAGGTAATTTGTTCCTTTTCAATCAACGTGAGGTCCACAAAGATATATGTTATTACAAATAAAATATAAACTCATAGATGTCACATGTCCTAACGAAATTGATATCACTTCATAAGTTCCCAACCGCAGAAACAACCGCCAAACGCAGAGGCGTCCGTCAGGGAAAACCGCGGCCGTGGGCAGGGCTCGGTCCCCGACAGGTGGGCGGAAGGGGCGCGGCGCGGGGGAAGCGGAAAGTGCCGGGGGGGGAGGGGCAGGGGAGGCTCCGAGATTAGATACGAGAGGGAAAGTGCTGTTAGCTCGCACGCAGCCTTTCTGGCACTCTGTTCGCTGGCGTAAGTTTATTTATTCTGCGATAACACTGCGTGTAATCTCGGGGCTGCAGTAAATGGCCGACGCCTGAATGGGCCCGTGGAAAATCGACTCCAAAACCTGAATGATGTAGCGAAAGAAAACAGTACACTGACGCTGGTGACACAATGAATCTACCTAAAGAGCAATCATCATTCAGTCTTACTCATTCTTTAAAAATAGATTTAAATGTCTTTCCTAGAAATTATGTCTAAAATTTCGTCGCTTTTGCTACGGTTTAGCCAAAATAGAATACGTGCGATAGTGGGAGAGGTTTAATTTGGCGCCTCATTTCCCTAGAAGTGTGAATAAAATCCTTTACAGTTAACCTATAGTTTAGAGAATCCTTTACAAATATTGTAATCTATTTCTGTTGTTATTTTTCTGACTAGATACAACGGCAAAACAAACGACACTGTTAGTTGCTTTGTTACTGTGATTACAGTGATTTAGACCCGTGGTTCGATCATCTGTAATTACCATGGTGTAAGTTATTTCGTACACCGTGATAGTTACTGTCGCTTAATAATGCTGAATGTCTTTTGTTTAGTGTTATTAATGGATAAATACTCCGTAATTCAGTGTAGTACAGTTCTGAAATTAAAGCTTTGTTTCTCACAAAGTAATGTGTAATCACATAAATATGTGAAAGATAGTGTAAGAAAATGAATCTAAATATCAGTTGATTCAATAAAACTCACGAGTCACAAAAAGTACCGAAATGATCAAAATGCAGAGGCGTATTTCTAAAAGAAGCACTACGATGCCTTTTAGGGATTCTACATGATGTTTATTACAATCAAGCGCAGGTTAAAAGATACTGAAATGTTTAAGAGAATCAAAGAGTTTCTTCTTGTCTGGAATTATGAGGAACATTTTGGATCAGTGGGTATTCAGTTTGAACTTCGCAAATATTTTCATTTTTCTAATGAAACTAATAGATATTTCAATTTTCGATACCACTGTCGACTTTTTTCGCTTTCAAGACCTCATGTGATCAAGTGAAGGAACGACGTGTCATCTGACCTTTTGCGGTCATCTTTTTTTATTGAACTTTGATTTACGAAGACAGCACAACATTCAGCCGCAAGGCTCTTCAGGTGACTGGCCGAGTATTTTTTTTTTACCAGAAAAATGTGAAGGATGTAACTTGTTTTCACCTGCCTGATTAGATGAAACCTTCAACCAAGGTTATTGATAGGATAATTGGGGATCTAGTTGGTGGCGATGACAGGAGTTTATAAAAGAGAGGGATTTAGAAAAGAAAACATTAAGTGAGACAGGTAAATGTAAGAAATATTCTTTCCTTATCTAATGTCTGAGAGATGTTGAAGAAAAGTACGAAATGAGAGTATGATTCTTAGGCAGCAAAGTGCGAGTTGATCAGTTCCTAATTCTTAAGTAACTGCCCTTTGATTTAATTTGTTTGATTTAAATTACTGTAGAAAGTGTGTCCCAGTTTCGTAATAAAGGAAGTAATTGGTTCTATTGCAAGGTCGTTGTAGAGTGTCTTATTGCTGACAAACCTGGGGGTGTTTACTGTTATTCTTAAGATTTTGTTTTGAAACATTTGTAATTTATCAATGAGGTATGGGGAGCTAAAATCTACACAGGGCACGCGTGAGTTAATAGCGGATGACGAATAGATTTGTATATAGTTAAAGAGGAATGAATTTTTTAAAGAAGAGTTGCGATTGAGATTTGGATGTAAAATAGCTAATCAGACGTCTATTAGCTTTATTTTCTTTGGATGAGATGTGACTGCTAATTTAATTTTGTGCCCATGAGAATTCCGAGATAACGAATAATTGAATTTAGAGAAGACCAAGGAATAATATAAGAGTCCGGAGATAAGGGCGAGGAAAGACAGAATATCTTAAAATAAATACTTTAGCTACTGATTTTTTGGAATTGATTTTTATTTTCTATAATTTTGACAAATTTTCTGTGTTTTTAGGTGACACTGAATTTTACGACATGATGTGTTTGAACTTCGGTTTGCATTAAATTATCGTCTGCAAAAGCGCTGTGTTAACTGCATTACTGTTGTGAATATCTGTGACGTACAAATTAAAAAAGCAAGAAGATAATAGGGATCCTTGTGGGACACCAGCAAGTACAGCCCGCGATGAAGAAATTAAGGAGTTAAGAGGTACAGAGAACATGCGATTCAAAAGAAAACTTGATGTGATGTTATATACTTATATACATAATTGTATTTCAATTTTCCTTAATTTGAATTTTAACTTATCGTGCCAGACTCGATCAAACGTCTGGGATAAATTGTAGAAAACTGCAAGTAGTGAAAACCAGACTGAAAGGAAAAATGAATTTGTTCTGTTAATCTTAACAACTGATGAGTTGTTGAGTGATTCTCTCTGAAACCAAATTGGAAAGAAGGAAACACGTTGGTTTCGAGAATGAATATTTTTAGTCTTTTATTACAAGGTTTTCGAATACTTTGGGATTAAACTAATAGGTCTGTAATTCGAACGGTACATTTTTGTGAAGCTGCGGAAGACCTATAATTACATAGTTTTTCCAAGAATAGGATAATAGCCTAGACACAATGTAGAATTAAATATGTTGTTCAGGTAAGCAAGACCGTGTCGATGACGATTCTTTAAGATATTTGCAGTTATTCTGTCATGGCGTAGTGACTTTGTGTTGGGTAGATTTTAATTAATTCAAGAATTTAGTTGGGTAATATAAAAGAAATATTTGGTACGTCAAACTTCGTGACTGAACAAAATTTGTAATTGTAC
Source organism: Acheta domesticus (assembly GCA_031308135.1). Taxonomy (NCBI): domain Eukaryota; kingdom Metazoa; phylum Arthropoda; class Insecta; order Orthoptera; family Gryllidae; genus Acheta; species Acheta domesticus. The sequence continues at coordinate 57,881,548 of JAHLJT010009436.1, forward strand.
GAGGTCAACTATCGTTTACAATACGCTGGGTGAAAGAGGTTTCAAAATAATCTGCTAACAGCTCAGCTTTTTTAAAATTGACTATTCAATTTTGTTATTACTTTTTAATGACGTAATATTTGTTGACTGGCCTAGTAATGCTTTTCAAAGAAATGAGTACTGTGAATTAAGATTTTAAACATACTTTTTGTAACTTTCCAATTGGAACATTGTTAGTGCATTCCATACCAATTTAGTAGATGGTTAAATACAGATTTCAAATGAGTAAGGCGCTGCTAGTCCATAACCGTCTGATTTTATTCTTGTGAGATATTAAATCACATAAGTACTCAAATAAGGGATATTTTGAGAGCCCTGTATGAGTACCAGCGAAAGAGATAAATGATCTATTGAATTAGTGATGGCATTAGTAAACAAAAGAGTGCCTTGGCCGATTTCTACTGGAGCTTTTAGATTTCACAAGGGAGGAAGAAGCGATTATCACTGATATTGAAAAGTATCCCAATTTATTGTGTATGTGGATGAATGCGGTGGAGAATTTGGTAATGAACTAACTTAATTTAGAGGTTGTAATCACTGGGTCTGAATCTAGTTTGCAGGTAGAATATGAAGAAGAATATTAATATTTGTTACTGCAATATCTAGAATTTTGGGAAGGTAATTCACATTAAAAGGAAAATATGTAGGATCAATTCGCGCAATAATCTTAATATTTATCTTCTTTGTGAGATTTAAGAGAAAAGTTCAGCTGGTTAATTTATTCTGCATCCCCACTTCATGGAAGAAAGAAACCTTTAGTTTGAAAGGTCCTGAAGACAAATTTCAGTCATTTGTTTAGTAGACGGCTTATAAGCTGAAGTTAATTGGAGAAATGATGTCCAGTGTGGAATATCGGATTTGACTAGAATTAAAACTCGGAAAATGGAGCTAAGAATTGGAGTTTTGATATTATCGATACGAGGAACGATTGAGTTAGTTGACTAAGGAAGTTGATAATGTGAGTAGTTTGATACTAACTTAAGTTAAAATTTCCATTTGAGTGTTGTTAGTTGAACTATTTGATGAGGCATCATTAACATTGATTGAGGTGGGAGGGCAATTTTATGAATGAGTTGAAGGGAATAAAGTTAGGAATGTCATTAGTGGGAGACAGGAGAGGAAAATTCTTAGCTGAGAAGTAAAATTATTATTGGTTGAAGGTGGATTATTAGTTGCCTTGCCGTTTTATTTAATTCAGATTTTGCAATTTTTTCATAGTATGAACAGTATGATTCTTACATTGTCCTGTGACCATTTGCTTTGCAATTGGTGCATACGGGTATAGAGTTACTGTTTCTTACAGTATTTAGTGAAATGATTTGCCCGCACAAATAGCACAGAGAATTTTTCTATGGCAATAGTTTTAGGTAAGATTAAATCTTGGCATCTTGCGCATTGTACTGGCGAGGGAGATGTTTTCTCTGTTCGACACGAACAAATGCATGGCACAGTCTATCTAATTTGAATATATTTTTCCACCTATTTTCTTTCACGATTATCACAGATTACGACGGGAATCGGCTAACCTTCTTAATGAAGTCAATTCACGTTCACACTTTGAAAGTTTTTTCGATTTAATTTCAGCGAGAATTTGTTCCTCAGTAAAGGAATGATGAAACATATTTTATTACCAATAGATAATTTTTTGGATAATGGGTCCTCATAAGTATGTAAAGATTTGTTGTTAGTAATTAGTATATCCACTAATAGTCTGTAGTCTTCACTGTTTTCCGTTTGAACTTTAATCTTATCATATTTTAACTTGGTACAAAATTTACCTACAGAGAAACTGGAGAGATCGTTATGTTTTCCTTTGAGTCTTGGCGATTTTCTAAGGTGTTGAAACTATTGTAAGTGGGAGTAGAATACTCTATGATCTTGATAATGATGTTCACTGTTTTTTTCGCCGATGCGTTTGAATCACTGTTACTACTGTCTCTTAGGACGAATGAACTACAAGAAACATTCGTGAATGACTTACCTGAGGAGTTGATGACTCCTCAAAATTAATATTTCCGTTGGAGAACGTTCCACTTTGCAGATAGAGTTCTGCACCTGTTGAGATGTGAAGTTATCCATTAGATGGGAATGCATATTTTGTGACTCATGTTTTTCTGATAAATTTGTTGATGACCAAGTGATAATGTTTGCAGTAGATGAGTCAACACCATATCATTTTGTGGGTCAGAATTGAAGATGATGAGAGATTCCGATATGCACTGGCCTATGCCAGTACAAAGGTGGGCCTGCAGTTATTTTAAACTCCAAGATTTATAAACACTTTGCTGCACATGTCTCGCCTTGTCACAAAAACACGGAATAATTTAATGATACTAGTTTTTACTATCATAGACAAAAGACTTTACACATGAAAGACCGAACTGGACTGGTTTAGCCTCTCCAATTGGAGCAAAGGTGACTGATGATGCGGTCATCCTTGCAACAACAAATGATAATTGCACGCGCGTTAGAAAGTCAACGAATTGGAGATTAATAATACCAAAAACAATGTCAACGATTTTTCATGAGAGAGTTTGGGATGTGATTGTGCTCTTGTGATATGTGTGACACTGTCGTAAGGTGCTAAGGAAAAAATCTGATTAATTTTAAGTAACTCTTTCGTGAAATTCGTTTTTCCAAGGAACGACAATTGGACAATTTAGACAGGTCGTATTGACACTAGAAGCGCTCTGAATCGAAAGTCCAACTACTGATTATATTAATTTGAATGCAAATGAAAAGAGTTGGTAAATCAGTGTAAAACATCTCTATGATCTACAACGTGAGTACTATGAAATGCGAGATCGAAATTCACTCTCTGAATTTTAGATGTTAAGACTTGAAATCTAATACTTCTCAAATAAGGCAAGTGTTGTGGAAAACAAAATTGTAAGAAAATTACACTAGATAGTATCGTGAGAGCACACTCATGCGATGATGAGTATTTTAGAATCAATTTTGCCTCGTAGCTTAGGCATGTGCTTATCTTGGCGTGACACAGCTTGAGAGAAACTTTTTCCATTTGATTTTCCTGGTACTATTTAAGGAAATAAATGAGAATTTTTCCTTTGGTGTCATCGTAAATAACATACTTCCTCTATCCTATTTTTCCATCTCATTATTTATTGCCCTTTGGGTAAATGTCAAACTGAACAATGGAACAGGAAAACAGCTACTTACAACTTTCTTACTATAAATTAGAACCATGAATGAGTTGATTGATAAAATTCGTGAACTTGTGAATCGGGAAAAATCGTGAACGAATAATTCTTCCTTTAAAAAATAGACCTTTATTTCTACAGTGTACATGTGAGTACTATATTTCCTCATATTCGTTTATTTTCAAGAATTTAATATAATATTCTCTCCGTCTCTCTACCTATCTTTTATTCCCTTTCTCCACTCTGTCTGTTCGTCGGAGACGTTCAAATTGAAGAAGTATTTTTATCTTGTTTCAAGATATATTATGCGCATCAATTTAATCTAAGTCATTAAACCATTGATTTTTGGCGAAATTAATGTTACAACTAGACCCAAAACCGATTAAAAGAAGAAAGCAACTTAGGCACACAGATCCAGGAGTTGCCAAAAATTAATATGTTGCGTGTAGCTTTTACTGAAGGGTATCTGAGATTTGGAAAAAAAAAATCTGTTTTTTTACCTCATGGAAAAAAACCTTCAGTTTACTCATAGGAGTAGAATGAATAAAGGAGGCATATGTTTTTTACGTAATTTCAAGCATCAAGAACTGATCCAAAAAGAAAATTAAGCTTTTCCCTTGTTAATTGGGCGCTTTCAATTCACAAGGCTCCTCACGTAAATATTTTTGAAACACTTTTGAAAAAAGTGTTAACTTGAAATAAACAAATGAATATTCAGTAATTGGAATATTCTTTTGGGTGCGATGTGGTACGATCATACGTATATGAGATAATTGTTGTGAACAAATTAAGTAACATTACAAAAACGATGGTGGGGAGTCGTGGTCCTCCCTGGTTCCGGTACGTGAAACATCTTTGTTCATTTTAAATACTCTTATTTTTGTCTTTTTATGGGAGACATTGAAGATGTTGCTTTTATCTAATTTGATGCCAAATTAAACACAAAAATTGAACATAATTTGTTTAAAAACTTATCAGTCAATAATGTATTCCAAAATGCCAAATGTTTCGTTGACATCGTTTCCAAAACTTTGGGCCTAGCCTCTTTCCAAGGCACAGCACAGAAAGCATAGAAAGTACTTAAAGGGATAAAAAAAAAGTAAATATTATATTCGATATCTGTAGAGAGATATTAAATTAAGTGTTCTTTTTACGTACACATTGTTACAATGTGAAATTTCTCACGACGTCTGATAAATAAGAAAACCGAAAATAAAGGTGAAAACGTATATAATTTACTATTCATGTTATAAATCGAACATATTTGACAGATTTCTTTTAATATTGCATTTATCCAAATTCTAAACGTTGTTTGTAAAAGTTAATAAGTGAGATCATTAGAGATTGTTGTTCTATTATATTCGAGTCATTCCTGGCACTTAAGCGCGGTCATCAGCGAGAAAGTAGATTTTTCCGGTTTTGCAATCGGAATAGTAACGTCTATGCTAGAAAACAGATTACTAATTTAGTGCTGAAAAATACATCAACACTCAACATTTAAGAACCACCAAAACATAAATAACGCCACGACGTCATCGATAATGGCTTAAAATGGAATTTTCTGAAATTTTCGCAATACATTTTTACTTTTCCCGTATACGTACCTATATACGGGGTAATATACGTAGTATAGGGGAAATTGCGCAAAAAAAAAACAAAAAAAACCGGCGGATCTTCGGCAGAAAAAATTCATTGCCGGCCCTGATAACGAGAAAGTGAATAAAGCCAGTTTGCTAAGTTAAGAAAGAAAAAATATCCTCTAACACGTAGCCAGAATTCCTCTTTTGTGGGTCCTTGATACCAAAAACCAATTGAAAGGGAATTGTCCGTCTGTCCGTCCGTCGGTCCGTCCGTCGGTCCGTCGGTCGGTCCCGTCCGTCGGTCCGTCCGTCCGTCTGTCCGTCCGTCTGTGAACCCTACTAGCGCCTAAACCATAGGTATGATTTCTTCCAAAATAGATATTCCCGATCGATCTGGTTTGAGTTGAAGCTTTGAGATTTTGAAAACGATTCTTCAAAATTTGGAGGTACTTTACATGAAGCCCTCTGGACATTTTCAAAATTTTCTCAAAACCGGCTCCATTTTTTAGTGTCTTGTAAGATAAGAGTAAAATTCCACTTATTGAGGTGGCATAGGTCCGATTTTCACGGATAACTCTGAATTGTCGAAAATTGTGAAAGTTTGAATTTTTTTCGGCGTCTTTCTCCAACTACAAAATTGAAGTTAGAAATTTTTACTCCAAAAGAAATTTGTTCTCCAAAATCAGTTCTTTGTTAAGGTCATGTAAGTTTTTTGAAAATTTGAGTAGTTTTCTCCCAATATTGCATGCAATATTTGCAATTTTCAAAAATTACAAAATCAAGATTTTCTCAGAAACGGCTAAATTTTTTTTCTTTAAACATTTCGTAGGGATAGTACTATATGTGCTCTATAAGATGACATTAACGCCATATTGCTCTATCCTTTTATTTTTCTTCAAAAATTACAAAAACGTATTTTTTTATTTGTCACTCACGTCATGACGTACAATAGTGGCGATTAGTTCACATTATTATATTTATGAGTACATGTGCTTTAAATAATGTCAAATAACATTTCTCGAAAATTGATAGTTTTCTGTGAAAACGTGCTCAAAATTTCGCATTTTCAGAAACGCTCAAGCGCCATTTTCTCAAAAATGCTCCAAATTTTTTCTTCAAACTTGTCTAACGGATAGTATTCATACACTCTTTAATATGACGTTAAGTTCAATTTGTTTTGTTTTTTTTTTGCAAAAATTACACAAATGTAATTTTTTGGAAGGGTCTCTCACACCGTTAATATGCATACTCCCAGCAATTTCTAAACACTGTTCTATTTCTAAGTTTAAAATTCTTCAAATGAAGATGTTCAAAAAACTCATAAATTTTCTGTGAAAAAGATCTTCGAATTTCGCATTTTTCAGTAGCGCTTAAACGCCATTTGCTTGAAACGGCTCCAAATTTGTCAATGAAAAATTGCCATTTAGGTCAAAGTTTTAGTGTTCTTTAATATTCTAAAATTAATATTTCGTTCTACCACTAGGAAACCCCAAAAATTAATAAAATGTCAAAACAATGTAGTGTGGGCGGCATAGAAGGCAGCTGCAAGAGTATGTGGCATGTATGAATAGCTAGCCGAGACCCAAGGAAATAGAAATCTAATACGGGAAAGTCTGTGCCATTCAGTAGCACCACTAGTTTGTGCATTGAATTTTCGTGAGTGATGTGGAACTAAGAATATTTTCGTGGCCAAATTAGATGAATCGTGTTGAAAGGCAAAAGTGAAATCAGTATATTATAAAGCTCCTAATATTGTATTCCGAAAGAAAGTTATTTTTTCAAAAGATTTTAGAAATTCTGCAAATTGTATAGACTTTTCTGGTAAAAACACGTAATACTTAATGTTATCACCGTAATTAAACATTGCTGCAGGTCGATCTAATAAATTGAATTGAAAAAAGTGAGTTCTCCTTCTTCAGGATGTGTGAAATTACCTGTCATTTGTAAAAGATTGTTGATGGTTGAACCGCAAGTCAAGAAGTAATGACAAACAGAAATTATGACTGAGACAGGAGCAAAAGAGTTTTTTTTGAAAAGAAAACAGAAAAGGTTTTTACTGTTCTTTAATATTCTTAAAAAATATTTCCGTTCTACTATTAGGAACCGTCAAATTAAGAAAATGTCAAAAAAATGAACTTTGGGCGGCGTTAGATGGCGGCTGGCAAGAGTATGTGGCACGTCTAGCCGAGACCAAAGGAAATGGAAAACTAATACGGGAAAGTTCTGTGCCATTCTGTAGCACCACTAGTTTATTAAGCGACCACGTCTGCACCCCATACAGCCGTAGCAGGAAATGTACTCCTACATGTACTCATGGCCGCTCTTTTCATTTTCAATGGAAGTGACTTTTCCAGAAGTTTTGGTTTTGGACATAAATGTAGTTTCGTTATGCGCTCGTTTTGTTAACTTCTGATTTTACTTGTTGTAGGAATGGAGTCGGGGAGTGTGAGTTATTTGTTTTTTATAATATTAAAAAACAAATATTTAGTTCGTTTTTAGATACAAAATGTTTTTTATAACTCGGGAGTGAAAATGTCTAGTTTTCAAATGGTGTTGAACTCGCTTTGTTGGTGCTTTTATTCATCCCAGTGGCGGCTGCTCCTTAAGGGCTCGAGGGCGACGCCCTCACCAGAAAAACCAACCTCGGAAAAGTTGCAGAAAGGTATTAAATTTGTTATAAATAGATTCCTTTAATTTGTGCATATCACCGCGCAATTTTTGAATACGAATTTATTTTTAAGTGCTCGATTATGAGGAAGAAATTATTATAGAATGGGTAGCACTGTGGACTATCGGGAGTCCGTCCGTTAGCTGTGCATGCCAGGCAACGGAAGCTTGAGGAAGAGTGAGGGTACTGAGAGGTGGGTGGAAGCAGCGTGTCGCTATTAGGATTTGGTTCCGCGCCTATTAACTAAGCTAAGAATTACAACTCTTTCATCTGATAGCATAAATTGCAGTTTTGCTTGCTGGAAATATTTAAAAAAAAACTCTTATTATTGCGTGAGCACAATGATATCTTCCGTTACACAAAATGGTAACGTAACAATTGAACCTACACCAGGATTAAAATCCCTGTACGTGGGAATCTGTTGTACTCTACATGCCATTGTTTTCCTCAAGAAATATTTGGAAAGGTAAAATGTGTGTGGCAGTTCAGACATATGTGCCCTCCTAATTCGCAATCCATCGGGCCGCCACTGATTCATCATTCAACTATTAATGGTTGAAAGGTGGGGAAGTGATTCGAAGCGCAAGAAAACTTGCGCACATTATACTTCTCCCTCATGCGTTACAGATTTTACTGTTATTTGACAAAATAAATTACTTCAAAACGGTATCTGATGGTTGGAGAAGGCCCAACTAGTCCATATCATAGACGCATACAACCTTGTCCAAGATGGGTTTCGAACTTGCAGACCCCGGACTCGCTGCAGCTGTCGCACCCACTGCGGTACCCGGGTAAGCAGCGCTTGTTGGTGTTTGGGCTAAGATGATTGTTCATCGGACCTAAGTTCGAATCTCAGTACCATTACTTTATAACAAAAAATTCGAATGAAAGCATATATTCATACCAGTATCATAATTTACACTGTTCTTGAGGCAATTGTCGTAGATTTCAAGTATGAAACCACCGCCAAAATTGTATGCTGTACTAGAGATGGCGCTAGTTGAAAAAGAAATGCAGAAAAATAATAATGTAATGAATCGTAATTACATTGACTTAATGGTCAGGAAAGTCACTATCAGGATTAATGATGTAGCAGTTGACTTTCACGGAAACATCAACCAATGGAATTCTGTTAATTAATATAATTAATTTGACTATTCTTCTACGCGTTTTGATCATACGGGTCTCAGGATGTATGTAAATAAACGCTTGGCAATATTAGACTGTTTATTTACACAGTTCCGGAGGATGCAACGCGTACTTCCGGGCCTTTCCGTTCGATATTGGTTTGAATTAGAAGCTATTTTTCACTTTCAAAACAAAGGTTTACAAAGGGCAGTGTGTTCACGCGGGCACTCTGTCATAACAATGTTGCAATAAATTGCATTAGCAATGCTAGAATTGAAAAAATGATTGATAATTTTGCAATAAATAGAATGAAAAAAGGGTGTAAATTTGACATTTCCACAGTCTGGCACGGAAGTCTGATTTAAAATCGTTGTCCCTTATATATTTCTTCAAGTGACTTTCGGACGTCTGCCACCATGAAAATACAATGTCAAGGATATGAAAAAATGAAAACTATTGGAAATACCGTAGCACAAAATTTCTCGCGTTATTTGAAACTTTTGCAATGTTCGAAATTTCAGATAGTTCAACGAAAATGAGACCTGTGCGTCCTTTACCCTAGAAAAAAATTAAGAAAAAATGAGGAGTCATTTTTGGGAAAATTTTTCTCTTAAATTTGCCTTTAGTATGGGAAATTGCGCGAAAGTTACTCTGATTTTGAAAAAAAAATTGTACATGACCTCACTTAAAGAACTAATTTTGAAGAACTGATTTTTTTTAAAAAAAAGAATCTTGTTGTTAAATATTGCAGTTTTAGGAAAATGTAAAAAAAAGTGAACTTTTACAATTTTCGAAATTCAGAGATTTTAATGAAAATTAGACATGCGCCATTTTAAGCTTTCTTTACGATGTCAGGTAACGAAGTTTAATAAAAAAATTGGAGCCATTTTTGAGAAAATTTTGAAAATGCTGTTAAGGCTTCATGTAATGTTCCTCCAAAAATCAAAATATCCGTTTCAAACTCTCAGTGCATTGAGTTCGTTCAGGTCAATCAGGGAATAACAATTTGGAGAAAATTGTTTGAATGATTTAGGCGCAAGCGTTGATCACAGACATACATTTTGCCGTCAACCGATTTTTCATTATTAAGGTCCCAGAGCACAAAAATTCGAGCTTTTCTGTTGAAAAAATTGCCGATTTCTGCCGCAGTATTACAATATTTTATCTTTACTACGTATATACTAAGGCAAGAAAATAAAAGGAGTCTGAAAAAGAATGAGTAAGATGGAAAGGATGAGAGACAAGGGGTGAAACAGACGAGGTGTTAGAGAGGTGGAGAGAAGTAGATGGCACCGGGAGAGAGGGCTCAGGACATCAGCTGATGTAACTGCAGGCAGAACCAGGAGGTCCTAGGTTCGAGTCCCAAAAGTGACAGGATTTTCGACACTAGCTTATCAGCAAGGAATTCAGTCGCTGTCTGGAGAAGAATTCTGGCGGATGCTCTGATCAATAGTTTTCCGTGGTTTCTCCAATTAATACCAGACGAATGCCGGAGCAGTATCCTAACAAACGGGCCATGGAACGCACTCAATCTTTCCTACCTTCTTGTCCTATCCTCTCCCCTTACACACACTAAAATGTACTACACTACTACACATGCAGGGAGATCGGTCGATACCTTCCAGCTTGTCCTGGCTGGGACGGTGCCCCACTGGTGGGAGACACTTGGGGAAAACCCTGCTAGGATGGTTGGTTGGGGAAAACGGTAGGTCGGCGTCGGATCTCGCCTTTCAGCGGGGCAAGACCGCCGCCACCTCCAGAGCAAAAACATGCTCTACACTTACGGGAAGAATGACCCTAGTAGTTGACGCGCCCGGAATCACTAACAATGAGCCATGACAATGGGAGGTGGTGAGAGAGAGGGGTGAGTGGGAGCGAGGGAGATTGTGAGAGAGGGGAAGTGGGAGCGAGGGAGGAGGTGAGAGAGAGGGATGAGTGGAAGCGAGGGAGGTGGTGAGAGAGAGGGGTGAGTGGGAGCGAGGGAGGGGATGAGAGGGAGGGGTGACAGAGGAAAGGGGTGAGACACTAAGAGAGATACAGCCTTATTTTTCTCTTTAATTTATTAAATCATTCTCTTGTTATTTTTTTCCTGTCCCTTTTCTGACCCATTTCGCCAAGCGCTCATCTCTCGGCCAGGGTGCGAGCGCGCTTTCTTTCTCGTCCTCGGGTTTCTACTTCAAATGCCGCCGGCGGATCTGCTTCACAGCGTCCGAGAGCAGGATATGAGACGCCGCAAGTGGGTCATAACGCAGACAAAGCTCTGACATTGAGCCTCGGAATTAAAGAACGAGATGATGATCAAATAATCTCGCTAGCTAGCGCTCTGCGAATCTTATCAGAGATGTCAAACGAGTAACCGTGCCCAGGGTTTTTGCGATCTTCAACGTCTTGTAAGAACTTTTTCACTACAGAGTCGCGGCTTGTAAGCGTCATTGCGGCTTGTGTATCCGAATTTCCGTAACAATGACGCCAGACAAGAGCCTCGTATAACTTTCGTAATTGAAATTTGCTAGAGTGGATAGTTGGCATCGGTCTTTCGCATTAATTTTCACTCTCAAAGTATTGCTCAACCATGGAATAGTAACAACGAACTAGCAATGTTTTGTATAATATACGAGTCATTAGATTTAATGAAATATATTCTCTTCAGACTAGAAACTGCAGTATCTATTATCAGCGGCGCATCCAAGAGGATGGGGAGTTCATTGGTCTTCAGCTTCGCGAAGCCGATGACACACATTTACTACACTTGGGTTTTTCGTTCTTAGCGCACCAAGGTCACGGACGAAAAATGGAGAGAGAAGGCTTTCTCCAATAGGGAGCTGCTATTCACCACTGTGTTGGGACATGAATGCTCCCTATTGGAGAAAGCCTTCCTTCTCCATTTTTCTTCCGTGTCCTTGGTGCGCCAAGAACGAAAACCCCAAGTATAGTACAGCTTTGGCTCATGTTCTATAAAAATGAAAGTGAAGCAAGTAAATCAATTGAAGAGCTATTCGAAAAAAACAGCATTAATAAAAATCCAATTTGTGAGAAATGAGAAAAAACCGTCCATATTCCTAACCCAACGAGATATGAGGAATTTTATATTGTACAGGAATACTTTTACACGACATGAAACATAAAATGCAATTGTGAATAAATAAAGCAAGTTACAAAAAAAGAAGAAAAATGGACTATGTAATTTTTGGTTGAAAATTGCAGATTACATAAACATAACATTTGTTATTATGCATATGTAAGCACAAGGTACCAAAAACTTGCAAAAATAAAATTACCTGCATTTTACATATCACGTTGTTCTCTAAGCATACAATGCAAACAATTGAGCCTTAACGAAACACTTTACCAAATCGTTTTAATTGTCCTTCCAGAATCACCTATTTTTTAAGTTTTGTTTCGTTTTATGTATAAAATTTCACACTACAAGATGACATCACTAACTCCATTTTCTCAATTTATTAATTCTTAATTAATTAATTCTAGTGTTGTTTTTAGGGAAACCCTTCAATTATTCGTAGATGGTACACGATACAAATAACTGTAAATCAAGAAATAAAAGATTTACTTTCAATGTAGCGTAAATAAAAATATTTATAAGAAAACATGAATTTGGCTGGGCACTATATCTTTAGTCCTCTCCTCACAGGAACATCCCGCTTGAACCATTGTCTATCATCGACTCTGAAAAGAGGCAAAATTGTTAAACAATTTGAAGCTTAACGACGTCAAGGTAAAACGCATCAGCAAGGCATGTGAGCCCGAAAGATCGCCTTGATAAAAGTAAACCGTGTTAACCGCCAGCGCCGGGAGTCAATCAGCCCCGAGGGGGCTCCGGCGGAGCGCCGCGGCGCGCCGCTTGCCGGACGCGGTTAACGACGCCTGGAGCGGCGCCGCCGCTATAGGAAGCCGCGCGGCCGGAAATTTACTCCGCGCCGCCGGGGGCGGGGACGGGGACGGGGGCGGGGGCGGCCGGCGCCGTCGCTCCGAAAGGCCCCCGCGGAGGCCGGCGTCCATGGGGCGGCGTCCTCCGCCGCCCCCGCGCCGCGCCCCGCCCCCGCCTTTCGATCGGCGGGTCGTCGCCGCGCCGCCGCCGCCGCCGCCGCTGCTGCCATGACAACCGGAGCCTCACGTCGCCGCACGCGGCGCCCGCCGGCCTGGCCCTGCCCAGCCCCGCCCCGCCCAGCCCCGCCCGCCTTTCCCTTCCCGGCCTCACCCGCCCCCGCCTTTGTTTCGCACGGCGGGGAGGCTCACCGGAGCGGAGACATCAGGGTGATTTTGGCACGGCGAAAATTTTCATTTCTTTCTTTTCAAATTTTCTTTCTCTTCTTTTTCTTTCTTTCTTCTTTTTCTTCTTTCTTCTTTTTCATCTTTCTTCTTTTTTCTTCTTTTTCTTTTCCCCTTTCTTATTTTTTCTTCTTTCTTATTTTCTTCTTCATTATTATTATTATTATTATTATTATTATTATTTCTTCTTTTTTCTTCTCTTTCTAATTTTATGATCTCAATGAGATGTTAACGACCAAATCCAGGGATCTGGTCCTTGGAGCAAATCCATAGAATTGGCCCACCAAAGCGAAATTATTGACGGTATTAAAGTAATTATTTCCCAGTAAAGTAATTATTTATTTTAATCAGGAATATTTGATATATTGCTAAAACTGTGTTATCATTTTTATTTGTGATACTGTATTTTCATAGCCACGTAATCTTGTTTGTGTTCGGTTCATCAACCAATACATATTCTCACGGAACTGTTCTAGGAAGTTCATTAACTCGGTCGTGAATTTTCCAGTTTCTTTATTGATTGTCCTTTTTAATAATTTCAAACACTTTAAAATTGACAGTAAACAATATGAACAATACAAAAAATTGACAATAAACAATGTATACAACACAAAATGCACAATATTCAAATCACTGATGAATGAAAGTAACTGCTTCAACATGCATACTATGGAATTGATATTAAACACCTTTTGTTTCTCTTAAAACTATCAGTTTTTGTTACAGCTTTTATTTTGTAAGTTCGTATTTTAGAAGAGTGTTAAAAAAAGCACATACATTTTCGCTCTAAATAATGCTTTCATGATACTATTTATACCGCAATTTCTCTCCGAATCAACACATCAGTCATCATTTTTTGTAAAACTCAAATTTTCGAAAAATTGTTCATGACTTTATTTCAAAATCTATCTTTAAGGAACAGATTTTTTAAGTGAGGGAAAAATATCTTTCTTTAATATGTTAGCTGTAGAAAGACCTCGAAAAATATTGAACTTTAACGATTTTTTAAAAACCAGAATGATCAAGGAACGTGAGATCTGCATCATTCTCTTAAACGTCCATCATACTATCCAATAACAAAGTTTAATAAAAAATGTTTAGAGCCATTTTTATGAAAATTTTGAAACTTTCCCTGGAGCTTCATGTAAAGTAAAATTAAAATTTCGGTTTCAAATTCAAGAGGCCCTGACATCAGACGATCGATTGGTGAATTCCCCTTTTGGAGAAAATTGGCTGACCAGTTTAGCCTCTAGCGGTGTGCACAGACGGACGGACAGACGTTTGCTGTCATTCCATTTTTCGGCGTCAAGGATCCACAAAACATGTGTTTGGGCTACACCATGTGTTGGAGGATTTTGCCCTCTAAATTTAGCATCTGGATTTATCCACTTTTTCCATACCAGGGCCCTGTAATACCTTTTCTGCCGAAAATTCTTTCTTTTGTTCTGCATTTCATTAACTTTCTTGTTTGTTTTTTTGTGATTAGTTACAAATTACATATTTAGACAGAAAACTACTGCTTTAAAAACGTGCTTTTCTTTGGCTTCTAACTCATGTTAATGGAAAAAATTGCTCAACCTGTACTGTACCGTATTCCCCCTGAAACTGGAAACTGGCTAAGGACCTAGGCGTAAGCCTTAACCCCTACGTGTGCTCAGCAATAACTTTGGTACTCCACACTCACACGCCTCGTTTAAATATTGAGGAAGCATGAAATTCGCAAAACCTTGATCACATATCATAGAGTGAAATATCATTTGTCGTTCTAAAAGGTGCCTTTTAGAAACTTGAATGGCATTGTGCAATGTTGTGGCTCACGGAGTCGTTAGCCGTCTAGTCCAGTGGTGTCAAGGTCTTCTGCTGGTGGCAATGGCATGCGTCGTGGCACTGTAGCATGCCACGAGCTTCTCTGCGTAACTAGCGTAGGGAAAGGGAACTATTAGTAACCCCGCCGTTTTTACAATAGGGATGGCGTTGTCTCCGGTTGCGGGTTAATGAACTGCGTGGAGGGGCGATTTTGTCGTGGCACTCTTAGCCACGGACTCCCGCTCGTGGCATCGACCTTGACAACAATGGTCTAGTCGCTGCGACAAAAGAAGCGTAAGCCCCTGCTGCAGACGTGATCTGCGCGTTAGTGACTGGGGCGCCTTTGTTTCTCGCACCGCCGCTAAAACGCCCCTCTCTTCGTTAACATACTTTTGAAAGTCACTCGCTGCGTTGTTTTTCCCTCTAGGTGTCCTCTCCGTGACAGAAAGAGACGAGAGGCAGATAAGAATTTTAAATAAGGCTTAGGAATTGCATACGTGCGAATTCACAGTTATTTTAGCTGCTATTTGTAAATGTTTGCCCCTAATTTCTTTTCCTTTGTAATGCCATTTAAAAATAATTAACTCATTTGAATTTATCAGCAGTCTTTTTTACACATACTTTGTCAATAAACTTTGTGAGGTTCCATGTTTAATAATCATTGTTTATGGAACGAAAGTAGAGGAGTACCGCAAGTTTGAGGGGTAAAAGGATATGGAAAAATTAAAGAGTATAAGGTTCTCCACATACGGATATGAGGATGATGGTTTGTACCAACAATTCTGTTCATGCTTACAATTCTGTATTTCCGTCATTGAAAATTCAGAAATCCGTCATATTATATACAAGTAGCAAACAACTTCGTTTTAGTTAAAATAACTGAATAAACTTAGAAAAAGGTTTAATCTCTTGATGGAAACAACGAATAATTAGGCTTTCAAAATTCTGGGCCGTTCTTGTTTGGCAAGCTAACTTCGCTCCAAAAATTTTTCAAATAAAATTATTTGGTGCAAATCGATAAAACCGAAGACTGAAGCCTCGCTGCCAAAGCGTAAATGCTAATCAAAGCGAATAAAATTAGTCGTAAATAATTTACGCGTATAGAATTTTTTATATATAGTGACATATTTTTATTGGTCTATTTCCTTGAAGAGGCTAATAGATAGGGCTGTTTTGAGATGGAAATTCCTCACCCAGGTTTTTCGGAAACTGAAACCCTCTTTATAGGGAAGAGTGATTTCTCACATTCTCCATTCTTGAAGGTTGGCGGTCACTTTCCTGACCTTTTGTCTGTCTTGTGACAGATGGAACAACTCACGTGCACTCCAAATACTAGTCCGTTGACGTATATTAGCCAACCAATACTTATTCTTCCTGCCAACTTACTGTCTTTCAACCAACTTTCCCATTCATTATCAGTTGCAATAGATCATATTTTGGGTTTCTATGTGAATGGTCAAAATATACTGTTTTTATAATTTGAATTTTTTCAATATAAGTATCTTTCGACGTTTATCATTCCGTTCTAGTGCATAGTTATTACGCACTTTGTCAATCCAGAGAATTCTCAACATTATATTAATTATCCACATCTTGAATACCTCCAATCTTTTAGTAGATGCTGTCTGTTTCAGTGTCCACTTTTTCAGCGTCATTTAAAGACAACAGCTGTCTCGTAACATTTTGTCACTCTCCATCTTCCAGTAAAACTCAAGTCTCTGCTACAAAAACATTTCATCTTTTGTTGAAAGTGGATTTTTCTCTTTCAATTCCCGTCCTTATTTTAAGATCTGATGTCCATGATTCAGTTACACTTTGCCACAAGTATTTCAACTTTGAAATCTGTTCAAGGGATTGATCATTTATGAACAGCTGAAATGGTTTGCCCGTTTTTTATTAATTAACTTTGGCTTTGTTTTGCAAATATTTATTTCTAATACATGATTTTTGCAAGATCGATTTATTTCTTGCAATTCAGACGCTCTATCTACCACAATAGTGTATCATCAACGTAACGTAAATTAGAAATAATAACCATTCACTTTTACTCCCAGACTACAATTTTCTAAAAACTTTTTTTTGTTATTTAAGGTCGCATTGACATCTAGGTCATTAGCGACCACTATTGGTTTTAACGTTATGAGCAACTGTGAACTAAATGAAATGACATGGAGATGATGGGGGGTGAAAGGACGAACACAAACACAACCATGCCTGAAGTGGGAGTCGAACCCGTGATCCATCGGAACCGACATCGCTACGGCACGATTGACTTAGCAATCATGGCCACCGGGCTCGGCTAAGCCATCTTTGAAAACATGTTCTAAATGCAATTTAAATTGTAAAGGAGTCAGAATAAATCCTTGTCTGATTACTTTTCTCACAGCTACTAAGGTGCTGAACAATTCAGACTTATGTATTGTGTCCCCAATGTAAGTTCTTTATGATACGTGTATATTTTAAGTCCATATTAATACCCTATAGAATCTAAGTTTCACATACACACTTTTTTTAAATCTTAAAACAATACTTCAACAATGCTTCGCTTTTGCAATGTATAAAATAAATACAATTCAAGTTCAAAATCAATATATTCATTGAAGATTAACTATATTTTAACTCCTGTACTCTTTACTACATTACACTACACTTTAAGAATCAAATATTCGAATAAAGTAGTGCATCACCAGCATTTGGGTCAGACTTCCTGCTTTTTAGATCGCAACTTCGATGTTATTCGATATTATGAGTCGAAACGAGGCGTGTAGTTAAAAACGATGTCCATAGATCGCACTTCAAGCAAGGTCTTCTGGGAATGGCGTAGAGCCTACCTTGGCGACTACTGCAAACAAATAACTCCTCTGAGTGTCCGGTTTAATTCAAACTATTCTTTAAAAACTTCCGATACTAATAAGAACAAAGTGTGAAATTTCAGGGAAATCGGTCAAGTAGTTTCGAATCTATATGTGACAGACACACGAACATTCTTTTACTTTATTGATAAGTACACATCTCGATCTTGATCCAAAAATTTCTGAATTAAACTTTGAGTGGCAAACAGATCGCGTTCCCAATACGTTCCGAATACCAAATTGTGTATTTCCTATTTCTACTTCCACTTTTCTCCAAATACGAGTAGGTATGATGCGTACGTGTCTCTTAAAAATTGAGTAAAATCATGAGCACGTCTCTCATTGGACTTATTGTCCAATAATCGGCACGGTTTCTTGCCCTAACAGTCTTTGCAAGCATAACAAACATATTTTGCCAATCTTTAGGTATGTACCCAGAGGCATGTGTATTATTAAAAATATTTGTATTTTAGCAACACTCTCATGTTAAAGAGTTTTCAAATTTCTTCATTGATGGCATCCAAACTAACGTCTTTGCGATTTTTTCCACCACACCATATTTTACTACCATAATTTCTTATCATAATGGTCTTTAGAACTTCTTTCTTTAGTAAATGTGGCTTAGTTCCGTTTATTAATTCAGGCAGTACATAATCTCGATCATCACTAAACAATTTTATAACGTACTCTTCCAAAGATCACATTTGCCTTCCTTGCTAATGACAACCTGCCCATCATCCTTCAAAATCTTAAAACAGTACTTTCTTCAGTCTGCATTAACAACTTCTGTAATTTTTTTGAGTCAGATTGAAGTCAACATCCATCTTATTTAACATGTCTATTTGTAATACTATTGTGAAGTATAACAGTTTACTTTTGCGGTTTAGAGTGTAGATTTTAAATTTTGATTTTACTTGTACTCCTGAAGATTACCCTTTTTATACAGAGTAATGTAAGTACTATAGGGAAAGTTATGTAATGCTGCGGAAAATCGATTTCGAGATTTTAACGCATGTACATGTTTTGGGGTCCCCTGATACCAAAAAAGTCTTGTTTTCTTCAAAATGTCCTTCCGTCTGTCCGTCCGTCCGTTTATCCGTCTGTCCGTCCCTCCGTCCGTCTGTCCGTCCGTTCATCCCTCCGTCCATCAGTCTGTCCGTCCCGTCTGTTCATCTGTCCGTCTGTCCGTCTGTCCGTCTGTCCGTCTGTCCGTCTGTCTATCAGTCTGTCCGTCTGTCTGTCTGTGAACACCACTAGCGTCTAAGCCATCAGTACGATTTCTTCCAAATGGATATTACCCGGTCGATCTGGTTCCACTCAAGGCGCCGCGATTTTGAAAAATATTCTTCAAAATTTGGGGGTATTTTACATAAAGCCCTCCGGACATTTTCAGTCTCAAAAACGACTCCAAAAGTTTTCTTTAAAGTTATTGTAAGAATAGAGTAAAACACACTTATGAAGGTGGCATAGGTCCGATTTTTACGGTTAACTCTGAATTTTCGAAAATTATCAAATTTTGAATTTTTTTCGGCGTCTTCCTACCACTACAAAATTTAAATAGAGATTTTTCTTTCAAATACAATTAGTTCTCCATAGTGTTGTTTTTCATTGTCATGTACATTTTTAAAATATATCTCACACCGTTAATATGCACATTTCCAGCAATTTGTAAACACTACTGGTTTTTGTGAGTTGATGTTCTTTAAATTACTTCTAATGATAATTTTTCGAAAACTTAAAATTTTCTGTGAAAAGAGATTCAAATTTAGAATTTACAGTAGCGCTGAAACGTCACTTTCTTAAAAACGGCTCCAAATTTTTCAAAGAAAATTGCCATTTGGGACGACTCTTTACTGTTCTTTAATATTCTTAAAATATTTCCGTTCTACTATTAAGAAATCGAAAAATTAAGAAATGTCAAAAAATGTTTGGGGGGGGCGATAGAAGGGAGTTGGCAAGAGTACGTGCCAAGTTCGAATAGCTAGCCGAGACTAAAGGAAATAGAAAACTAATACGGAAAAGTCTGTGCCATTCAGTAGCAACACTAGTTTTGTCTTGCCAACATCAATGGTATTAATTGAAACAATCAAAGCAATGGACGTAATATTACACAAGGATGTAGAAGATCTTTTTAAAAAATTTGATTTTACAGACTAAGTCAGATGAATGGCGCACTGACACATCAAGGAGAATTTTGAAGAGTGTACTCTTACACAACGTCAACAAATGCGGCTCTGTTCCAATTGATCACTCATTCCTCATGAAAGAAGAGTACGAGATAATTTCTTTAGTTTAAAAAAGAATAAGTATTGTGGACATCACTGGGTAATTTTGGTTCATCTGAATATGTTGAATTTTCTTATCGATCAACAAAGTGGCTACAGCTAGGCTTGATGAAGAAATTTGTACAGTCGTTGGGGATGAGATAGTTTGTGTTTCCAGTGTATATTATGTATATTTTCGGGAGTCACCAACGAGAAACTGGACGCAGGGATTTTCAATGGTTTTTCAAATAAGAAAGCACGTAAATTATTAAACTTTTTTGAAATTCATGAGCGAAAATGAATCGAATTTCCTTATCTTCTTCTGTTATAGTTGTGAAAAATTTTCTAGGAAAGCATAAAGCAGAAAACTTTACACGATTAGCAGAAAAATGCTTTTCAACGTGCATTTGTTTGGCTGCAATGAGTATTAAGGTCTATTATCTTCACAGCCACTTGGATTGCTTTCCTTCTCGTGATGATCTAAGAGGAGAGTAAGGTGAAATATTTCACCAAGATATTCACCAATGAAGAGAGACACCAAGGAAAATGGAATTCACATATTATGGCTGACTGCTGTTGGAACATACGGTGAGACTGCTATAGCATTTTCACTACAAAATATCCATTAAAAAAACTTTTTGGCTGTTGAATGAATGGTTGATTTTATGAATTTTTAAAACAATTTTATGAGAAATTGTGTAATTTACAGTTATCTAATTAATATACTTCATTTATAAAAATAAATGTAATTTATTTTAAAACAAATTAATACCAGTAAAGTAAATATTTTATGTCCACATGCCATTGTTGCTCCCAAATTCTTACCCCCACATTGTGGAAGTGGGGGTATATGATAATAATTCTGTGTTTACAAAACGAGAGCTTTTAGAGCAAAATTAGTGCACTTTTTGGAATCAGTGACATCAAAATACCCAGGAAAAAAGTTTAATATCTGAGGCACCAAAATGTACGTTGACCAGTGTTATGGGTGACTTTCTGACTCGCGGAAATGCATCAGTGAGATAGATCTACTATGCCATTACTCGAATACTCCATAATATATTCATATTTTGAAAATAATCTGAACCATTTTATTAGCCAATGTGTAAATATAATTATGAATGCAATTATTACCTTGCATCCATGAGAACCGTTTTAAATAATGTAAAGTACAATTGAAAAAGTAATGAAATAAAATCAAAACAATCACAATAGATATTTGTAGAGTGAGACGTAAATGTCTGCGGCAAACATTTGGCACTTAATCTTGTTTGTTTTGGGTTTGTTGCAGCGTTCAAATATTTACGAATCTACAAATTACTTTCTGCCGAACGCTGTCTCTACAGTTATTTATCAGTCACAACTTCAATAACGTGAACCAACACCTTCATTAACGAGAAACTTAGGCTTTGGTGCCGATGGCCTACACAAGCAACTCATGCTCAACACATTATCACAATGTCGACAGGAGGCTCGCGGTGTGAGCACTAGCAGATGCATCTTCTACACTGGGACTCATGTTAGATTCCCGAGAAGTGGCGAAGCGGAATTTTTGTGTGGTCATTGCTGTGTTTCCCAGTGCCCGTGCCCCCCAAAAATGTGAAATGAATTAATTATTTTAGAATTTGTTGTTGAATAGGTTTTTAGTTACAATTCATTACGTTGCGTATTATTGCTAGTTAAGAAAGGAAGCGCACCCCTTCCACGCAAAAAAATCAATGGACTTTCAGTCAGCATTTCACACCTCGAAAGGATCTAACGGAGTAATTAAACAGCCGCGAACCGAACTGCCAACGCCCACAAGTCGAAACGCTGGCCACTCCCTGCGCAGAAAACCGGTTGGGGCACACAATCGGAAGTTGCATACTAGGGCTGTGGCATCGATGTCGATACTTTTAAAACATTGACGTTGTTGTACAAACATCGATGTATTTAACATACATTTATTGATACCGCTGTTTATTTAACATCGATGTTTGGAGCTCGTTGTTTTTACTTTGTCGATATTTTATTTTGAAAGAAAAATATAATATTAAAAAATTACAATAAATTTCATGTACATTTAATTTGGACATTCTTCAGACCAAAGTCAACAAGACTGAAAAATAAGTTAATCGAATTTCCGTCGTAAATGTAGTGTATTATATTTTATTATATAATGAGATATTCACCATTGATTTATTGATCTCTTAATTTTTGACTTTTTTGTCAGCTAGATCTTAATCATAAATTTATAAATACAATCACCGTCACTGTTCACTTTTCACGTCAACACTGATGTGAACACTGATGTTAGAGGTTACTAAAATAATTTTACAAACATTGATGTTTAAAAACATTGATGGCTTTTGGTTGATGTACTTTGAACATCGAGTTTTAAAATTTGAACATCCATATTTTAAAACATCGATGTTTTGTTGCCGATGTTGCAATCCTTTTGCATACCCGACGTCCACGTCCTGCAACTGGCGTTACTCTATCATTATATTTGTGGTAATGCATCAACTAGTCAGTGGTCTGATGGACTAAAATACATTGGTCTTGGTTTGAAAATTATTTTATCAAACCAAGTTTTGAGTGCTTATTGTGGCTCAACCATTCGGAATATCCACGTAGTTTATTAGACAAAATATGCTTAGAATTGTCTTACGAGCTAATTGTCGAAGTTTCGATGTTTCCTCCCCGGACACCTGTACATATACGAAACTTGATCACGTGCAGATATTTACGCATTTGTGAATGCTTTAACCAAACGAGCAGCGTGAAAAGGAGAGCATCTTGAAACTCAAATTTGGGTGCTAAATAATAAATAATTTACATGTTTCTGGAGTGTTTCTATGCTTCTATAATGCAAATTTTTGCCTAGAAATCAATTATTCAAACCAACCTTTGAGTGCTTATTGCGGTTCAACCATTCGGAATATCCACGTAGTTTTTTTAATTACTTTATTTTAGTCGCATCAATAGCTAAGGTTATTAGCGACTACAATTATACAATTATAATTTTATCCATAATTATATTGACAAAAATGTCATATACAATTAACATTGTATGGCAACATATATTTTATACAATACATAATTTAATCGTACAATATCATCATATGTCATTAAAGATGTTACAATTTTCACAAAACTTGATCAGTGGGTTCTGATATTTGGTCGAATACAATAAGGTATCTAAAGGTATTTAGATTAGTAAATTTTATTTCATTATTGAATTTACGGCAGTTTTCTATTATGTGGTAAATTGTTAAATTAGTGTTACAAGTATCACAAAGAGGAGGGGGTGTTTTGGTAATTAAGTAGAGATGGGTTAATTTTGTGTGGTCTGATCTTATTCTGGACAGTGCGACTTGTCCACTTCAGTTGAGCTTTTTAGAAGTTTTAATATTAAAAAAGTTATTAATTTGGCGGTGGAGTTGAGTTGCTTTACATTCTTTCCAGTATGCATGATGTTATGAATATTATTCTCCTTCCGTAGGTCTATTAATGTTGCAGAATTTTTCCCTGTTATGTCCTCTGGAATTTTAAGTTGGAAGCCAAGCAACATTAATACTTATTCCAGCAGATTTAATGTGGTAGTATTGTTCTTGAATCACTTTAGCCATTTCAGTATTGGAAATTTTGTTGCAGGATTGTTGTATGACTTTCAAGGATTTTGTGAAAAGAATGGTTTTAAAGGAGGATAACTTTTCAGTAACGTTTAATGCAGTCAGAAAGGCATAGGATTTTCCTGAATTGGGACCGATGCTTTGGGGTCGAAGGTATTTGTAGGTAGTGTCAGGGGTGTGCAGTGCGATTTCAGTTTCTTGTTCCTTTTTCTGGCATTCGATGTAAACTGGGCAGTAATCTTTATATTTGAGGGTTATTTCTTTAAGTTGCTTATTCCATTCTTCTTTGGATGAGTTGGTGTTAATCTGTGTGTTAGTCTGAGTGAGGTTACTGTTTTGTAATTCTAAGAGGGACAAATCAGAAATGAGCGGTGGTGTAATCCACGTAATTTATTAGACAAAATATGCTTAGAATTGTCTTAAGAGCTTATTTTCGACGTTTCGACGTTTCCTCCCCGGACACCTGTACATATACGAAACTTGATCACGTGCAGATATTTACGCATTTGTGAATGCTTTAACCAAACGAGCAGCGTGAAAAGGAGAGCATCTTGAAACTCAAGATGGTGGTCTCAAGTATCGAAAGCGCGGCTCAGGGTGATAGCTTAGCTGAACCCCAGCGGTTGGGTGGTTGGCACGCCAAAGCTTCGGAGAACTCTCCTTCAGCACGATGTGAAATGAGACACACGTTTGTAAAACGAAGTATTGTTTGCAGATCTGCATTCTTTTTATTTTTCGTTGAATACTGCATGCATTACAAAATGAGTGAAAATAAGTTGGATCAAAGCACTTATTATCTGATTTATCATCAATTCATATAAACAAATGATAAACGTTTCTTAAGAGATGTCGATGTCAACTTGCGTGGGTTTTGCAATTTTTTGAACAAATCTTTAGCCTCTTCACAAAGCGAGGAGTGATCCTTGAATAACATACCAAGCGGAGAAACGAAGTTGTTTTCATTTCGTGAAAGCTGGTAGTTACATAAGCCCACAATAGTACTCAATTGTTTTGTTGCTCGAGATGAACCAAAATGTTCAAATACAATTAAATATCCTTGAAATTCAAGGAAATCAGTATTAAATTTTAGTAAATAATTTTCATTGTAGTTTGAATTAAAAAACTCAGAGGGACTTGAATGACTGTTGAATGTGAGGAATTTGTATTCAGTTTTTGTCTGTCATTGATACTTATACAAAATAATCAAACGGTGAGTTCATATATTTGTTCATTTATTATATACATCGTTAAACAGTTAAGAAATTTAATCTTCTAAATGAGTGAAGAACTTTTTTTCACTGTTACAATCTTAAAGACGCTCAAATCACATACTATTAAGTAGAATTTTTAATTTAATTTCTTTCGGCAAATTTCTATTAGAAAATAGTATATCTTGCGATGCCTCCAGAAGATGCAAGGTAGATATAAGTGTAGGCTATCTTTTCATCTTTTCCTTCATAATTGCATACATTAAAATATTTGGAGGATGCAGATGTTCTCTTGACGCACCGTTTCCAAACTTTCCAGATGACTCTCAAGCTGCAGATTCAGCGTAGCCGAATGAAACGTCTCTGCTGGAGCTATTTTCCAGATAAACGCGTTTTATAAAATTAGAGCTGCTTCGTATTGAAACAGACACAGATTACCGTTAAGTCGACAATGACAGGATTTTCTCGTACAGTTTTCCTATTCTCTTGAGTCTGGACTAGCTTTTCATTTTCGTTCCGTCCTCTTCCCAGCTTCCATCTATCGGCGCCTAGAAGACCTATAAGGGTCGCTCCTCTGTGCACATTTCCAGCGCAAAGCATCTCTGCGCACCCCGAACTCACAGAAATATCGATTCTGTACCTTTATTTGCCCAAATTGTACATACCTTGGTTCCATCTCGGTGCTTTTACCATTGTTCTGCGGATAGAGATCCTCATTTACATTTATAAATTGCACATACATGACTGTCAGGCTAAGAGATAATGGAAGTGTTAAGGTACACGGGTAATTCAGAAGGATTCGGAATGCCCCACGCGCTCCCGACACAAATACAATATTCATGCTTTCCGCAGGCGTCGAACCCATGGTCTACGTACTTGGCCTCACGGGTCACAACCCCTGCTCACGAGGCAGACTTCCTCAATAATGTTAGTAGAAAACAAATTACCGTTATGTGACATGTAACTTAGTTGTACGAGTGGGTCCAAAACATTTCAGCAATTTTCGAAATTTCAGAGTTAACAGTGAAAATCAGGCCTATACCGCCTTTATCAGTACATTTCACTCTATTCTTTTAAGAAATTTAAAGGAAGCGTTTGGAGCCATTTGTGAGAAAACTTTGAAAATGTCCCTGGGACATAATACATAGTACCCCCAAAACCCAAAGAATTCGTTTCAAATTCACAGGGCCTCCAGTCGCGTCAGATCGATTGATGAATCATTTTGGAAAAAGATTAAACGGATAGTTTAAGTGCTGATGATGTTTACAGACATTCAGATGGAAAAACGGCGGCCAGAAGGATAGAGGGACAGACGGACATTTTGAAAAAAATATTTTTTCAGTAGCAGGGGCCCTTGAAACGTGTGCTTCCATTGAAATCTTGAAATCGATTATCCAATAGGTAATTTTCTCTTGAACTACTTGTATTACTCGAATATACGTACGTTTGTAAGAAAGTGCAATCATTGTGCGACAGAAATTGTTCACATTAGTATTTCGAAAACATAATATCTTATTGTTCTTAGACCAAGCTCTTTTTTCTGGTCTATGAAAAACACGAGAAAAGGGAATTGAATAATTTTAGTGAATTTTCCTAGAGAAAATTTTGAAAAATTTTATAATCATTAGATGACGGCCTTGATTGTCAATAATCAATATCATAATGTACAGTGGCTTTGATTCTATGACAATCCAACAAATTCCATCAATTTCAAGTACATATCAGGACACGTTTTTCAATTGTCTCTGATTGAAAGAGTTTAAATACGGTAGATGTAAATGTAACGTTAATACGTATTTCTCAATTATATGCGCACACGAACTGAAACTGAGTCACTGGACTCGGTACTTCATACTTATTTATTTTTAATGCGTGTTTTATTTTATCAAATTATCTTTTATTTTAAAGATAGTTCAAAAAAGAGAGAATTTATATTGAGCTAGACAGTTCCCTTCCTCTCTAGTTACCCCTGCAGAAGTATTCTGCTCCCGCCATTTCTTTAAACATCCCGTGGAAAATTTATACTACCCGTGGAAAAAAATTGAAGCCGTTTTTGAAAATAAGTTTTATTTATAAATTGCACTGGCATCAAACAGAAATTAGGCGAACTAAACTTGCTATTTTGAAATGTGTGGTTTTGTAGAACTTTCCAATTAAGACAAAAATCTTTCTTCATACTTTTGCAATGACCAGAAAAAAGTTTAATAATTGGCTACATTTCACCTAAAGTTATGCAAAAACGACTCATATTTTTGGAAATTATAATGTGACCTTACTTAATGATCTGTTTTGAACAACAGATTTTATTAAGTAAAGAAATATTTATCTCCAATATTGTAGTTGTAATATAATTTTTGGTATAACTTTTTGATAACTTCTGAAGTTTTCGAAAGATCATGACTTTCTTCTAAAATTAGACTTGCGCCAATCTTTCACGCGACATTCTTACGCTATATCAAAACAAAGATCGATAAAAAACTTTGGAGCAACTTTTGAAAAAAAATTGAAATTGTTGTTAAAGTTTTGTGTAAAATAATTTCTAAAATAAAATATCCGTTTGAAACTTGCAGGCCATCGATTTCGTTTAGATTGATTGTGGAAAATTGATTTTAGAGAAAATCCTAAATTGGAACGATTGGCGCCGGCATTGACCACAGACAGACGGACAGACAGGGATTTTGCCTTCAGTAGATTTTTCGGTATCAAAATACTGTCAGGACATGAATTCTGCCTGACTACACAACTTGTTAGAGGAAATAATTTCCTACTTAGTGGAAATTAAGTAGGGAGCCTGGCCCTAAGTAATTCCCTACTTAGGGCCGGGCAATAAGAGTTTTTCTGTCGACTAATCGCCAATTTTCAGCACACGATTACAATTTTTCTCTTAAGAAGTCAGACCAAGAAATGCAGAATTTTGAGCTCATTTTCGCAGAAAATATGTGTTTTCGAGAAATTTCATATGTCTTCAGTTAACCACCTTGCACTCACAAATACAATAATGTATGCAAATCGCCGGTAATGTCTATTTGAACTACGGGAACAAAAAATAAAAACAACAAAAAAGAATACTGCAAAATGGATTTGATATCATTCTGTACAATGAATTTAGGACTACCCCTACGAAAAGTTTGAAGAAAAAGTTGGAGCAGTTTTGAGAAAATCTTGCATTTAATATTTTATATATTGCATATTTTTCACTGAAAATTACGGGAAAACTATTATTTTTTTTCAAAAAACGTACATGACGTATATAAATAAACTAACTTTGAAAAACAAATTTCGTTTAAAGAAAAATATCTTCAATATTATATTCGAAGGAAGACATAGAAAAAATTCAAATTTTCGTAATTTTCTATAATTTAGGGATAACCGTGAACATCGGGCTTATGCGATATTTGTAAGTGTATTTGAGTCTATTCTTACAGAAAATATAAAAAATTTGAGCAATTTTTGAGAAAAATTTTCTAAATGTTCCAGGAGCTTCATGTAAAGTATCCCCAAAATTTAAAGAATTATTTTCAGTCACAGGGATTCTTGATGGGCCAGGTCCACCGGAGAATATTAATTCTGTAAAATAACTACAAATAGTTTAGGTGCTAATATTGTTCACAAACGATCAGGCAGATGGACCTACAGACCCACGGACGGACTTTTTGAAGAAAAAAAGAAAGAAAAACTAGTCGTGCTACAGAATGTCACAGACTTTCCCCTATTGTTTTTCTGTTTCGTTGATGTCGGCTAGCTATTCAGACTTGCCAATACTCTTGACAATTGCCATCTATTGCCACCCAAACTACTTTTTTGACACATTATTAATTTTTTCAGTTTTCTAATCATAGAACAAAAATATTATTTAAGAATATTAAAAAAACAGTTTAAACCGGGAGATATCACTTTGGAAAACAAATTTTATTTGGAGGACAAATTTCTATCTTCAATTTTATACTTGTAGGAAGACGCTGAAAAAATTCAAACTTTTGAAATTTTCAAAAATTCAGAGTTAACCTTGAAATGAGACCTATGCTACATTTATGAGTGTATTATACTTTATCCTTACAAGAAATTTAAAAAATTTGGAGCGGGTTTTGAGAAAATTTGAAAATATCCGGGGGGCTTCATGTAAAATATCTTCAAATTTTGAAGAAAGTTTTTCAAAATCGAGACGCCTCGAGTGGACGCAGATCGACCGGGGATATCAATTTTGTAAGAATCGCACATATGGTTTACGCGCTAGTGTTGTTCACGGACCGACGGACGGACGTTTCGAAAAGACCCAATTTTTCGGTATCAGGGGACCCCAAAACGTGTATTTCCGTTGAAATCTCGAAATCGATTTTCCGCAGGATTTCATAACTTTCCTTATAGTACGTATATTACTCCGTATTTACGTGCTATACGGGGCAGTAAGAACGGAATCCTTTTCTTTATAAAGGAACACCAAAGCATGAATTTCTCTTCAAATCTCGAAATCAATTTTTCGCAGCATTACGTAACTTTCTTATACCACGTTGTATTACTCTGTGTGTACGTATGTATAGGAGAAAGTAATATGGTATCTCAACGACTTGACATGTCAGAAATTCATATTAAGTAGTCGCTTTGAACTGTTCATTAGTGTACACTGGTACCGACGCGAAGGCAAACTTCTCTTTGGCGCGACCTCGCTCTTCCCCGCTTCCCTGCAGAGCGCGGCACAGGTGCGAGGGCGGGCGAGGCAGGACGTGCGCATCCTGTTCCGTCAGGTGATGCTCCTACATCATTCTGAGATGCCACCCGCTCAACAAGACCGCTGAGTGGGTGGCGTGCTCAAAAGATGAAGGCGCACCTCCAACACGTTCTTCGTAAGTTGAACACATCTCTTCTGCACTGTAGTGTGCGTTGCCCGCAAATTCATAAAATGATGAGACGGATTCAATTTTTGTTCATACTACGTAAAAAATGTGAAAAGGTTCATTGCAGAATATTGTAATGAAGTAGTGAAATCATATTGTGGTTAATAATATTCTGTAGTAAATGGTAATTAACTACATTTAACTATAGTAGTGTCCTCTAGCAATAAAACATTTTCAATTGTAGGGAGACACTTTCAAAATTTAAAAAAAAACTATATTCTAAAGATATGTAATGAAAAGAATTGAAGCTTACGCGTAAGTTAGATTTCTGAAGAAAACACAGCTATCAGGACAGAGTGTTTTAGACAGTTAATAATATGAATAAAATTGTCCACATTCTTGTTAGTTTTAAGAGTTTCATTTTCCAACTCATAAATTCTCATTAATTGGTATTAACAATCCTTGTGTATAATATGAAAATTACAATAAATTCGAAATCTTACTATTTGAATACTTGATTCCGAGATATATTCTTTGCCCATGCAACATTAATCTAAAATTGCTACCGAAAATCCTTACTTTTCCAAACTCAGAAACATTACTTAATTCTGAATCTTCACTTTTTGTAATCTCTGTTTTTTTCTACAGTCAACTGTTGCAGCTGGTATCTTTGTTAGATCATTAAAGGCAATCTTTGTGTAAATACGTGCCTCTTTCTACAGAACAGATATGTTCTTACTCAACCCATCATATATGTGAAAATAAAACGTAATCACTATCTGTGAGCAATGCTGTTCAACCATTGAATAACACTGTTCTGCGTATTTACACACTGAGTAAGAAACAAAAGAAACATTCAGTATAATCAAGCGGTAGTGAAACATTCAGGAGATTGCTTGCGTTAATTTACAAACAATCTCTTGAACCAGAACTTTTGCTTACATAGAATAGCAATAGTAGTAATAGTAAAGGTAAAACTAGTTTAGAAACTTAGTTTCACTAGATCTTCAGTTAATAACGAATCATCATCATCATCATTATCATCCAATGGGCACTTTAACGTTAACTTTAATATCGAATCAAATGAGTTATTCGTAGCCTTGTAGCTGATAATGTAATAGCTTTCCTGCAATTATGTTACCTTGGGTTTTGTTTTATTAATTTTAGTAGTTTTTCTATTTATTAGAAAAGATACATAAAGAAAAACAAATTTGAAAGAAAAATATTATAACCTTTTGTAATTTGAATACTGGGACGAATTAATATTTTAACTAAAAATAATGAGTTTTTATACGAGTACTTTATCCACCTTACCAGAATACTTCCGTTGCTTTATTTAATAATAAACAACTTAAGCTTTCTGAGTATTGCTATTCGGAAGTAGATGATAAACCAACCTACGCCCTTCAATGTCCGTTGTAAATGTGACGTGTGTGACATTTTGGTCGTAGATGTGGATGGCAGACTATTTGCATGTGGTGACGTTAAACCAGATGACGCGAGTTTCAACTATTGCGCCCTACAGGTACACGGTAGATCTGCACATTGCGATGTAGAAACAAATGACTTGTTCCCAAAATCTACTGCCTTAATTAAAAACATGAGTGAGTGCATCATATAGTGACTACTACTTACGGTATACGGTATTTAACAAATAATTTTAACATTATTTGTAACATTGTTCTATTTTGTTTATAAAATCATATTATTTTTAGTTAAGGTCTTAATTCATTCAATATTCAAATTACTATAGTATGTAATATTATTCTTACAATTTTGTTTTTCATTATTTATCTTTTCTAATAAACATAAAACAATAAACAAAAACTACGAAAATTAATAAAAGAAAGCCTTATTTTAAGTACTAAATAAATAAGAATATATAAAGTTACTGATTTATTTATACTAAATTGTCATATGCAAATTATAAGAGAAAAGGTTGAAATTTTGGGAATTTGTAGATACTGTACAGGGATACAACTTGTATTTAGTTCTTTTATGTATCAGAAAATGTGATTTTCTTGAAAGAAAACAAAGGAATACATTTTTTTATTTTCTCCTTTTTTTGTTGATTTTAAGGGTTAAAACCGGACATTTATACCTCAAACAATTCTCGAAACATCTTTACCATTTATAGAAAAACGCAAAGGTAAAAAAATTCCATATTCGTCGGCGTAATGTGGTTAAAAAATTAAACTTATATAAGAAGCTAAAAAACACATTGTTTTTTTTTTGTGCGAAGTAGTCCGGATAAATTGATTTAAATCCGACGAAAAATTTGTGTTTTTACACTTCAATTACGATTTTCAACATACAAAATGTTTATCCCCCGGGCAGTTTGGCTATCTTAATCCTCTACCTCCTTTGTAACATTTATTCCGGAATGTTCCCTACGCTGGTGTTCCGGAAGGAGACACAGAAACTTTAAAATTTTACTTTCCAAATTTTTCTTTTACAAAACCCTTGTAGATTAGTAGGCTTATTAAAAAACATGGATCCGATTGTCATTCTGAATTGTCGAACATTGCAAAACATTAGAATATTAGATTCCCTAAGACGTTTTTGAAGTTAGAGATTTCTTTTCTGAATGAAAATCATTTTCAAAATTAGAACTTTAATTAATATTAAGTACAGTTGTTTGAAAATATTTGTAGTTTTTGCGTAATTTTGAGTGAAATTGTAAAATGTGGAATGAAAAAAATGTGTAAACAAAATTTTCTTAAAAACGACAACAAAAATATTTCTTTAATTGTTTTGTTCGAATACAGCACAATGCACTGAATCGCATTAAATGATCTCTTTTGATGGTTTCTCAAAATTCCAAACATTTTACAACATAATCCAAAAATGTAGCATTTTCGGCAATATTCAAATCAATTTTTCTCGAAAACTGCTGCACCTTTCCTTGAAAATATCCGTATTCAAATTCATGCCCCTACAGTATTCTGAAAGTCACATCTTGTATAAGCTATTAGGTGCTCCGAAAAATAAAAATGGGTTTTCAATTAAAAATAGTTTTAACATTATCGATTTCACAATAACGGAAAGGAAGCCATAGTTGAAATATTTTCTTAATATTGTATCATAAAATTTTGGGAAAAGTTTGTAAATTGTAAGGAAAGTTTTAAAAATATCCTGATTTTGTTTCATGACAGCCACATGAATATTGTTTTTCAATATTTTATTTTGTTTAATATATTTTCGACTCTCATTGTTTTTTTTCTTTCTTCAAAAATCGTATCTTGGGTTCAAGATTAATATATAAAGACTCTACAAAATTTCAACTTCTATTGGGTCGCATTTCATGTACAGTTTTTATAAAAATTGTGGCTTCGGTGACTTCCGTCACTACATGGCTTCAGTGGTGTAACAGTTAGCGTATAGGACTGTTATACTCGGAAATGAAAATATACCCAAGTTTTGCGAGTTCAAACACTGTCGAAATCATGGAATTTTATGGGAAAAACATCTTTCGTTCACCTTCCTTCGGAGGGGAAGTAAAACCGACTGTACTGTGTTATAGATTTACTGCATGTAAAAGAATCCTCTAATCTAAAAGAAAACTCTGAGCAAAATTCAGATCGCCCGATTGCCTTTCTCTGCCAGAGGTTGAAAGAAACACGGAACTTGCGTGGTCTTGTGAAAGAGCAGGTCTGATGGCCTGAGCTGAATAGAATTTAATGAAAAAGTCTTTAGGATATGTTAATGTCAAAATGTTAAAATCAAAATGGCCAACCAAATCTTAACCGTCAAATAGAGAAATATTGTTATCTCCTGAGAGCTCATATACTCGCCAATCACCAGAGCAAGATGTGTTGCGTAGCAATTAGGGGTGGCAGGTGGCAGTGTAACTTCCTGGCAAGAGATTTCCCATCACTTATTCATTAGGAAAAGTTGGCTCTCCGTTACATGACTAAGAAATTTGTAAAATTTATTCTGACCCTATTCTACACAAGTGTCCAGAGGAGAAACGCCGAAATTTTAAAATTTTACTTCCGAATTGTTCTACCTAGAAAAGCCGCTTGTACAAGTAGAAATAACACGGATCTGATTATCACCGAAATCTTTGAATTTTCGAAAGTTGAAAAACTTCACAATTATACAATTGCATTATTGAAGACAGAGATTTCTTATCTGAATGAAATTTGTTCCGGTTGGAAATTTATGTTAGCCAGATGATATTAACATATTTATATCAAAAGACCCACGGCGTTTTTACTCCAATGACTTTTAATATTGATCGTTTTTAAATGAAATACTACTTAATAGTTTTTGCAATTTTAACGAATTGTTTTTCAATCTTACGACCATGATACGAGTTTGAATTAGCCACATAAGCGTTGAAAATAAATTATTGAAAATCGTATTAATGGGTCTGTTTTAAAAAGCAGAAAATTCTCAACATTAATGATGAGACAATAGACCACGTAGTCCTCTTAAGGAAAATGTTTATTTGTGGTGTGTGTCTGTGTAAGTGGAGTGTGTGTGTGGCCGTGCTTGCGAATTGATAGTTGAGAAGACCATGAATCGATTGAAAAATATTTTTGAACTGTTAGACAACTGTATTTATAAAAGAGCATTTTTATTTTCCAGTATACGTAGGATATTCTGATATATACTGATATTGAGAAAGCAATGCTACAAATAATCGATGTCAAGAATTTCATGTCAATGAAAGTTTTACCGAAAAAGTGTTCTTAAAATGCCTAACTGTCCGTCCATCCGCCCGTTCTTCTGTCTTTCAGTTCGTGAAATACTCTATCTACTGCCAAAATTATACAGAGAATTTCCCCAAAAATAAATATTCCCCGATTGATTTGTGATTTTTCTAATGATGTTGTTCATCAGGGCTGCAGCATAGACGGACAGTTGGACAGACAGATAGATGGACGGAAGAACGGAGAGACGGACAGACACGTTTTGCCGTTAACTAATTTTTCGGTATCAAACGTGGATTCTGACTACACAAATTATTAGAGGAAACAATTTACTGCACATTGCGACAAGATTTATTCACTTTTTCGTTAGCAGGGCTGACAATACGATTTTGTCCTGTTTTTCTGTCGAAAGTCGACGATTTTTGCAGTAGCCTTACAATTCGTTCTCTATACTACGTATGTATAGTATACACGTAGAACGTATATATGGCGCATGTCTCATTTTCTTTGAACTCTGAATTTTCTAAAATGTAAAAAATTAAATAATACAAAATAATGCATTTTAACAGCTTCGACTTACATCGCAAGTAAATTATTGTGGATATTTTTGTGACATTCTTTTCTCCGTTTATTCTATAACTTGATGAATGGTAGTATGTAAACGAAGATACCATCCCGATTACTACGAGATAATTAGATTGGCCATCTACAATGGATATTTTCGGATCTTGTTCTGTTTATTTATATTATTTTCTTCTGGCGAATAGACTTCAAAGAGTGAGACTATTCAGCAACATTTCCAAAAGTAGTACTGGATATTTACTTTTCTTGTTTAAATAAAATTCATTTACTATTACAAAGTGAAAAGAGCTACATGTTTAAATACTAAATCTATTGTGGCTTATAGAACAACGTTATAAGTACACTCAACAAAGTTATTCAGTTGCCTTACACAAATTAACGATACATTGTATAATTTAGTGACGCTATACTAATTCAAGAATTATTCGTAGATTTGCATTACAAAGGAAAAGGACTCAATGGAATGTTCCTTTCCTCATAACTTAAGACATTCTTCATGCACAGAATATTTCTATTGTGAGTGAAAGTGAGTGAAAGGAGTATCATCCAATTTACTGAAATGTTAATCGACACATTTTTACGTAAAATATCAGAGGTATTTTTTCGAAGTTTAAGTATGTATACTTCCAAAAGTATAGTGGTCACTTTATTAAACCTGTTTTTATGAATTGTATTTGTACAAATCAAAATTAAACGTAAAATAATAACGAAAATCATAAAGAAAATTCGTAAAAGGGAGAATTAATAAGTGATTGTCTCAAACTATATTTTTGATCTGTACGAATGGAGGGCATATACCCATTTGGAGAATGGGCGGGGGATACGGATCAATAGGTGTAATCAAGTGATATTTTTATTTTTTGAATAGTACCATTCGAAATAATCGTATTGTGCTAAGGAGATTCCCCAACACAACTCAGTAAATCTAAAATAAGCGATGACTAACGGAAAATTGCCGCTCCGTTACGATATTCTCCCACAACGCATCCGAGAAAGAAAATCCACTCCGTAGCCTCTCCACTCCCACGTCGTCGCCGGCGCGGCGGGGTTGGAGGCGGAGGCTACGGCGACGCGCAGGCGGGGGCGCCCTCAGTGACGTCATCGGCATTACGGTGCTCCACCCGGCCATTACGTCATGGAGGCGGCACGACGGCGCGGCGCGGCACGGAGCGGGGCGAGGCGGGGCGGGGCGAGCGTGGGGCGCGCGCTCTCCTGAGAATGCAGATGGCAGCGGTGGGCGGCGGTTGGCAGCGACGGCGCGGCGGCGGCCGAGGCGACCGGGAGGCGCGCACCTATCCCGATTGCATCTCGCGTACGGGAGCGTATCCCGATTGCAACCTCTCCTAAGGCTTTTTCCGACTTCCTCAAAACGGCAGAGCCCGATTGCATCCCGCGTACGAGAGTGTATCCCGGATGCAACCTTTCCTAAATTCTTTTCCTACTTCCCCAAAACGGCAGAGCCCGGTCGCATCCCGTGTACGAGAGTGTATCCCGGATGCAACCTCTCCTAAGGCCTTTTCCTTCTTCCCCAAAACGGCAGAGCCCGATTGCATCCCGCGTACGAGAGTGTATCCCGATTGCAACCTCTCCTAAGGCTTTTTCCGACATCCTCAAAACGGCAGAGCCCGATTGCATCCCGCGTGCGAGAGTGTATCCCGGATGCAACCTTTCCTAAGGCCTTTTCCTTCTTCCCCAAAACGACAGAGCCCGATTGCATCCCGCGTACGAGAGTGTATCCCGGATGCAACATTTCCTAAGGCCTTTTCCTACTTCCCCAAAACGACAGGACCCGGTTGCATCCCGGTACGGGAGCATATGTTGATTGCAACCGTTCCTAAGACTTTCCCCCAGAACGGGAGAACCCGATTCCACGTTCGAATTTCCTCGCGAATGGTAGCGCTCCCTCAGATTTCAGTTCTTCCAAGATAGCTCTTTAGAAAAATGCTCCTCTAAACGTTTTTGCTTGTCTTACTCTTGCATTGTGCTGGTCACATAGAAAGAATTCACGAAAGCTTGTTATTTTCGTAATAAATTGTATTGAATGTTCTTAATTAATAGAAACTGAATTTTACGGGTTCCTTGGCCTGTTCTAAGGATGGTAATTGCCTTTCCTTAAATATAAAATACGAGTAATTATATTTTAGTTAGATCATAAATACAGTTCCCATGATTTTGCCACATTCACCTGTTTTCTCTTCCTGAACATTGCTTATCACATTCATCTGAATTATTTATTTCTTCCCCCTCTCCAAACTCTGGCCAGGATGCAATCGGGCTATGCATTCCGAGGCTGCCAAACATTAGCGTAGCATGTGTCACCTGGGGCGAAGCTAATGGTGTCACCCCCCCTTAAATTAAGTATACAAATATTTATTGCTGCATTTATTGTACATTATTTTATTAAAAATACAAACATATTTGCACATGATATTTATAATATATTTAAAAATCCTACGTAATTAAGAATTGCAATATAATTGCAATTAAATCATAATCTATGCTTATGATTTAAATGTATACTTATTATATTAATATAAATTATTTTTAACTAAACTAAATTATATAATTCCTGCAATACAATTTTCGAACTACTAAAACTAAGAAAACTAACTATTAATATATACATTTTTAAGTAAATGATTTAAATTATATAATTCCAATTATAAAATAATTTAATTGGTGTCATCCCTAGAATGGTGTCACCCGGGGCGCAGCCCCCCCTGCCCCCCCCCCAGCTACGCCACTGCTGTCAAATGTAAAGGGAGATGAGAGACGTGGGTGCGAGAGAACCTGACCGCGGGATGCAATCGGGCGACTCCCGTGGGCGAGTGGGCGCCCCTCGATGCCCGGCGGCGTCCGAGGTGGGAGGCGCGCGCCTGCAGGAAGAGGCGACGGCCATGGCTCGTGGCGGAAGCGCCTGACGAAACGCACGTGACGCGCGCCGCCGCCGCCGCCGGTCACGGGAGGAAAAAGGTGTTGCCCAACGCGCGGACGACGAAGTCGCGGCCGTAGTTCAAGTGGCCAGGCGGGGGCGCGTGTTTAGCAGGCGGCCGGCGGCGCTGGCGGCCAGTGGGTGGAGGGGGGCGGTCTTGCACTCTGGGAGGCGGACGGTGTGCCGTGCGTACCTCGCCGCCCGCGCGTGAGAGATGCGTTGGCCGGTATACGTAACCGTGATGCAATGCAGTGCCGGCTGGGAGGGGAAAAAGTCGTCAGGCCAGTTACTTCAAAGGCTGTTATCGTCCGGTAACGTTTTTAAACGACGGTGTATGGGAGTTATCGCTCTTACTTTCATTTTTAGGTTTTTGATCAGTAATTGTTGCTGCTTGAAGTTTTTCTTTAGTTGTTTCTTGGTGAATTTTGCTGCATACGTGATTCTTATAAGCAGCAATTATAGGATATTCTTTAGTACTACGATAGGATGTTCTTTCCCTGCACTGAAGCATTGTTCTGTTTAGTATTCATCTTAAAATGAACCCGTTAAATGATACAGGACTCTTCAATATTTCTATGGGAGAGTGTTTAATTCCGAAGCTCGAAAAATGAAAATTTTGGCACACATTCAGGCGCTATTTATGTACTTGGTGTTCCTAGAAAGCATATGTTGTAAGTATATTTGTTGTTTAAAACACGATCTAGAAAACGCCATTATAATTTGCGGTTCTACTAGTTTGGTATTTTGATACAGAGAAATATGAAGTGATTAAATAAATGACTGATTACAGATTATTTGTCTTAATTGTGAAACAAGACGAAACATAAGACTAGTAATTTGTGAAATGGAAACTGCTGTCAAACCTATTTTGTCGGAGCATTATCATTTACTGAAGATAAACCACAAGAAAAAATTCCAGAAAAAAATCCTAAGAATAATCGATTTGGGTGGCTAACCTAACAAACATCTCTATTACACAGGGTTGTACAAGATAGATTTGGAGGATAATCCTTCAAGGAAAACGGTATTGAGAAATATGTTTAGAAAGCGAAGCAATTCAGGATTGTTTCAGGTCATGCAGATGACCTTTTAATTTGCATATAATAGTAAGCGTTGCAGGTGTTTCTTTTTCCCAGAACACTGACATGCAAAATCTGTCAGCGAATTTCAGACAGTAAGAAATTCTGACAGATTTCAACATTACACCCTACTATCAAGTCCAAGTTTGTTGAATTGCTCTTCTTCACTGGCCTTTTCATTGAACAATAATACGTCCCTTACGTTCTGTTTGTGAAATATACTAAGCCTGCAGACTGATGAATAAAAATCAAGTCATTTTACTGAAAGTAAAATTCTGCTTCCAACCCTTTGCCCATGTTGGTCAAATAAAGTTATTAGGCAATATGTGTGTGAATTGTAAGTGAATTCTTGAGCAGGTGGATGATTTGAGTTACTGACAAATGAGTTCAGCTTGTGTGGCCAAGGCGTTAGAGGCCACTGCAATTTCACCGCCCCGGGGGGGGGGGGATGGGCGAGCGCTCGCGCGGCCGCAGGAAGAGTCCGGCTGCTGTTTACCGCTTTCCGACGATTAAAGCGGTCGCCGGGGCGGAACGTAGCGAAGCCGCCAGCGGGTGTTCGTTCAATTCAAACTCACTGTACCAAGGCACAAATTCCAGTCACGTTAGGTGGAATTTGCTGTAAATAAAGTTGATTCGCAGCACATTTTATCGTGATTGTCCTGTTTCCCTTTCCCTGCCTCGTATCCCATCACAGCTCCTACATTTTTCTGATCGACTGCTAGATTGATTATTTCGTGTTTTCGGACGTGTCAACTACTATGGTCATTAGTACTGTAAGTGTAGTGCATGTATTCATTTATCTTATATGAGAAGGCGGTGAGCTTCATCCAGCCGGATGGCGAGATATGTTGCCGATCTAAACGTAGGCTTGCGAGGTTTTTCCCAACCAGGTATCACCCGCCAAGCGGGGTACTGCCTAGCCAGGATAAGCTCTAAGCCACCTACTGGTCTCCCAAAACGTGTAATGCATGTAAGCACTGGCGGATTCAGGGGGCCATGCCCTTCCAAAAGACCTAGAGTATTCGTTTACCTTCCTTTATTTTACAAAATTGATTTAAATATTTATTTATGTTCGAATTGTGTAATTATTTAAATACAAAAATTGTATACTATCATATCTATAGTACATATATAACCTAAGTACATATACACAGTACATATATAATATAATAACAAATATGTTTATTGCTTAACAAAAATCTACGATGCCCCTCCCCACAAATGATCGGCTGGATCCGTCCCTGCATCTAAGTGTTCGTACATGTAAGAAGGAGAGGGAATAAGTCAAAGAAGAGGAAGAAAAGTTCACGCGCTGTCCCATTTATTAGAGTACTGCGTCCATTCTGCGGCCGTAGCCCTTTAAACGTATACATTAAATCGTGTGGCCACATCATGTGTATGGAGGCGGCTTGTGGAGTGATAATGACTTACGCATATACAATTTCTAGCGCTGTAGCCAAGTTCAACATTACATCCTACTATCAATTCCAGATTTGTTGAATCGTTTGTCCAAGTTTGTTGAATCCCGGCCAATCCATGTGACGTTTGTGGTGAAGAAAGCGAACTCTCTGCAAAATTTCTAGTATTTTCCCGGTTCCCCTACTTCTCAATCCACCATATCTCAACATTCTCCTCATTATTGTTGTTATTATTATTATTATTATTATTATCGCTATAATGTACTTATTAGATCATCTCTTATGGACTTGAATGACCTAAGCACTCTTGAAGTGCTCTTAACCCCTTCCTTCCACTCCCCCACCCCCACACAAACAAAACACATCAGCTATGGCCACAGACGGTTATTCTGGAATCAAATGAAATTTTTACTTTGTTGTCAGTCTATAATCAGAGTCGGTTGCGAAGTCCGAAGTGCCTACACTATTGTCGAGCTGTCATTTAGAGTCCCACCTAGCGCAACGATATTTGTGTTTGCTCGTTCATCTTTCGTGATGGTCCCTTCATCTCTAATAACTTACCTGTTGAGCGGAAAAGTTGTTACCTGAAGAAGGCACTAATAAGTTGTCTCCAGAACTTTCAAAGCACTGGTAACGTGTCATTGCTAAGAGTTCATGGGGTCCTCAATGCCATTAATATTGTTCAGTCACATGGTTATGAGAGTTGGCCGAAAGGAATTAATGAAAATATGTTCAGGTTGTAACAGAATAAACGTGACATTTTTAGGCAGCAATGATAATCGCATCTTGCTAATGAACATGTGGTGGGAAATATCATATAACAAAGATATACACGAGACATTTGCCCCTAATTGGTAGGCAACACTTTTTGCATTGATGATCACAGATTGCAGAACGTATTAAACATGTATGTCAAACGTCAGAGGACACTGGGTTTGGCTTCCGCTCCTTATTCACGTATACTTACATGCAAAACGCTACCACTGATGTCGAAGACAGTCGGAGGTTTGCAGCATGTCCCGGCTGGGGCCTCCATTAGTATTGTAAGAGGAGACAGCTCATATCTAATGTGGCGTAGAGCCATCCCCTCCCCGCCTCAGCGCTGAAAACTCGTGGAAATGGAGTGCTTTAAGACGCCGCACTAATTCCACAATTCAGAAGTTTAGAGTATTTATTTTGTGCTGATACGTTATTCCTTGTTACTGCCTTCGATACGGAGCTCGATACATGCTGCATAACTTAACTGCATCGAGAGGATTATGCTTATGAGGGAAATATGAAAACAGTAAAGTGATGCATTTTCTCTTGTGGAGGGAATTATGAGAGGGAAATAATAAAAGAAATTATGGGAGAGAAATATGAAAACACAAACCGAGTCAAGTTAACTAGTTAATTACTAAATAAGTAAATCAGAATCAATAAAATGAGGTAAAAAATAAAATGAACATATTTGTCATTAGTGGTAGCTCTGGCTCAGCGTGAATGATATGGTATTAATAAGAAATAAATAATTAGTTTTTATGTAAAAGTTCAAGAAGATCCAAAAAGATTTCGGACAGTCATAAAATTAACAACTTTTATTACGGCGACGTTTCTAAGTGACAGCCTTACAAAAGAATTTCAAAATTAGTTTTTATATTGAAATTTTATCGTTTTATTCTAACAAATTTACTGTGTTCGTAGAAATAATACGGTTAAGTGAAAAATTATTTAATTTTGAGTTTACGGAAATTGGTTGAACTAAAAATGTCGTGTTTGTCCTCTTCTTCTTGTTTCCTTTTTTAGATTTCGTTCCCGAGATAATGGAACGCCCTATCGCCGCGTTCCGAGAGAAATCACACCCTGATTACAACTATTGTGTATACACGCTTCACGTAATAGAACCATAAGGTAAATACTTTAACGAAAAGAATACCAGGCAATTCACAGCATCAAAATTATTTTCGCGGATAAATTGAACATAGCAGTTTAAATAAAATGCATATTGCATTCTTCTGTAAATGCAAAATTAGTTTATTCCAAGTTTTTTCTTAAGTTTAATTTATAGTCGTGATAAAATGTTTCAGAAAGATAAATATTGATATAATGAATGTTTTTCCATGGCTTTTCTACCTCATTTTCAATTCCAAAACTGTCTCAACTGTCAAATATCTCATCTCCAAAACTGTCCTC
The DNA here is from genome assembly GCA_031308135.1 of Acheta domesticus. Classification (NCBI taxonomy): domain Eukaryota; kingdom Metazoa; phylum Arthropoda; class Insecta; order Orthoptera; family Gryllidae; genus Acheta; species Acheta domesticus. Next base: position 57,923,828 of record JAHLJT010009436.1, read on the forward strand.
CAAATTTCGTACGATTTCATCAACTTCTGGAATCTGTTCGACCTCTTTCATCTTTGATAATCATCAATCTTTTATAATTTTTTGCGTAATCCACATGATAAGATAAATTAAACAACTAAATGTAAATTTACAGAAAAGATCCCAAATTGCTAACAATATTGGTAAACTCACTCAGCACAAGCCAGACGAAAGGCCTGACTGTTGGCGGGATCTATGTAAGGAGTCATTTTTTGTTTGCAAACTTAAATGTGAAGAAATCACTCTTCACATAATCACAATATGTGTAGGGTAATTGTGTTAAGGTTGGCAACGACTTTTACCAACACAAAACGAAACAAAACAACCGTAAATCGAGTGTGGATACTTGCTCTCATACGACAGTGATATATTTCGTAAGTCATGCCAGCTCGTCTTTTTCGCCGGCCGGCACAATAGAGAGTGAGCAGGATTCACGCGCAGCGGCTGCGGAACTGTGACCACTCTCCGGGAAAGGCTCTCGCAGCCCCGCCGCGCCGCTCTCACCGCGCGCCGCTGCAAGGCCGGCCTTGCCCTGTACGCACGCGCCGGATGACGTCAGAGTCCCGCTTGGCGTGGCCATTGCAGTGTTGCCAAACTTACCACAATCCTATAGGATTTTCATCCGAAAATCTACACGCTCGGAGAAGTGGTTGCCTCGGCTTCGCATGGAGTGTCCACCTTTTAACATCCGACGGAGTGTTCACGAAATGTTTTGAAGTTGTACGGATTCCGATTAATTGAATATTTTTTCGAGTTATGGTAGTTTTCATTGGATTTTGCATTGTGTTTTAAGTCATGATTTTCAGTAGTGTTGCTCAGGAGGTGGGGAGCTCTGCTTTCGGTGGATGTTCAAGCAACACTTATTGTTAGCCCATCTACGCATCTACGCTAAGTACTGTGTTTCGCTAGTGGCCCTGCTATCCTGACGTTTACACTTCAGTTGACAACTGAAAATATTGGTGTTTGCTTTGAGAGCTGGCAAGAAGCTGCAGAAGACTTTCTTTTTTAAATTTTATTTAAAAAAAGGATTCGTTTTTCGAAATTCAGAATTTGTGATAGCGATGCGAAAGATACGTCTTCTTCCTTTGTCCTTTGGACTCTGCGGGTGTTAATTTTAAGATAGTGTCGTTGAAATTAACCTCAGGTTTCTGATGTTTTCCCTGAGAATGTTTCTTTGCAAGAGTCTGATTTAGTATCTTTCGGACATCTAATTGAAGATCTTTTCTCAAGTGATGTATCTCCATGAAACAAACCTTTTTCTGCAAGGGAAGGTGTTCACATTTAGCCTTATAGTTCAAGATAGGATTCAACGTTTTTCGGGTCCGTTTAACACAGGAGAAATGCAATATTTTAAAACATTAAACAGCATAGTGGAGAAGCGTCTTAAGAATAAAATATTAACGTGAAAACAAACAGAAATGAAGATACTTCACTTTCGTTTTTCAATCCCATTCCTGGGACGGAATTAAGAACAGTGAAATGTGATAAGAAATAATTTGATGTTGAACGTTAACTCTGGCAATTTTGTTGAGAGGCACAAAAAATAATTCGATTATTTTTCATTAACAACTTTCAATTAGCGTTTTTCCAGTCCGGTTTTCACACTTCCAAGTAGGGCTAGATGAGCAATAGTGTAGTTAGAGGCGATTACAATTCTTTAAGTGTAGACTTCCTTCGTCAAGATCTGTTATCCAAAACGTATAACTAGTGGTAGTACATCTACGCATAATTATTATATTTTTATTATATCTATATAATTGGTTATGTAACATTATAACATTGCAACCTGTGTCCTACACACCAACCCTTAAAAAATCTCTCATATCCAAACAAAGAGAAATTAGAACAGAAATAAGCAAAGAAAAGTAAATTAGAAGAAAAGAGGTTAGGAAAAGAAAAATATATAACTTTGTCGAAAATTTAGTTTTCATGAAAATGGCATTTGGATCAGAAAATTCAGTGTAACTTTCGGTCTAACCTCAAAAATAATTTAAGAAGGAATTGGACGCGTTTCTTGCAAAAGCCCATTTAGGTAATTTTGGAAAATTGTCCCGATTTGTCTCGAATAACCCGAAAAATACTAATATTTATTTAAAAGCAAAAGTACTTTGTCGCAACCGTCAAAGATAATAGGAGAAAATTTCTATTATATCGCAGTACCATATGTTTGTTAATAAAATAACAGATACGGTCTCACGAGGTGTTTTGAGAACCATTTTCAGTTTCCCACTTACAAACATCTTCAGGGCAAAATTAGAAACAGTCGAAATTAACAGCAGTTTGTAATGCACTAAATTGACTGGTTTGACATTTTAATTTTTCTTCATTTTAGGAACCGATTCCGATAAATCCATGCCAGGGCACTTTAATCAAAGGTTTCAGATTATTTTGTTGTTAGTTTTTTTTTTTTGCTCGGAATTTAGGTTGCTTAGTTTCGAGTAAGAAAATAAATTACTTAGAGTACTCGGGCACTTTACCTTATTTCAAAATCATTTAACTGTAAGAGAAATGAAACTTTTCCTCCAAGACTCAAAAAGTCGTTTTTATGTTCGAGGTTCGAAACAGCATTCAAAACATAATAAATAACCATTTCGTCAGTTAAGAATAAATATTTTACGCTCTCTCCTTAAGAAAGATTTTTAAGACTGTTTCCGTCTGTCAAAAAGACCTTTCTGAAACTAAGCCAGTAAAAAAACAGCTTGAACCTGTAAAATCAGTGTTAGGAAAACAAATGTGTAAAGGAAAAGGAAAATATCTCACCACGAAAGTCTGGAGATCTGGATTACGTAATAACACTATATGTTTGCCATGAAAAACTGGACATCTTCAGCAATCAGTTACCTTCCCGATTTTTTTCACTCTTGTAAGTTGACCTTTTTTTGGTTGGCCATGAACTACGTACTTGATTTCCATAATTTATGCTTTCAGGCAATGGCGACCGCCCGGTACTCATCTCTTTAGTTAACGAAAGGTCAGCATATAAAATTTCTTGTCAATTTATCGGCAAAAGAAAAATAATCACAGTTTTAGTCGATAAAGACTTAAATTACTAAAAAACTCAGCTTGCGAAATTTTATACGTAACTTTTAGTGAGTCTAAAATTTGATCAGCTAATGCAATGATAGAAAAGTTGGCAAATTTTACCATCAGTAAAAAAACATGTTAGCGTTTTGTCAATACATGAAAGAAGAGAATGGTATATTAGCAGAAGTGATTTAAGATGCCCTTGGCCATGGGTCAGGCGAGTGTGTTTCGTGTTTCCGGGCGAATCAACTGCTTTGGTCATTAGCCCCGTGAGTGCCGTTAGAGCTGCGAGGTGGCGGAGTTCCTTTTCCCTTGAAACGTGAGTCCCGGCGCTGAACTACACGTTGAAAAATAAATAAATTTTAAAAAATTAAAATCCAAACACTATATTAGGGAAACGTGACGAAGTGAGAAGGAGCTTCGATTAAATGAACTCCCCGCCTACCTACGCTCTAACCCACTGATTACTATTGCAAATCTCTGTAAAATTAATGGATTAAGTAATGCAAATCTCTGTAAAATCAGTGAATTGAACAGATAGAAAATAAATCTGTTTAAAAAAATAACTACACGCTGACTTTTGGGAAAGTCAACGTGGACATGGAGTGGACAGCTTGTAAGTTGCGCGTAAAGAGAAAGAAGGGGGAAGAGGAAGAGAGATTGGGGAGATTGCGCGCGGTCCGTGGCCCGTTTGCTAGGATACTGCTACAGTATTCGCCTGGTATTGATCGAAGAAAATACAAGAAACTACCAATCAGAGCTGCCAGCTTCTAGAATTCTCCACCAGACAGAGGCTAAAGCCGATCTTGCTACCTACCGAACGTCCGGACTCAAAACATAGGACCTTCCAGTCAGCAATGCTGCAATGAGAACAGAGAGAGAGAAACTCAACAGAAATTATTTAAAGGCGTTATGCTCACAAATACATTAAATTATCAAATTTATCAGTGATATAAAAACTGTGCGAAGAATTTTAAAAAATTACGTGTATGTAATTTATGAGAAATCATGTTTTAATTAAAATTGCATTTATGTCATCTGAATTAGTGCATTGTGATATATCCGCACAAACTACTAAATTATCGTTTAATCGACTGCCAAACACCTAATCAAAAGTCTAAGGGTAATCTAATTTGTTGGATGTTTCATTTATATTACTTCATAAAAATAACTTATTTCCTCATCTTATGAAACATCCACGAGGCGGCACTCGTCTCATTGATGAACATCTGCATCCATCGCTTGCGACACACTTTTTTTTTCTTGTAAATCCTCAGAGTAAGCAAAACACTACATAACAATTTTCAGAAGCCAATTAGCTCGTAAATACTTCACAGTGACGTTGATAGCGAGGATGAAGTGTTCACATCTTTTCATTGCGTTTTAATTAATAACTAGGAAAACCCGGCAGACGTTGTCCCGCTCTTCATCTCCCTCTTTCTCCCTCCACTCCCTTTCTCTCTGTCTCTCGCGCCATGTAGTGGAGTTACCACAGAATTAAGAGCACATAAACCTTCTGTGTGAAAAACACGTAGGTAGTGTGAGTAACACACAACTTTCATGGAGATCGGTCATACAATGTCGGAGTTTACCTCATGTACATCATTACTCGGAGGTAAATAAAATTATTAAAATGTTCTGCAAACTTTTTATACAAGTTGAACTATTAATTCATTCTATTTCACCTTTTATGATTATAACCATACGTTTATACATCAGTGAAAAAATCAAAGTTAAATACCGAGACGATAGGTAAATAAATAAATGACATTATTGAAGGAAATTTGTAGACAAATAATTCCGCTAAATTTTATCTTCTTTACTATATACGATCAAACACTTAATGTTTTTAGAAAAAATAAACATCTTCTGATTACTTATTTCAGAGATTGCAAAACGAGTCTTGAACCAACTCAAATTCTTATGTCACAAGATGTTTATGAGTGAGGATTGCACAATTAAGACTAGTCTTTTTCACGATTAACCTTCTTCGGGACTTCGAGGCAGAATTGCCTTCAGCCCTAAAGAAGCTTGCAGTATGCCGTCTAACATATTGTCAACCATTCCTATATAGGTAGAATGCGGCGCTCTCTAAACAACCAAAATTCTGTTGAGTTTGGCCACAGAAACCTACATTCGTCTTCTTCTCCTCAGCGCTGTAACCTTTGTAAGGCTTGTTGGGAGCTCCTGGTAGTGTATTAATGAAGTTTTGTGTATTCCAGCATTATAAACGACCTTTTCTGTCAAAAGAAATAGTTCACAATCGGGCCTTTTACGACACAGATGATGAGGTATTAGCATTTTACGGCAAGAATAATATTGTGTCATCACACCTTCAGCTAATGGCAGCGAGAGAATCGTGGGGAGGTAAAGGTGAACGGGGCAACCTACCACCGTCTTTTCGCACAGATGTCAAACACCCAAAATCACAAGAAAGTTGATTGGCAAAATTGTTTGATTCTCGCTCCTCATGTCGCTGGTTTAAAAAAATAAACTCCAGCAATATAGCTTAACATTATAAATTAATAGCATGAAGTAGTATTGTACTTATAGGCAGGTCTTCTTTCTTCTCGTCTTCGTACAGAACATATGATTGAGGTTAAGGTATATGCTGACATTCGTTAAATCATTGAACGGAGTTCTAGAAAGTTGTTTCTCTAGCGCAATGGTCGTCTACCTTTTGGACCTAATTAACCATTAAATTCATAATTTTAAATCCCGCGGACCTTGCATGAATTTAAAAATGTATCACGTTTATTTTTAAAATAATGATCTGAGATCTTCCAATTTCTTAATTCCAAATAATTCTAATTAACAACAATAAATTATAAATGCTTATTTAATTATGGCTAAAACGTAATTGCTTATTTAATCACAATCAAATCTTTAATTTTTGTACAATGGTAACGAAAGTGCTTAAGTTTTTAAAATTAGATTAATTATTACGAAAACATTAAGTGTATTTTTTTGTTTAATTTAATGTTATTTTCAATGTTCCTGATTCATTGAATTAATGTATTTTTGTTTTATTTTTAATACAACAATACAAATACGAATACGATATTTCTGCAAATAATTTAATAAGGTAATATGAACATTTAAAACAAGCATACTCTGTTACATATTTTTTATGGTTTACTAGTTCATTGCTCTTTGTTTACGGACCTCAAATAAATCACGTAACAGTATAGTTAATATCCTTGCGACTGTTGACTGCGACCTTTTGACTGTTTATGCTCTAGGTTCTTTTGAATACTTTATGACCCTCTCTAATACCAACACAACATTTTTATGAATTCGATTTATTAAAGTTTAGATACATACAAATACCCTAAATAAATGGCATAATGCTCAAATAAGGAAAATAATGCTAGAAAATTGTTGCTCAAAGATTGAAATGGTATGGTCATATAAAAATGATGATGGAAAATTGATGGTCTAAGAAAATTTTATAATGTTTAGCTCAAAGAAACAGGAAGCGTGGTGGACCAAGAAAAACATGGAAAAACGAGTTAAAAAAGGCGATGAAGGAACGAGATCTCACGAGGAAGATTGGGAAGATCACATGATGTGGTGGCTGGGATACGTCAGCTGTTAAGAACCTCGTTAATACAATTGTTGTTGTTTTTTTTATTAAAATATTAATTGTTTGCATATTATAGGACAATATTTTATTTGCTGTCCTTGAGCAATGTGCAAGTTACTTTATGGAAAATCATTTTGTGTTATTTTGTTCAGCAGGCCACTAGTTGGATTAATAACTTTCAAATGAAATGTCCGTGGTTATCGGGGCAGAGATTTCGTGGCCGAGCGCCTGGCGGAATGGCGGTGTCCCCGTGGCCGTGTGGCTCGCTGGGATTCCGGCCGGCGCGGCGCGGCGCGGCGCGAGGCGGCACGGTGCGACGCGGAGGGCGCCCGGCGGAGCGGAACGGGACGGGACGGGACGGGACGGGATGGCCCGCGCAGTGGCCCGTGCACCACGGCGCGCGGGCCACACTCTGCCACTTCTCTCGCTAGCGGCCGCTCTGTAGTGCGATTTTTATAACTTTGCTCCTCAAGTCCCTACGGCCACGATGGAATATCACACGGCGTTTCGCGTCTTTCTCGGTCGTGCCGCTAGACGTCGCATGATCGCAAGCACTGCTTGTTACGGTCGCGGTCGTGCGATATCTAGCGGCACAACTGAGAAAAGAGCAAAATATCCTGACATATTTCATCGTGAAGGCGGGCCTTGGGGGGCAAAGTTGTAAAAATCGCATGCACCATAGCCACAGAGCAGACCATCCCCAGAAAGCGTTAAACTATTTATTCCTCACAACACTGTAATCTTTCTTTGGTATTCCCGATTATCCATTATCTGTTTATTTGACATTTCAGGTCGATGGTCCGTCTTTGCTGGCTAGCTAACGGTGCCCCCAGGCCTGTCTAGATTAATTCTCACTTTTGGTGCGTTAGAGAGACATGTGGCGAACATACCGCATTCCCTTCACTGTAACTAACAAACTCCATCTGCCTGAACTTTTTTTTCGTCACACAGCTACGAAATTAAGACGATTTTAAAAGGAAGATGTAACTATTTTTTCTCTATCGGGAATCGAACCCGGGACTACCCCACGGGAAACTATTTTGCTGTCCCTGTGTCATCCTAGAGGATATTATCTATCATACACCTACTAAATGACTCCCCAAAAAACTCCACTTTCGTAGGCCCCTAATTGTACTATTACCCTGCAATATTGTACTGTAAAATGTACCGTAAATAACAAGAACGAAAACAATACATGCAAAGCTAAAGGCTGACCTGTGAAAAAAATTTTAAGCCAGAATTTAAGAACGAGCGCAGTGAAAAACGTAGAATGTTTTTAAATGAATTAATTTGTGGTAATAACTACAAATAAATGTAAAACTATTCAATTTATACAGTACCTCAAGTTCGTTCACTTTAATTGATAAAACCGGCTCAGGTGGCTCAGGGCATTAACTGATGTCACTGCAGTACTTCTGACCGAGAGATACTAGGGCTCAGTTCCTGACGGTGGCAGGATTTTCGACACTAGCTACTAGGTGGAGTTCTGAAGTTCAACCAACGTCAAGCTGTAACCCCCACTTGTCAGAAATTCGAAATCAAACCGCTGTATGCATTTCAACCTCGAAATGTGACGCAAAATGGGTTTAAAAATATCGTAAATGTGTAAAAAAAGTGTATCTTTTTCAACCGATTTTAATTGTTTACAGTTGAGTACAAAATTTTTAATTGTGGTACAAAATTAGTACTTAATTAGTAGACAACTATGGGATAGTTTATTTCGAATTTCTGACAAGTGGGGGTTGCAGCTTCACGGAGGTGTCTGGAGGAGAATTCTAGCGGCCGACTGCTCTAATGATAGTTTTCCGTAGTTTATCCGATCAACACCAGGCGAATGCCGGAGCAGTACTCTAACAGGCGGGACACGGACCGCACGCGATCTTCCTCTTCCACGCCTCATCCTCACTCAACTAGCGAGGGAAAAACCCTGCCACCCCGGCAATAAAAAGGACTACACGTACGGAACTAATCACCACAGCTATTGACGCGCCTGAAAACCCGAAATAATCAACCAATCAATTGACAAAAAGTGGTAAATAAATAAATAAATATAATAGTACAGGTAAATTGAAAAATAAGAAAAGTTCAGGCATAAAACTCTATGCTCGTAAAAATGTGTTGAGTATTTCGTATTCATATATCCTGCAGGAACTGTCTCCTGACGTACTCGCACCAAATTGGAATTACAAGTTTGCGATGACCGCAAACATCTAAGTCACTTAATATTTTAACAGAGTTGTGGTTTAAATGGTGCAGAGCTGTGAAAGATTTTTTGTATGAGAGCTATTAAGACCAAGACTAATCGACGCACCTGCGATGATGTTCCCGCGCGGGCTTCAAACAGTGCAACATATATTCAGCAGAACTAGAAATTTTTTTTAAAAAAATTATTTCTTTTTGTTCGGCATTTCTGCCTTTCAAGAACTAGAAGTGAGTGAATGGTACAAGCATGACAGTTATTTCGACGCCAGAGCAAGGAAACGACAACAAATACCGAGTGCCCTTCGTTACGAGAAGCTGTGTCTTCGGCCTTGGAGTTGCTTAGCAGCTATTACGCATATACACCACATCATATAAAGTTTCCTGGGACTCACCAACAATAGTAATTCACCTCTAGACGGACCATCTACCAAGATCTTGCCCAGCAGACTTCGCCGCAAATGGGAAGTTCTCAGCCAGCAGATAAGTAGCTTGCATGAGCCTTCGCTAAAGAGGCTAAGGAAAAAACAACTCCAAGATAATGTTCCCTTCATATAACCAGTCTCAAAACAACCAGCTCCCTACTTCCGGCAAATGCCAGCACATACACTCCAATAAACAAAAGGTTTTCATACCTTTTATTTTTGTTGATAGGTAAAGTTATATACATTTCCTTTCCATATGCACAGTCAATAAAAATATGCAATTGCATGAAGTTCCGCGGTCTAATGATAATAATAATAATAACAACAATAAAACACCACACACACGCCAACAAAAACAATAAATTAATAATTTGTGTATATTAGGGCTTATAATTTGAAATAAAATGCATTTTAAATCAGTAAAATCTAGAGTAAGTAAACATTGTACAGTTTAAGTAAAGATTACCATATGAACCCAATGCAGTCCCATGTTAAAACTTGCACCATCTGTTTGGAAACATATACGGATTATTTTAGAATTTTTTCAAATTGTTTGAAGATGAGCATTTTGAAAAAACTGAAAATCGAAATTTTAAATTCAAATTTGAAAAACATTTTGAACCCAACCCTTATTGAGTTGTATATCACATAAAAGGCCATAAAGAAAGCTGAAAAATGACATCTGTTTCAGCTCTCTATCTTGCTTTGGAGAGGTTCTACATCAATTTCAACATTTTCGGGAACCCCAATTTTGTAAACTTTTACATGGCTGTATTTCACAAACGGGTGGAAATATTTTACTCAAAATTTGTAGTTTTCTTATTCTTCATTCATACTACCTATGTGTCAAATTTCATCCGAATCTAAAATGGTGAAGTAAAATTTAAATTAAAAATGTGTTGATTTAATATGGAATGACCCGACGTCATAGACTAGGACCAGCACAGTCATCAATGTCAAGCTTACGAGCACATCAAAAAGTACTGCTAATTTCCCGCACTCCGCGGTAAGTGTTCAGACCTACATCCCATCTAACTGTTCAAACAATCTGATAAAACGTTTACATTGTGTAAAGGCTCATTGTGTGTCTATTCGCCAATGCGAATCATCAAAGAATGTTAACCGGAAAAACACTTCCTACTCTCTACCTCACCCAGTGACAACTCCTACAAAATTCAACAACTCATTCCATGAAATCCAGCACTCCCATTGTAACAACCTCCATTCCATCCGTCTCCCCCGCCCCTACGTCACCCGCCCCTGACACTAAAACTTCACGAAGTCTACACTAACCGACCAAATACCAACACTACACCGACCTTTATATTCAGTGTGATAAACCAAAATATTATATATTTTTTTCAATAACATTTGCTGTAAATGGGTTGGATAAAAGGGTCTGCAAATGGCGATATACAGCCTTAGCAACGCCGGCATAGTGGTTGGCAAAGTAAATAAACTGCATTCAGGCGTTGAATAGGTGGGGGCACTGGCTAGATAGACAGATAAAATAATGTGGGATTGGTCTGAAAAGGAATGACTGTCGAGGGCGTGGCTACTTGGTTTGATAAGAGGGGGATGGATTGGCTAAGGGAGAATAGACTGTCAAATTTTGTCGTTTTGCCTAAATGACGCCTCTGAGCTAAATTCAAATCGCCGGTTTCGTCGCCTCAGTAATACCTTCTTGCCGCTAGTTGGTGAAAGGAGTGTAACAAAATTTCCGTGGTCAGACGGAAGAGCAGGCCTCAAGGCCTGAGTCTCGCCACGTAAAATACCGGACGGATACCGAAGTGTTGAGGCCGAAAAAACGGCGGAGAACGGGACATTCTGATAGAGGTCGTCGAGTAGTACAGATCGCTCGCGAGTATAATATTAGTGAAGCGGGACTTGTAAGTTTTGAGTGAGACTTCATAGTTTTTTCGGACTCTGAAAGTTAATGTGCAGAAGTGAATTCGCGTAGGACTTGGAAAGTTTCTTTTATATTGCGGTGTTGGACATTTTACCACTAGTTGGGGACGACTAGGAACTCTGAATATCAAGTAAGAACCGGTAGATATTCTAGGCAGTGAGGGCTGGATGCGTCGACAGAGTCGCAAGATCAGAAGAAAGAAGCAGGACTTGTGATCATGTGCATTCAAGTGGGAAGATACTACGGACCGTCGTCGATCAAGACGTTAGATAAGTACTGCAGTACAAAAGTTTTATCTAAAAAGGTCATAACCTAGAACAATTGTCAAAATTGTTAAATAAATTGTTGATTTTTTCTTTTGGAAATGAAAAGATTTTCATTTGGACAATCACAATTGTTAAGTAGTTAGAGATATAGAATTATTTACTTTCAGATTCCTCGCCATACTATACAGTTGGCAGATCAAGTAATCGGCTATCTAGACGATAGCGATTATCTATAACGGGACCCATTGACCCAGCTAGCCGGACGTCTATCCATTTGTTAAAATTAGCTGTGGAAGCATTGGTTTTAATTAACGTAATCTGTTCCTGGGGCCCAAAGATTTAATATAATTCGGAACGGGTCACGATTATAACCGTCCTAAGGTGAATGATATCAACGATCTCGTAATATTCTATGACGAGACATTGTCGGTACATTTCATCAGTTATATGTTATATGTATATATATATATATATATATATATATATATATATACATACACATATATATGTCCATTATATTCAGTTCTTAAAACATATTTATCACTGAAATTATCCTTACCTACCCTAGATCACGCAACTGATCTCTCAACACAAGGATATTTCCAATCTTATAAATCTAATTAACCAATCTTATAAATTAAATTCCCCCAGCTCTAGCAAACTTAAACTTTGAAATTGTAATATTCACAAACTAACGTCTAATAATGTTTCCATCCATCTTCTACTCCTTATAATATCGCAAAATGCAAATGGATTACAACATAACTTCCATACGTTGCCCCATTTTTACATAGTCGTACAATCCATGTAGCATTTATTCAAGAAATACATTTGAGGCCTTCAATGAGAATTTTCATTCCAGGATACGCATTTTACCGGTGTAATCGCCCAAAAAATCGGCGGAATGGAGGAAACACTATGTTTGTTAAAAATAATATACCACATTATGAACTATCAACAAACCAAATCAATACTTTTGAAAATACAAATGCAGTCCAGCAATATAAATAACATCATTCATTCAAAATAATATCCATTTACAAACACCAAATATCCAATAAAGACCAGGTGAAATCGACACTATGTACTTCCAACGAATCAATCACCATAGAGGGTGACTGGAACGCGAAACATATCATTTGTGGTAGAAGATTACATTCACCGACTGGAATAACACTTAATGACAAAGGCTAAATCTAACTGATCTTGCATTACAAACCCCGCTGATTATCCTTATTGTCCATCTGCTCAAGCCGACGTTATTGGCTTCGGCGTCTTTAGAGAGATTAGTTCTAATATTCAGGTCGAAACCCACATAATTCTTCAATCAGATAATCGCCCACTCATTTCTCTCCCTATACATCACATGCAATTCGTCCCATCGTTATAATCTCCAAAAGGTAAACTGACCGTATTATCAACTCCTTGCCATACGACTCCTATCTCCACCACCATCACTCAAAACCACATAAGAAACACACCAACCAATCAACTTACTTACAACCAATCTACCTCACAATAGGCCCTACTTTTCACTTCTGCCCACACCGTCCTTTTTACAAAAATTGACCCATCATAAATGATATGTAAGAATTTGCTGGCAGAAGCATCAATCTCTATTCCTAAAATCATATCTGAACCTACTCATCAAAATTGTAAGACATCTCTTAGCCATTTCCCAGGATCAAAAGTTACATTTCAAACACAAATGGTAAATCCATCAGATCACGCCGAATGGCACATGGCTGCTCAATTGATTCAGCATCTTCAAGAAAAATGCCAAATATTATGGAAATACTTTGCTTCATCATTCACACCACACCAACAACCCTGAACACGACAATTTCAACTAAGAAGGAATCACAAAACCAATAATAACAATACCAAAGTGTCTCATATTCATCTCTCCCATCGAAATCATTAAGTTTATTTTTCTCGCTGCACCCAAAGTATTAAACGATTTCAACCAAATTTCAGCGTACTCACTCAAAAGTTATTGTACAAATTACAGCAATATTCAGTGCAATCCTGAGAATGTTATACTTCCTCCATAAACGGAAATACATCCTCATCCCCAAGCCAGGAAAACTAAATGACGTTCCAGCAAGCTACCATTCAATTAAGAAGTTTGCTATCTTCTATGGTAAAATTATTTGAAAAATGATTCTTTACTAGACTTAAAACTCACCTCACCGCACTAAATGTAACCCCACCACTTCAGTTTAGCTTCCAGCCCCTACTTTCCACCCACCACCAAATATTGCGATTAACTAAGGACGTTATCGAAGAATTCCATTATGGTTCTACAAGGCTGGAGACTGTTCCCAACTCTATTCATTATCTACACCGCCGACGTACCCACCACACCTTGAACATCCATTGCCTCCTTTGAAGACGATACAGAAATCTACTCCGGAGACTGAAATAGCAAAAGAAGATCACGAACATCATCTCACCGTATTTTCCGATTGGGCGAAAAAAGTACATATTCTGATAAACGCAAGCGTCAAGAGAAAGTGTTCACTTTTCGAAGACGCCTCACTCCACTCACTGTCACCTACCAATACCACAGCATAGCATGGATTACCGCGAAAGTCACGGCCAAACCCCTAGGAGTATTATTCGACAGATAATTCAAATGGGGAGCAAATATCATGAACAGAATTGCAGTGAGCATTAGAAGAACACATCAGTTAGATCTCCTACTCAAGAAATCATCCCCACTTTAGTTAAAAACAAATGTATTATATTCTACCAATTCGTGGTACGGCCAATATCAACCTATGCATCTCCAGTCTGGGCCGCAGCATCCAAAACCAATACCCTCAAAATCCAAACCTTCCAAAAGTAAATACCTAAGAATAATCATCACAAAAGCACCCTGGTCTCTATCCAACTTACAGCTCCATCGAGAGCTCAGTATCACCCTCATCACAGTACATTTCTCTCTTCTATCCGTAAATTTTTATAGCAAAATGTCTGGAATATTATCAGACGGACAACAGACGTTTTATCTATTTTTTTGTATCAAGGACCACAAAACAAGGATTTTGGCTACTACGCGTGTCAGAGGATTTTCTCTATACATTTAGCCACAGCATTTATTTACTTTTTCGTTACCAGGGCCCGCCAATACGAGTTTTTCTGCCGAAAATTCGCCATTCTCCGGCGCACGATTACATAACTTTCTCTTCCTACGAAACACCTTCGTAAGAAGGTAAAATTAACACGTTCGGAAATTAGAATCATATTTGTAACCGGCTGCGTGACGAGGAAATATTTGTCTTTTATTTTATTGTCTTCTCTGTCATCGGTCGCGGACTCTGGTTGACGTCGCTGTAATGATAGGCCTCTGCCTTCTGCAAGGACCGAAAAGGGAACGGAATACCAAGGTCATGCAAGCAAGGTAAAAACATCACAGAATACGTACAGTAAACGTGGCACTCTTAGATGTCATACACTGAATCAAACATTTTACAGAAATTTAGAAATATTGTTTAAAATGTCCCCCATGCATATGCCAACATTCGGGGGTACATGCCACAATTCTATTCTGCCACCATTCAGATTAGTGACAGCTCCATGTACACCTGCGACAACCTCTAACTCAGGGCTTGCAAGGCCTCAAGGGCCACAACTAAAACGTTTAATATGATTGCGGGCCATATTTTCATACTCGGAGAATCCACACGTGACTCCCCTGCAAAATTGATATCGGAAAGTTTATCCGGCTGTTCTGAAATGGAGAGGAGAAATTGAAGTATTGTAGCGTCGTAGCACTGGGCGCGGCCGACCGCACAAGTCGTGCAAGGGGGAGGGGCTGGTCCTCTCGTGCCGCGCAGGGGTGGATAGACCCCCGGGGTCCTTCGAGGGTCTCTCCGCTGGGGGCGTGTCTGAGAAGGCGGCTGTCCGTGCGCACAAGTGATGTGTGACGACAGAAATCGTTCGCAGGTGGACGCCAGGCTCCAACTGCAGCCGGCCCAGATCTCGAGCGGAAATGACGCGTTGTGCGTGGGAGGTCGGTCACGTGATGCCTCGCAAGGGAGGCGGGTGGAATAAGCTTCCTGGGCATTCGAGTTTGACGGTAGCGATGTGCGGAGGTGATCGCGAGCAGTGTCTTGCGAGGCGTGGCTTTTCGCCACGGGAAAAGAGACCAGGGGCGGCGCTAGTGTAGCGAGCTGGGGTTCTCTTGTCAAATACTGAGGCGGCTCGTCTCAGGAGTCGGAGTGCTGTGGAGAGCAGCGTTCCTTAGGATTGTTCCTTAGGAGTGTACATAGTGTAATAAACTATTGTAAATAAATATATACAGCCTATTCCGTGTCTGTGTTCTTCCTCACCTCATGACGACGTCACACTATTCGTGATATCGAGCCCTATCATGCATGCATAACGCAATGAACCACTTTGGGCAGATTTTGAATTAGCAGATTTAATAGAAAATGATTCCTTATATCTAAACTTAACCTATTTTTACTTTAAAAGATGGCATACATCCCGGCAGGTCGCTAGGTTGACAATGTTCTTGTCCGACATGGAAACAAGGAATTTCCACTTTTGACTAACAACCTTTCGAGAACCACAGTAAATGCCACCGCGGGTCGCCTATTGGACACCCCTGCTCCAGCTTGATTGATTAGAGATTCCGAGCCCGTCAACGTCCAGGATAAGTATCCCTGTAAGTGTAGTGCATGTGTTATCGCGGGAGGAAGCGTTGATCTTCCCCCACTGCGTGTGAGACGCCGATCTACTTCGGCTTGCGAGGATTTTCCCCGACCAGGCATCTGCCACCAGCGGTCAGCGCGCCACTCGGGACAAGCTCAAAGTTCCCGATTGGTCTCCCTACGAATTTAATAGTTTTCTTACTTGTGATTGTCAAGAGTTTGTAAGTAAGGGATGATGATAGGTCAAGGAAGAGGAAGGAAAAATCGCACGCGGTCTGCGACCCGTTTGTTGGGAGTCTACACCAGCTTTCGCTTGGTGGGCAATCCCTTGCGCTTCGGCCAGTGGTCGCGTGTACATGCACTTTGGCGGCCAGGAGTAATTCGGTAACATTTTGGATGGTGATGCGCTCTCCTTTGCAAACGTGTGCTAGTGGAGGTGCAGAAAGTTGTGGCGTGTCCGGTGCCGCCGATTTGTGAATCTTTCGGTGTACATCCATGGTGCAGCAATGGCGTCAATCCGGCATTTTCCGAATTTGTGGTACATGTCGCAGAACTCACATAAGGCATACGCGTCCCTATTTGCCAGGAGAGCTGGCTCAGGGTATCAACTGATGTCACTGCAGTGCCTCTGACTGGGTGGACCTAGGTTTGAGCCCCGACGGTTACAGGATTTTCGACATTAGCTACTTAGCTGGAGAATTCTAGCGGCCGGCTGCTCTGATCGGTTGTTTTCCATTCCTCTCCAGATGAATACCAGAGCAGTACCCTAAAAACGGACCACGGATCGTGTGTGATCTTCCCTCTCCTCACCACTTACATTTACGTGAACTACATTATCACACATGTCGAGAGACCAGTCGGGTGCTGAAGCGTTTCCCCGCTTATGGGAGATACCTGGTTGAGGAAAACCCGTAAGCCGATGGTAGGTCCGCGCCGGATCTCGTCATTCAGCGAGGGAAGATCACCGCCACCTTCCGCGATAAAAACATGAACTACACTTAAGAGACTAATGGCCTTAGCAGTTGACGCGCCCTGAATCACTATTTAATTAACCAAGCGTTCGTATTTGGTGTACGAACACGGCGCCGCAACCCCTCTCATCTGCTTGGCAAATGGTCGATGCTTTGCAACTACAAATCCCAGTAACCTAGCGATGAGAGTAGGGGTCACGCACCAGCATGACCTAGGGGCAATGATCGTGAATCACACCGCAGAATACAAGTTATCCTTGTTGCGCCTGAGCAGTGCTGGTAAAGAATGTGTACACTATTACCTGAAAAAAAGAGTTTTCCGAGATTTTTTAAGTTTTTGCGAAATCATTTTATGTTATTCTTGTTCGACATTCGACGGTACATACTGTACTGTCTTTTGACGTCGAGATATTCGATGTGCAATGGCCAGGTCGTTCGTGCGGTATTGTGAAGAGCTGTAGCTAAACGTTTTCGTTTCTCATATTATTTTCTCTTCTCGGCGTTTCACTCATTATTTAAAGTTTTGAAACATCAATGATTAATGGTGTATTGTTGAAGCTCAGGAATATCAAAGAAAACAATCGTAATCAAGACAGGCGTTACATTCATTGGTCTGATACCTTGTAGGGACTTCCTGATAAATGTATTTTGAGGAGAATATTTCTCCAGATTTAAAAAGTATCACTCCCTGTGTAGATAAAAACGGGCGCAAATGAATTAGAACATCAGTTGCAACAAGTGCCTCATACACTCGACGCGGAAGTCGGGTGACGTCAGAATACGATGCGTGCACCAATTCAGGGTGTGTGTGAGCAACGCACTTATGTACACAAGGTACGCATTGTCGGCCTCAAGGTCATTCTCCCACCTTTCTTAGTAGCAGTTACCGCTATGGTTTCCTGCAGCCCCAGAGCAGTATTGGCGAAGTCATGTTTTGCAAGCTTTATACGCCATTGCGGATGATGCTTTCGTAAATAGGGAATAGTACAGTGTTCTTGCACATTTATTACGTAATATTTCTTAGCACTGTATCAAGGTGATAAGCAAACGGTTGTAGATCAATTCTGATCTGATGGGTCATTGAGTCGCATGCTTCCTTAATATCCCCTCAAACGCCGCAGTACTGGCGCGATCACAGGCCTTTTAAGAATTCAGGTGCCGTTTGCACCGTAAAATGCTGGAGGAGCCAAGTGGAAAACGTAATGTTTACGGTTTGTGAAAGGAGATACATTCATATATGAGGCGTTTAGTTCGCGTTGTGTTCAGTGCTCCATGGATACCTGTAGTCTGAAAGACACCGAAATACTCAGAGGATTTCAGTTTCCAGAAAATTGGAAGAGGAATTTTCATCTGAGCCTTTTCTGCTAGCTCCTTTAATGAAGAAGACGAATAAATACAACAGATGCAAAATAAAAAAATGTAAATTTTTACTGTCTTATTTCGAAATAAACTTCATTGAAGTAACTTAGCCGTCGGAATAAAGTTAAGTGATTAAATGAAGACGAAAATAAATTACTTGGTTTTTCTCTCATGACACGTTCCCTTCGCAAACGTTCGTATTTGGGTTTCGATGGCCTAGGCTTGGTTGTTGAAAAATTTTATCGATATCGGCCGAAAATGTTAATTTTAAAGACCATAAGCAATTAAAAACTGTAAGAAGTTAGCATGCAAAAAAATTACTTTATTCTCGGTTTAAATTATCGAATGAAACCGTTTTTAGTCAGTTTAAACGAAAAAAGGTAATTAAAATGTGCGTTCTACATTTCCCCGAACTAGCTGCCATCTGTCCTTTAAAATTTCGTGGAAAGAGAGAAATGGTACAAATAAAAATATGTGCTATTATAAAGTAACTGTTGACATATTCCATCTATATTTTTAGTCCCTATATCATAACAAAGTAACAAACTGGTTAGTAAATAAGTGTATTAGAAATATCATTAACCTTCCTTTGTTAATCATTATACAATGTACATGTTAATGACTTGATTTAAACTGCCTCAACTGTATGCAAGCGCAGGTGCATGAGGATTAAAGTAAGACTAAACTGCATGGGCAATAGCTGAAGACCTCATTCCACCAACTAGATATTTTTGTTAATCGTAGCTTGCTAATGTACTAGGACGCAGCCTGATTGGTTGCTATACCCCTACTTTTTTAAAAATAATTTTTATTATTTTGAAGATTATACACGGCTCAGTTTAACATTACAAACTTTTTCACATTTTTTATGCTTATTATCTACATTAAAAAACTAAACTATTACTTCTTTACAAACTATTTATTAGGGAGAGGAAACCCACTGAGCACCTCACAAGGAATCATCCAAATTTGCAAATTGTATATAAAAAACATGCTTGGGAAATCTATTTTTTATTCTGGTTGCGTTTCTGGGTGCTTTGCCTAGGTTATATTGGGATAGTTGTGTAATTGATGGTAAAATACCCCTACTAGCTGGTTTCCCTTCAGTGTCGAGCGGTGGTAAGGTGAAGTGCATTGCCCTTGTTAGATCACAGTCGGGTGAACACAAGGCTGCAGAGTAAAGCACAGGCACTTGGAACAAAAATCACTCTGCAAGTCATATCAAATATTATCTTCAAATTCCATTTTTTGTGTTTTCAAAAGATATTGTATGTATTAATTCCTTTCTACCGGCTTAGGGCAAATGGCTCAGGACATCAATTGATGTCACTGCAGTACCTCTGACCACAAGGTTCGAGGTTCGATCCCCGACGGTGGCGGGTTTCCGACATTATCTAGATCAGGGGTCCTCAAACTACGGCCCGCGGGCCACATGCGGCCCTCCGAGGACATTTATACGGCCCGCCGGATTTTTATGGTTTAAAGATTTTTTTTAAAAATCCGCACATTTTTTTATTATGTGTTACGGTGTCTAGGGATGGCAAAAAAATCGATCGTTTTAAAACAACGATGTTTTCCACAAGAAACATCGATATTTTGTTTTCGATGTTTTCTTCACATCGATATTTTGTTGCCAAAACATCGGTGTTTTTTTAAAAACTGTTTTTAATAAAGCAATATAATCGATATCGCATGATTGCGACCGTATCAAGCAGTGCTTGCGACCATGCGACATCTAGCGGCAGGACCGAGAAAGACGCGAAATGCCGTGTGATTGGCCAAAGGGGCTTGAGAGGCAGAGTTAGAAAAATCGCACTATATAATCTGGCTCTCCGACGGCCTGAGGGACAGTGAACTGGCCCCCCGTTTAAAAAGTTTGAGGACCCCTGATCTAGATAGCTAGGTCGAATTCAGCCGCTGCGTTGCCTGAAGGAGAATTCTAGTTGCCGGCTGCTTTGATCAGCAGTTTTCCGAGTTTGCTCTGATCCACACCACGTGAATGCCGGAAAAGTACTCTCAACAAACGGGCGACAGATCTCGTTCGATATTTCCTTCCTCTTTCTTGTCCTCATCTCTTACTTACTTCACCCCTAACTTACGCATGATTACGCTCACAAGCACTACACTACCACAGGTGCCGGGAGACTAGCCGGGAACTTAGAGCGTGTCCCGGTCGGGTCGGTGCCCTGCTCGTGGGAGATGCCTGAATGGGGGAAAAACTCCCGAGCCGACTTGTAGGTCGCCGCCGTATCTCGCCATCCAGTGGGGGAGAAACCCGCCACCTCTCGCGATAAAACATGTAGTACACTTACAGGACTAGTGACATTAGCTGTTGACGCGGCCGGAATCACTAATCAATCAATCAAATTCCTTTCTAGAATGTGTGTTTTTTATAAACTTCATTTTTTAGTTCTTATTTTTTTTGTAAAATAG
This sequence comes from Acheta domesticus, assembly GCA_031308135.1. Classification (NCBI taxonomy): domain Eukaryota; kingdom Metazoa; phylum Arthropoda; class Insecta; order Orthoptera; family Gryllidae; genus Acheta; species Acheta domesticus. The sequence goes on from JAHLJT010009436.1 coordinate 57,944,679, forward strand.
TGATTATAATGCCGACTTGGTTGGTCGAGGTGGCTAAGAGCGTGTACCGACTCAGCGTTTCGGTCCCAAGCGACGCGGGATCGAGTCCCACCTTGGCCATAATTGTCCCTTGACTCTGATGTATGTGCTATCACGGAGGGCCTCGTGTTTTGCTAATTCCTTATCAGATGAGCCCGCAACTGGATTGGTGACTAGTGTATGGTTGAATAAATGTCCCATCAGGACGTAAAGGGAAACCGGCGGCCGGTTGGATAAAAGCCCTAGAAACCACTTACTGCTTAGTGCCCATTTATATTATCTTTTATGTTTTTGTGTGGTTAAGCGGGAGAGCCTGATGGCCCGAACCGCGCCATTTAATAAAAGCCATTATTATTATAATTGCAGTAAAATATTTTGCTGCCTCAGAGGATGCGGTTGATTCCAGGCCAAAATCCAAAGGGCTTTGCATTTGAAGCCGTTTTTTTCATCTGATCTTACGCCTTATTATTGGGACGATTTACCTGCATGAAAAGCTGTTATAATTGTCAAATTTGTGTTGATATTTTCTTGAAAATATTTAGTTTTTGCACCAAATATTGTACGATTTGTAATGAATTTTACAAAAAATGATGACTGAGATTTGTTAATTCGGAAAGAAATTGTAGTATAAATAGTATTACATTACTATTAATAATGTGTGTGCTGTTTTTGCATCATTCGTTTTATAATTGTCTTGGAAAGGCAGTATCATTTGGGCTGTTACATGGTCACTTAGTTACGTTGGTCCCGTGTGTCTAGTGGCAAAATAACTATATGATTTTCTTATTTCAAACATACAGTGTAAATTTGAAGAACAGTCTTCTATATTTTGTTTTCGTCGAAAACATTATTTGACGGAGCATATGTTGAGAGAAGCATTTTCTGGGTTGAGTAGTAAGCGAACGAGGGCACAGAGCTCGCGTTATGCGCTAATCACTCTTTCGTAATCAAGAGTAGAGTAAAACACTGTTAGTCCCTTAAGCGCTTTTTCGTTTACTGATAACTAATGCAAGTGTTAAAACCTCACGTGCATTTTATGCCAGCCAGCAGCAGTCAGCAGATATTTAATCTCTCTGGCACACGTGTACTTCCGGTTTACGTGCAGATACATAAATAGACTGCGGAGAATAGAGTACTAGTCTTTTTCGTTCTGCTTGAAACGGGTAGTGGCCCAGTACTAGAAGGTGCCACGAGGTGATCGAAGAGAAATCAATGTGATATGGTTGGATTGGCTAACAATATTTCAGCCAATAGTTTTGTAACCGAGAGAAACTGGCATCTCATTCCAATGAAAGAAGTTATTCAGTTATTTCCTTATTTATCAACACATTTATTCTTCGTGATATTGATATTAGAAAGGTATTTCAAAACAAACACTTGTGAATGTTTGGAAAAATCAAAGGAACATAAAATAAAATGGCGATTAAGTCATATTATTGAGTGCATTTAGCGCTATCTGTACAAAGGTGTAAAGAAAAACTAGTAGCACTAAAACAGTACGCACTTTCTCGCCCGTATTTTCAAGCAAAATCGCTCGAGAAGTACGCGAATTTACGCAAATCACGCAAAATTGTGCGAATACCAACTATGCACGATGCGTATTTTAGCTGTAAATAAAACTAATACTTTATATTAATGCGAAAGAAATGGCAGCGGTCATTATGGCCTTCTGATATCAGTGCGGCGTTACAACTATGGATTACAAGCAACAATGCCCGTTAATTCGTATGGGATACACATTTTGCCAATTAGCACTGTTGATACCGCTAGAAAGAAAATGAAAATAGAGAAATTATAATAATTAAATATAGTTATTTTCTATACATCAAAATTACTCGGTTTTTACTTGCATTACTTTTTATTCCCACACCTGTTAAGCAGAGCGAAATCATCTATTTCTTTTCACATTTAACTCAATTCAAGGACAGAATTTAAAATAAGTTTTAAATTCTTTCTAAAATATTAATTTTAAAACTTATAACAAAAACTCTAAGAAGAAACTAACAAAGAAATGTGAAATAATATACAAATTTTAACTTTCAATGCATCCAACTGTTACCACACTTTTCATTTTACGTTCAGGAAGCGCAGTAAATTGAGAGCGGTCAACTATTTTTGTCACCAAATTACTAAAAAAATACTAATATTTTCGTAATATTTAACATGACTTTATTTGAAGATATGTTTTTGATTAACACATTTCAATGAGAAAAAAATTATATCTTCATAACTATAGTGGTAGGAAGACGCCGAAAAGATCTTGAATATTTTTCAATTTTCGAAAAATCAGAGTTTTCAACCAACATGAGACCTGCACCATTCCCTTAAACGTCCGTCAGGCTTTCCAACGACAAAATTTAATAAAAATTGTTGGCGCCATTTTTTTAATTTTGAAAAATCCTAGGGCTTTATGTAAACTATCCCCCCCCCCAAATTAAAATATCCGTTTCAAATTCCATGGACCACGACATCAGGCAAGTCGATCACGGAATATCAATTTTCGAGGAAATCTGCCGAACGGTTTAGTCGCTAGCGTTGCTCACAGACAAACGTTTTGCCGTCAATCAATTTTTCGGTATCAAGGAGCCATAAAATACAGATTCTGGCTACAACACGTGTTAGAGGATTTTTTTCTAATTTAGCAACTGGATTTATCCACTTTTTCGTTGCTAGTGCCCTATAATAAGAGTTTAACTGCCCCAAATTCGCCGTTTTTTCGCGCAGCAGCATTACATACTTTCTCTTCTAAAGAAGTTCCTTCTTGAGCGCGAGAAAGTAAATTTCGAACCGTTTTTGAGAAAAAAGTTTATATTGACCATTTTCACTCAAAGTTGCACAAAAACATGTGATATTTAAAATATGTAAATAATATCAATGTAAACATCAACTAATTGTGGAGAACAAATTGAATGTAAAGAAAAAAAAACTTTTTTCAATAACATATTTGTACGAGGATTTCCAAAAATTTTGAAAAATTTGCAATTTTTGAAAATCTGATTTAAACAGTGAAAATGGATCTATGCCGCTTTTATAGCTCTATTTCACTGTATGTTCACAAGATTTTTACAGAACAAAATTTTGAGAAATTTTTGAGAAAATATTGAAAATGTTCTATGGGTATCGTGCAAAATACCCCCAAAGCTGAATGAATTCTTTGAATAGTTTAGGCCCTAGTGTTGGTCACATATGACGGACAGTCACACCGACGACCGTTTTGCCGTAAACCAATTTTTCCGGCATTAAAGACCGACAAGATAGATTCTGACTGCACTATCTGTTAGAGAAAGTAAACTACTACATATTGGAACAAAATGTATCCACTTTTTCGGTATCATGGGCCCACAACACTAGTTTCCTCTGTCGAAAAATCGCCATTTTTTACAGTAGCATCACATACCTTTCTCTGTACTATGTTTATTAGTCCGTAGTACACAAACGAGAAAAGTAACTAGTGGTGGTACAGAATGGTTTCCTTCCTTGAAGGTGCTAACCGTGAGTCTTAAACTGGGAGCCAGAGAATACTCGTAGTGGTGTTGTCGTTTAATGTGTTCTTGATACCTTGCGGTGGCTCAATTTTGTATGATGCTCTTCAATATTCCTTGAAGAGGGAACAATAAAGTTTCGAAACGTTGGCAAACTAGGAGTTTAATTAAGTGACCAACGCCCATTAACTATTCCTAGAATTACTCCACATATACGTATACATATGTCAAAGTAAAATTATTTTCTAGAAGATATTGTACCGTTTCCTCGTTTTCGAAGTTCAGACAAAGATCTTCAACGGAAAATTTGTCTTGGAACTTTTAACAGAAAAGCACTCTTTCCGGTCTCTTGATACCTGAAAAGATTTTTACTTTCTTGCATACTAATTACGTAGTACTTATTGGGAATGTAATGCGGGCGGTAAATAAAGGCGATTTTTCGACGACAGTCATATTGTTGGGACCTGATACTATAAAAGTGGATAAATCTTGTTCCAGTATGTAGTAAATGTTACTTCGTCTATCATGTTGAGTTGTCAGAATCCACTTATTGTGTGTCTATGATATGAAAAAATTGGTTAAGGGCAAAACGTCTGTCTGTCCGACCGTGCGCGTCTGTTAGCCGCTAAATCGTAGGCAGAATTTTCACGAAATTTGGTAATTCATAATCGATGTAGCTGATGTTACGATCCCTTGAATTTGAAACGAATACTTTGATATTTGGGGGAACTTTGCATGAAGTCACGACGTTTCTGTAATTTCTCAAAAATGGCTCCAAATGTTTTGTTCAATTTTTTCGGTAAAAACAAAAAATGCTAATAAAATAGACGTACGTCTCTTTTTCGTTAAATTATCTGAATTTTCGAAAAATACAAAAGATAAATTTCTTTCGAGGTCTTAATACAACTGCAATATTGAGAGATTTTTTTCTCCAAATGAAATTTGTTCTTCACACATGGTCCTTCATTTAGTGCAATGTCCATAGTTTTGAAAATATTAATATTCTGCACGTAAATTTGAGTGAAATATGGCAATGTTAAAAATAACTTTTCTCAAAGCGGGCTTCCTTTTTTTCCTTTTGGTTGCTTGGACTAATAGTGCTAAATCCACTAAAAATTAGATTCTGATGTATTCTCTTGATTTCAAAAATTACAGAAAAGTATTTTTTTAAATATATCTCACATCTTTAATATTAACATTACGGTCATTCTTTGTTAGTGATTGAATTTGTGAGTACAAGTACTTAAAAAGATGTTGAATGAAGTTTCTTGAAAAATCTAAAGATTTTTTTTTTAATGATATCGAATTTGCGCATTTTCAGAAACGCTCAAACGGCATTCCCTTCAAAAGTTTCAAGGAAAATTTGCTCGTAAGACCAGGGTTTACACTTCTACAATATTTCAATTTTAATGTTAGGGGACCGAAAAACCGAGCAAATGTGAAGGGAAAAAACAAGTATTTTAGGCGCCAATAGGTAGCAGTTGGGAAGAGGTTGGGGCCAAATACGGAAACCTAGCCTAGACTAAAGGGATTAAGAAATTAACTAGTACGAGGAAGTCTGTGCCAATTTGTAGCACCACTAATTTCATAGAATAAATCTTGTCTAACATTTTGTCTCATTTTGTGGTCGAAACGTTAAATTCATTAATATCAAATTGATCACAAGGAGTAAAATCCATTGATTTTCTTTAATATTTTATTTGGAGAGAAATTCGATGATTTAATTTGTAATTGTAGTGAATTAATTGTAATAGAAAAAATGTATTATGGTCATGAATTTGGAGTTGTGTTTAACAGAAGCCTTGAAGTATTTTTTTGAAAGTGTATAATTGACGCTGCAACTATAAATGTTTAATATGACACATCGTGTCATTTACTATCAGGTAGATTTTTTTCTGTGACTACAGTTCTTGCTTTATAAAACCTTCACAATCACATCTTACAAGGATAACAGATAGTACAGGCAGAAGCTCCTCTCTGACCTATAAATTACTACGATGGTAAAAATATATGAAAATAAAATGAGAAAATGTGAAAAAATATTATTTTAAATTATTACAAAAATATTCTTTCATGAAAGTCATGAAAGTCGATAAATTTGACTTTTGCAGAAGGGATAGGGTATTATGGCTTTCAATACTGCATTTTAATGACGTTAGAGCGACTTAGGAAACCTTGAATTTTCTACAATATCAATGGCCTTATCAACCGTTCAACCGACTTTTCAACTTTGAATTGTATATATTCTGACATATGAAAAGACCTAAATATGCAAGGCAGAAAATATTACGAAAGCAATTAATTCTGAAACGTCTAACATTTCAGTTTTATTTCCAAACAAATAGAATGAGTGTGCTGGAATTTACTTAGACCTTGGTTTATTACAAATACAGTTACTAAAAAGTAATTAGAGCAAAAACTCTAATTACAGTTTTCTGTAATTTTAGTAATTTTAATATTTACTCTCGAAACCCTATTATTCCTGTGTTGTTACTTATACTAGCCGTAGGAAAACCTACGTACGTCAGATAAAACAGTTTTATAATTTCCCACAGTTGCTTCAACTCCACTTGTTTCACCTGCAAGGTGCATTTTTTGTGTCTATTTTGGCGGTAGAATTCTTTTAAACGAAAGAGACACACGCATTCTTCTGTGTCATTGTTGTATGTATGATTTAATGTCTAGATGTGCTTTGTAAACTAGAACGTATGGTGGTAGTTTCTGTGAGAATGTATGAATTCATTTATTAATGTTTTAATTGTCATTTGCCCACTCCGTTTACTTGGAAGGAAACCTTGTTGCTAATACGTGGCAATTCGTTAACAAAGTTCATTAATACTCTTCTGTGTACATTTGTATTAAGTGCAATTAAATGCAAATTTAATAGTTTACAAGGGCAAAAGGAAAATTATTGAATATTTCGACATAATGAAGCTTTTACATTGACGAAAATTGTGAACATTGGGAAATTATACATATATATATATATATAATATAATATATATATATATATATATATATATATCATATATATATATATATTTATATAATTCCTGATACCAAGATATTCTAACCATTCAACATACAGTTATGAAGGTTTCTGCAGTACATTCTTCCCCGGTGGGGGTTTTCCTTGGATGTGACATTCGCTCTCGTTTCCACACCTTTGATAAAATGGAGTGGCCCTCTGGGATGAATAACAGATGTCGATAGCTTAGAAAGTTGCGAGGTTTTTAATAACTTGAAGGCCTCCGTGTTGTGATTTAGCATTATGTCGTAGTATGTTTTAGTATTTGTAATAAATGGTCTCCCCAACCAAAAATGTATTTAATGTTTTATTGAAGCTAGTGGTCCGTTTCTCTTTAAGAAACTTGTCTCTCTTTCTCGGAAAGCAGAAGCGACGAGTCACGGGGCAGCTTTTCCAAGGGGTGCGAGGAATCGCGGGGAGGTGGCGGCGCCGTGGCGGCCGAGTTTTGGCGTGGGCGTGGGCGGGGGGCGTGGGCGTGGGCGGGGGTGAGGGTGACAACGGTGGCAAGTGCGAGGGCGAGGCGAGGATGAGGGAGATCGTGGGGGCGAGGGTGATGGGAAGGAGGACGGCCCGGGGCGGGGCGAGGGGGAGGAGGAGGACGGGGCCGGGACCGGGGCGGGGGTGAGGGCGGGGGGCGAAGGCGAAGGCGAAGGCGGAGGTGGGGGCGGGGGAGGGGGAGGGAGAGCTTGGCGGCAAGGGGGAGTGAGGGGGCGAAGGCGAGGGGAGGGGGAGGGCGGAAGCGAGGGTGGGGGCTTGGGTGGGTGCGAGGGCGAGGGCAGGGGCGGGGTTGAGGCGATGGCGTGGGCGAGGACTGGGCTCGGGCCCTTGAGTGCCGGGCAGGCGGGCATGGGTGGGCGCGCCGGCGGCGGCGGCGGCAGCGACGGCGCCGTGTGCGCGCGCAGGCAAGCGGCGCGGCGTCGGTGGCGGCGGCGGCGGCGGCGGCGGCGACGGCGATGGCGATGGTGGCGGCGGCGGCGGCGGGGCGTGCGCGCCCGCCCGCTCCCGCGCCCGCTTCAGTGCGCGCTAGGAGCTCGTCCGTGGCGCGTGCACCAAGTTCTCTCAAGCGGCCGCGGCCCTCCGCAGACCTGCATCTCCGCGGGAGAGACGCGCGTTGAAAACTCTACTGGCCTTGCGTCGGCACTCGAACCTCCGGTGGACGAGTGACATTACCTAGTTCAGTGTTTAGTTGGGTAGTTGTGAACTGCAGTTTTCCATCGAATTGTGGTTGTGTTAAGTTTGTGACAGTTTCCAGAACATCTGACAGAACCTACGAAAGACTTCATTTGACATTGTTGTCGGTGTTGTGGTCATCAATTATCAACTTGAACGTTCGATTGTAGAAGACAGAATCTGATCGGGGCGCTAGCGTCAACGGTCACCCCGATTTCCAGGACTGTCAGAGAGCGGTCGTGTGAAAGCCGCTGGCGTCGTGTGCCCCTGGCAGCGCGTGATCGCCGCCCTCGCCGCGCGTTATCGTGAGTGGAGGAGGGCTGCAAGCCGGGCTCGCGTTATCAGCGCCAAAGGCCCCGCTGACAGCGCCTGCTAGGAAGGAGGAGGAGGAGGAAGCAGCAGCAGCGGCGAGTGCGGCGGCGTTGGTCGGCGGCGACCGCGTGCCGGAGCCACCAGGTGGCGTTCAAGCGGCGGCGGGCGAGCGAGCGAGCGAGCGAGCGGTCGCAGGAAGCGCGGGCGATGCGCGCAGCCCGTCCGTATTGAGGAGTTGAGCAGCCGAGCGCGACTGGAGATGGTGGCCCCGTGTGCGGAGACGGTGCCGGCGGTGGCCCCGGTGCCCGACGTGGTGGAGAGGTAGGTTGCGCGCGCTCGCACGGCCCCGCACGGCCCCGCACGCGCTCTGCGTAACGTTTCGCAACGCCCCGCCCCCCCTGGGGTCGCCCGGCGGGCGCTGGGCCGCTCGCACGGAATGTGATTTTCCAGTGATCGCTCCCAGTGTTTCCACGGCGCGTCACGTGCGGGTCGCAGCGGTGGAAGTTTGCGCGTTTGTTTCCTGAGAGATACGTTAGATACGGACGGAACTACGTTGGTGTTTGATGAAGCAATGGGCGTCAGGGGTCAGGGGATTACGCTCGTTTGTTAGTAGTTTCTCAATTGTTCAGTGGTATCATGCGAGAACAATATTGATTCTAAGATAACACAAAAACCGATGCGACATTTCGCGTATCAAGCTTGTGTTAAGTTCACTTAGTCTACGGAGACTTTTTTTCGAAAACGTTTTTTGCAACAATTTTTCATCAAAAATGATGGAAAAGTACGGTACGCTTCAACTTCGACGTATTTGGAATTATATATTTATTTTTCTAATTAAATTTTTGTCTTCCCCGGAAAGAGCCAGACACGGTTCTTCATGCCGTTGAATTGAACCTGGCATGCCTACCCGTGTAGACGACTCGCGTAAGCTGCACCGCGTTGATGAATCCGCAGCTCCCGTCCTGTCATCGAAGGCGCTCTCGTTCATTCACGAGCGAAATCCACCTGCTGCGTCTGAATGGGCAGGCGGGGCGGGCGAGTGTGGCTCCGCCACCGCCACCACCTGTTGGCGGGGCGGCGGCGAAAGGCAGCGTGGCCCCCGAAGCTTCGGCCCGGCCCAGCCCCTGCGCCGCCTCGCGCCGCTCACGGGGAAAGCGTGACGCAACCGCGCGCCTCGGAAGAACGGATGGGCGACACTCCGTTCCGGCGACGCCTTGTTTTAACCGCCCGTGCCATTACGACCACTTTAAAGGAGTTTCACGTCTTACGGCTAACGCCAATACCTAACAGACCAGTATTGCCAGTATTGTAGAGGCGATCAATAAAATTACTTCTTATTGACAATTTATTCAATTCAATTACAATTCAATTTTATTTATTTAAAGGATGTTTCACCTATTAAAATTTCTTTGCTAAATGCAAAGCTCAATCACAAACATCTACAATTACAAAACGCTTCCGATATACTTGTTATACATTATATATGTAAAATACAGATATTTGTCAATACTCCTTTATTTTTCAAAAGTATATTATTGCCATTATGTTGACATTGCTTTGCGCAGTGGCAATATCGTTACCAGTGAATATTGGCGATTTATATGTAACGTAATCAATATAAATTTTACGTTTGACGATTTGAACATTCGAATGTGCGCGTCGTATTAAATGACTGAATCTGAAATTGGAAGAATTTTCTAATTGCTCCTTCCTCCATGCAATATTTTGTTATACAATTATAATTGAAGAAACGGACAAAGATTGTGGCAATTGAAATACATTATGTTTTACGGGTTGATGCTATTTCAATTTTCTTTTGGGGAATTCAATCGTTAAATGAAGTTAATATCACTTGTTGGTCGTTAAATGAAGTTTATATCGCATATATTGCCAAATGAAGGTGCTATTTCCCAATTACAGAAACCATATTTTTCAGTGACGTAATATCGCTGAAGAATGTACGCGCTCTTGCGCTCTGTAAGTGGTTATTCCAGTTGGGTTAGGTCAGATTCCCCCCTCTTCTCTTCCTTTCTCTTACGCAATACTCCGGTGCTCGTCACATCCATCACCAATTTCCTGATCTGCCAGGTGCAATATATCTGTGGTTTTGTTATAGCCAGGCAGCCATACTTGGCAATAATAATAATAATAATAATAATAATAATAATAATAATAATAATAATTATATTATAATATAATATAATAATATTTATATTATAAAATAATAATTAGTATTATTATTATATTATAATATAATACTATAATAATACAATATAATAATAATAATAATAATAATTTAAAATAACAGTTATCTTAGTTACCAAATAATTTCATACTATTGGTTTTCAAGTTGTTATAAGTCTTAAACATACATACGTATTTGAAAATGTCACATGTATTCGTAACTGCCCTTGATCTCATTTACTAAGCTAATACGATTTACTTGTGTAGTGGTTTGTGGAATGTTTGGCGCCTCTTGAAATTGGACTGACTATTTTTGTTGGAAGGTCTTGTGAAATTATTTGCAATTAAGTCGCAAATATCGCTGTACAATGTGTATAGTTTTTACGATAAATGTACACTAAAGATTTTGATGAAAATGTGTTTAAAGAGATTCCGATGTAAAAAAATCTTCTTTTTATAAGTTTGAAAACATTGATCTACTTGGCATTAGTGTTACATAGTGTTCTTTAATTTTCTTTAGAATTACTTTTACAGATTTTTATCGTGGTTTCATTTCGTTGATATTGGATTTCCTTTTTGTGATTGTGATGTAAGGTAATTTGCAGTTTATAACAAAAATGTAGAAATGAATTATGATGGCGTGCGTTTTCTACTTGATCATAAATGAAAGTGGTTTATAAAGCATAAATTTAACTAATGAAGTAACACACCTTGTCGGACAAAACGTCAAAAGGAAAACGTGCTAACATTTTAACGGTGACGCAAATGAATCATGTACGAGACGTGGAAACAGTTTGCGTAACACTTACCTTAATATAAAATAGTTTCTTTTATCGAAATTTATTTTCCACAGAATTCATTTAGTATTTTGTCAGCTGTAGGAAGGATATGAAATAGCGCTTCATGAATAATGACTTGACAGCGAGTGTGTAACAAATCAGTACAAAAAACTATCTTGATACACCCATCCCACTTACAACTCACAAACTCGCCAGGTGAATTACAGATTTCGAGGGAGCAACAGGGCCCGATTAGTATCATCAGGGACCCTAAGCGCGAACGAACTGCGGGTCTCGTAAGGAAATGGAAATACGGAAGATATTCTAAATTGTTAAACATTAAAAGAAACTTGATTTCAAAATAAACTCTAACAAGTTTTTAAAAAAATGTACGCATCCAATATTGGACACTCATCACATTATATTTATGAACAAATATAGTTTTTTAAAACAAATTAGGGGGGGAAAGGAGCTAAGTACGTGCGTAGTCTGTATTAATCCAACTCGCGGGGGCGGCGCGGGGGCGGCGCGGGGGCGGCGCGGGGGCGGCGCGGGGGGCGGCGCGGGGGCGGCGCGGGGGCGGCGCGGGGGCGGCGCGGGGGCGGTAGGGAGCGCCTGAGCCTGAGCGTCAGTGAGTGACTCAGACGATGGGCGGGGGCTGCCGCGTTGCGCAGCAAAATGACCTGCAGTACACCAGAAGAAACCGCTCAGCGGCGACGGGGAGAGTAGAGGAGCAAGTCACACGTCCATGGATAAGAAGGAAGTTACTTCACCACCGCTTCACTACGCGTAGAACCTCTCATGATACAGATAGGGAAGGAGCGTCCGAGGAAAATCGAAAACTCAGGGTAATCTAATTTTATTTTTGTTCAGATGTGTTAATATGAAGGATAATTAAAAAGAAATTAAATATACATACTGTAATTTACAATTATAAATATGGGCGCATTATGTAATTTACAATAATGTGGTTGTACACATTTCTATTAGCACTTTTTCTTTATGACTCAAACGGAGATTTCACTGTATTCTTTCGCAGGTTTAGAAATAAATGTATTTGTAAGAACTTGCAAAATCGTGGAAGCTCGACTTGTAACGTCGGGTAGCGCTCGGGTGACGGGCAGCGGGCTGTGGGCGGGGGCTGCCGCGTTGCGCAGCAAAATGACCTGCAGTACACCAGAAGACGCGCACGGGCGTGTTAATATGAATATGGTGAAGACCAGAACATCGTTAAAACAGTTTACACATTATTACACTTTCTTCATTGTGTTATGGCCATAGAACTTCAAGTGAAAGGCCGAGTCTCGCAAGTTTCTTTTTTATTTGAGGACATCTGGCAATTGAATGTAAAGATTTAAATATTTCTCGCGTATAGTTCTGTAATAGGTTCAATATTCCTGAAACTGCATTTGCAATTGTTTTTGTTTTTTTTTCGGGATAGACATATACATGACCACAGGCAATTTTGAAAGAAATTATTTGTTAAAAAAAGTTACTTTTTGTTATTCAAGGTCACATTGGATTTAACGTTATGGTATGAGGATGAAACGATACGGTGATGACAGGGGGTGAAGGATGAACACATACAACCATGCCCGAGGCGGAACTCGAGCCCACGACCCCTCGGTCCAAGATGACTACGGCACTACTGACGTAGCGATCTCGGCCACGGAGCCGACACCTAATCTTTGTATTCTTAAGAATCACACGATTAATCCGTAATCATTATAACACTCCGAGAATATTGTGAACAGTAACAATAAAAAGTATATTATTCACCTGTTCATTTCGAGTTGTCTGTCTCAATAATGTTCTCCTGTCTCGCTTGTCAAGAGCGGTTCTGTTGGGCCAAGCCCCTTCCTCTTGAAAATGCATAAAGACTTAGAAAGAATTTTGAAGACTTACGTTCTTCCAAATACTGTTTATGAGTTTATTTTAATAATTAAAACAATTAACGTATTTTAAACTTAATTCAAGCTACTTTTAGTAGGTAGTGTGTTCCTAATAAAAAAAAAGCAATAGATTTTTCGCCTTTATAAATTAACTATACAAATTGAAAGTAATGGATAGATTGAGAAGCTATTGCCTCAGTTCAGTTTTTCAAGTCTCCTTTCATTTCAACCCCTTCCTTCAAACATTCTCAGAAGCCACCAGGTCCCGTGTGAAGTGGGCCAATGCAGCGGTGCGTGTGTTGTGAGACGAGAGCTGAAAACGTCGCTTTAAAGGTGCGCGTGGCCGCGAGCGCAGCGCTCGGGTGACGGGCAGCGGGCTGTGGGCGGCGCGCGGGCGTGAGCGCGGGGGCGGCGGGTAGAGGGGCGTGAGCGTGGGTGCGGGCGTGGGCGCGAGCGCAGGCGCGAGCGCGAGCGAGGGCAGTATGCGTGGGGGCCTGTGGAGGCGTGGGGGTATTAGCGGGCGTGGGGCGGCGGGCAGAACGCGTGGAAGGCGCGGGGTCGCGGGCGGGGTCGGTCGCGGGCGGGGTCGGTCGCGGGCGGGGTCGGTCGCGGGCGGGGTCGGTCGCGGGCGGGGTCGGTCGCGGGCGGGGTCGGTCGCGGGCGGGGTCGGTCGCGGGCGGGGTCGGTCGCGGGCGGGGTCGGTCGCGGGCGGGGTCGGTCGCGGGCGGGGTCGGTCGCGGGCGGGGTCGGTCGCGGGCGGGGTCGGTCGCGGGCGGGGTCGGGCGCGGGCGGGGTCGGGCGCGGGCGCGAGCGCTGACTGGGCGCTGCGTGGGCGAGAGAAGCAACGAGCCATGTGGCACCGTCCGACGCCGCCGCGCGGCGCGTGGGCCGCGGGCTGGGAGTGAGTGGGACGCACACCTTCTGTCGCTCCGCCACGCCCCGCTGCTGTCACCGGTGGATCTGCTGCAGGAACACCTCCGCAGCAAGGGTGGCAACTACATTTTCGGGCCCCCTTTGCCTTGGAATTTTTTTTTACTCACGACCATTCGTGCTAGCAAATAAGAGTAAAAACACGAGACTTAAATTACAGTGTACATGGAACAAATAATACAGTTTATTTTATGGTATCCAAAAGGCTTGGAGAGCCTCTTCCTGAAATGTCGGATAATAATATTATAAATTGTCAGGTTAAAAAATAGAGAAAAATCAGGTATTGAAAACCGCAAGGAAATAAAATTGTGTTATTACATAAGGTTACGGAGGGAGTGTCGCGGGCTTCCTGGACCGCCTTGTGTGCGCAGCTATGACAACCGCCGAATCTCTGTCGCTACCGATAAATACACGGTATTCCTGCATCACTAAAGGCGAACAGTCATCGGAAACAAAAACTGTATTTCTTCAGCAGTTGGTACGGAATGAATAATATATCAATGTAAAAATGAATAAAATATTTGCGTTGACTGCGGTGTTTATGCAGCCGTCATGTTATTTAAATAATGAACTTTCGTGCGGGCGATCAATGAAGATGCTGTGTCGACACAATTGTAGCAAGAATTTGGAGGAAACGCCTGAACTACTGTGGCTTAACCCTTTAAATGATGGAATTACAGAAATAATGGCAAGGTTTATATTTGCAGTAAGTCTGGAAATTCAAGTCTTTCTGAACTGTAAATAGGTGACGACATTTATCTGTTATTCCATTATTTTCTTAAATTATACTATCAATTATATACCTTCCCTCTATTAAAATAAAAACTTTACGTAAACATGATTTGTATTAGTTTCACTTAGAAAAAGTTGAAAAATGCCTGGTCACAAGTTGTGAAATGCTAAAATAATCGAAGCTATAGGACAAAATCATCGCATCTTAACAAAAATAATTGCTGTAGGATTTTTCTCAAATGAACACACGTGAATTATTTTATAAACTACGTTGGCGTGGCATCTGAAGAACTGTGGCTCCATTACCAACACTAACGTGACAATGTTATTCCGTCTGCATTGCTGCGACGCAACAAAATGATCAATCGACTCCTAATATTTCACTGCTCATATCAAATTCGTCATTAGCGTCACTCCCTCTCATTTGTCACCGTTGGCATCATGATGTATTCTGCCTGTCACCATCACTGTCACAGTGTGTCGCTGTTCGTCGGCCGCGTCGTCTCGGTGTGCCGGAGAGAATCCGCCGGGTGATGTCAGTGCCGCGCCCATCGCTCTCCGCGCAGCCTTCGCCCTCCCCCATACTGCGCGTCATCACCCTCGCCCCCTGCCCCTCGCCCCGCTCACGTCCCGTTGCTCCTCCCTCACGTTCCTCCTCCCTGCCTCCCTGCCCCTGCTCAACCAACTCGCCCCCCGTCGTTTTCTGCCCCCTCCTCCACCCTCGCCCCCCTTCCCCTCCCCGGTTCACGCCGTATCGCTGTCTACCCTCCCTGCCCTTTATCCTCGCCCCCGCCGTCTTCCTCCTTCTTTTCCTCTCCCGCCCCCGTCTGTCCTCCCCCATCCTCCCCGCTCGCCCTGTTACCTTCGCCTTCCACTCCTCCTCGTCTTTTTCACCCCTACCACCTCACCCTCTGCCTCCTCCGCACTCGCCTTCTCCCTATCTCTCACGCCCCGCCCCGCTCACGCCCCGTCGCTGGCGTACCCCATCCTCCCCCTTCTTCCCTTCCCCTCCTCCACCCTCACCCCCAATGCCGTCCTCCTCGCCCCCATCCTCCACCCTCGCCCCGTCACCGTCCTTCCCCGTCATCCTCAATCTTCGCGTCGACCGCAGCCCACGCCTCGTCCTCGCGGGCGACATTCCACAGGTGTTTCGTTCAAAGCGGGACCTTCGTCTGCCAGCTCGACTTTTTGCGCGCTCCGCGGACGTAACCGCCCCCGCCTACCCCACCACTCCCCACCCCCTCTCCCCGCCCCGCCCCGCCCGCACCCTCCAGTCTCTCCGCCGTCTGCAACGGATCGCGGCGACCGTCCAGCTGTCAGCTCTCTCTAAAGTGCCCCCGTTGTTTTGCAGGAGTTTGGGGAAACCGCGATTAACACATGTACTCAAGGAGGCGTGTGTTCGGTTTCGCTCTTGCGCCGCTGCCAAGAACAAGAAAGCTACACTTTCCTAAACTTGTTTCTTTTTCTGCGTTGTTTATTTCAAGACCTGTGTAGTTCACATCAACCATGAGACTGAAGACCTATTCATCTCTTTTGATTTAATGTTTGTTTCCTTGAAACAACACGTACTTGCCAGAAAGTACATAAAAACTCAGATGGCTCCGATTCGAAATTGTGCTCTGATTAATAAAATGTTTATTTCACAATTCTAACTTTGTTCAAATAAAACATTTTATATTCTGATTCTGATTAAAATCATATTCACCAATACTAACCTTTATATGACTACGAAAGTATAAAATTATTCATAAGACAATATGATCATGATGGGGTGAAGAAAGAAACATGGATTTGAAGAAATAATATGCTGTTCAAAATCAGTGTAAAAAGTAGGTATGGTATGAAAATAGCTTGTTACAAAATAATTTGCCAAAGATCGAGATAGAGTAAATATTGCTCCAAATTATTTTATTTGATCACTTCATCAAATTTAAAACCATTTTATAAAAGTTCCATAAGAAAAACGTTTTTGAGAAAACGGGTTACTTTTAAGACAGGTGGCATATTGAAAGATAGCAATAAAAAAGTTGAGTAGTTATTACCTTAAAGGTTTTTTTTTTCCACCAAACAACTTGTGTGAAAGTAAACAACTATTATAACGTGTATGGCTTAATGTTTATAAACTTAACAGTCGACAGTCGAGTTATATTGCCGAACAGGTTGTTAGACTTAAAAATGTTCCGAATTTACGTGATAGGGATCCTGAGTCAAATATTGAAGTTATATTAAATTTTGACACAAATAGCTTTGAAGTAAAAGATGGAAAACAATGGTTTACGTAAAATAGGAGTGTTAGTGTAAAAACCGCAGACTGGTACATTCCTTCGCATAACGACGAGTTTTTAAAGCGGATTAAACGAGCAGTGTTATTCTACTTATTTAATATGCTGTACAGGTTTTGAAAGATAAGTCGTTTTATGTATTCTTCATTGAGTAATTCTTACAACCTTCATTCAAGTGAAATTCAACTGGGATTTCCCATTTCTATTTCACTGGACCTTATACCGATTTGAGGAGCACTTATTGAACTCTGTCTACAAATTGAATGTAATTTTGCCTCGTAATGTGATTGAGCAAGCGGTTTGCGTGTTATGAGCAGTATTCGCATTTAAGGCCACTTATCTATTATCAAATTACAAAATGGAGCAAAAACGAAGGTTAGAAACACAAATGGTGTGCTTAGGGCGGAAAATTGCGACATTTTTGCCGCACAAAGCATTGCATTGAACAATACCTATAGGATTTATACGTCCATGTAGACTGGGTGAATTTCTATCCTGAAACTCAAGGTACCCCATTACGTTAATTTTAAATGCTTTTGGATTTACCAGGAAGGCTGTGTTCATACTCAGCATGTTTGCATTAATTTACATGTATAGTTTCAAAACGCTTTGTAGATTAACCATGTATTTATTCTAAAACATCTGTATTGTATCATTAAGGTGTCACTGGCAATAATAACGTCATAAAATTGTCTTAAAATTTGAAAAATTATTGGAAAACTCCGTTTTTCTCGAATTTCAAAAATTTTAAAATAATTAGCGATTGTACATCTCATTTTCTCGTATAAATGTAACGGTTACCCAATATTATATTTCAACCTTTATTCCAATTGTTCAGAACCCTTTTTAAAAGCTCTCAATTAAAGAAGCAGATTCGAATTTTTGAAAATTCAGGTGTTTTCAATGAAAAGTGGATACCTCAATCATTTAAAATCACTTTGTTTTATTCGAGACAAAAATATAAATAATTTCGGGATCATTTATTAGAAAATATCGAAAGTATTCCATCGAAGCTTTTTTTTAAAAATCTTTTAGAATTCTCAGGTCCCTGAGTTCGGCCAGATGAATCGAGATTAGCTTTATTGGTGGAATATCAATTTTGGAGAAAATCGGCTGAACGGTCTAGCCGTTAGAGATGTTCACAGACGGACAAACAGACTGTTTTGTCGTCAATCAATTTCATGAATTCTGGCTACACCACATGTTAGAGGATTTTGTTTCTAAATTTAGCAATTGGATTTGTCCACTTTTTCATTACCAGGGCCCGGCAATAAGAGTTTTTCCGCCGAAAATTAGTCTCTTTTTTCCCGCAGCATTACATAACTTCCTCTTCTGAAGTACCGTCTTAAGTATGAGAAAGTAAAAACTCGTGGAAGGTGCCGGAACAGAGGACCCCTTGAATCCGGGAGGAGGGGGTTCTGAGGCCTTTCAGTTCTTGCAGAAAAGAACAAAACAAGTGGATGAAACCGTTAATATGAAGGGAAAAAACGAAAGTTAAATTCTTAATACAAAATTTATGGACATTGAGCGACTCAATTGTTACATTAATTTCCAAGAGTTCTAACAGTCATTTTATTTATGGCAACAATCATGACGCTCCGTGTATTTTCCGTCAGGCACAGTCATCCCCTTGTAGAATTAGAAAGTAGATTCCTAAACTGTTCTTCAAACGGTTCATTTCAGAAAGGATATTGATCTCTGCTCTATATAGACTGCCGCATGCGTTGTGCATTTCCCTTCTTGTTGAGGATCGTTCCAAAATATTCTACAACAAAATGTGGCAATGCTGCAATAATCGCACAGTACAATAATCATTGCCGCCTTATGTAGGGTAGTTTGGTAGAGGCTGCAACTGAGGAGCGTGGACTGTCTGAAATAACTCATTGTCAGAACAATTGTCACTGCAGAATCTCTGACCGGGAGATCCTAGCGTTTGAATCCCGTCGGTGGTGAATTTTCGACAATAGCTTGATAGGTCGACTTTGGCCGCTGTCTGCGTGATAATTCTAGGGTCGACTGCTCTGATCGCTCTCCGTGGTTTCTCCGGCCAGGCGAATGCTGGAGCAGGACCTGAAGAAACGGGTCGTGGTCCGCGCAGATCTTACCTTCCTCTCCCTTTTCGAACGTACACTCGCTATCTTGCGGCACATGTCGGCCTGCTTGTTGCTACTGGAGCTGGAGGATAAGTCTGGAGGTGGGGAAAAAGTTACGTGTACCTCTGCGCCGGATTGAGATTAGGAGGGGAGGAACACTGCCACTACACTTAAGGGACGAATTACCATAGCTGTTGAAATACAAAATAAATCAATCCGTTGTCGTGGATTCGACTCTCGCATATCCTCAAGTTAATTGCAGGGCATGCTTTTTCTCTTGCTTGTGGGCAAGAAGCCTTTTCATAACCCCTATGTACGTATGTTATCCTCGAGGCAAACATCAATCATCCTTCCCCATACTCGGTCGCCAATTCGTAGAGGTATAAGCGCCAATCCCAGAAGATATTTATGGAAAGAGGTATTGGAGGATTTATGGTGGAGGTATGGGGAGGTGCTAGAGGTCGGGAGTTGGGTACAGGAGTTCGCTTAGACGTAAAGG
Organism: Acheta domesticus; assembly: GCA_031308135.1. NCBI lineage: Eukaryota > Metazoa > Arthropoda > Insecta > Orthoptera > Gryllidae > Acheta > Acheta domesticus. The sequence goes on from JAHLJT010009436.1 coordinate 57,964,080, forward strand.
TAGTACGTTGTAGTATAAAACTATAATATAGTATACTTCAATATGGTGTACTATAAATAATAAAGTAGTATAATACAATATATTGAACCTACAATAACGAATAGTTAAAAAGTAAAAGTTTAAATTAATCGTACATGAATAAATGTTAAGTAAATTGGACATGTGTATGGTCCGTAGTGAACTAACCGGACACTCAATTCTTTTGATTCTACGTTCGATTTCTGGTTCAATGTTCGCCGAATGTCGTGTCACCAAGGGTACTTCTGAAGCTGAAGGGGAAAATGTGGGACCTGTAGACACAGAATATTCTGATGGGCATCAAAGATTGCTGAATAAACGTCTTCAGCGAAGACATCTTTCTACTGAACCCTTTGCATGGATTTTCTCGATATTCTAAATTAAATTGTTCGTAGTAAAGGTAACAACACACCTCATGTTCGTTTTTATGAAAGTTTGTTTAACGATGGATTTTTCCAGGCATGTCATTATTGTATGTGAACGTATTTTTATCAGGTGTAGGCATAGAATGTTGATTTTTATCACTATATTACGGTTGAAAACCCTAGCGTAATCGTTACCTAGTTTTTGTGACGATGCTCCACCAACATAGGAAATCATTAACATTCATAAATTCACCGTGCAAGCACTAGATAAGACTCGTCCGAGCTGCACCGATCAGCCATTCAGCAAAATGCGTAGATTCTTTATGGAATAAATTAAATGATAAACATTCCTTGTGTTACCCATTGCCGCAAAAATGGGGCGCTTATCTTCAATTATTTTTATTTACTCACGAATGACTTTCATTGTGAAAATTTAATATACAATAGACGAGCCCTAAATCATCCACATAAGCACAGAAATTACTGTATGCTACGTAGAGGTTGATTTAGCAGAGATCGCGAAAACACGTAACGCTGCTGACTAGGGCAGATTAGTTTCTGGTGACAGTTTAGATCTCCCTATGAAGATGCTATGAATCTGCTACTCTACATCGGTGAATAAGGCGAGGACGGTTATTATAATGGTTTTGGCGTGAAAATATTTACATTATTAATATTATTATATTAATAATAATAATAATAATAATAATAATAATAATAATAATAATAATAATAATAATATAACGTGAATAACTGTGGCTACAATATTCCTACAATATTATGATTTTATTTCAAGAAACGTGTATTAATTTTATGAAGACTGGAATGGAATTTAGTAAATACGCAGACGTTGCGCATTGGATTCGGCTATACACGCCTTTCTCCCTCTTGCTCTCCCAGTCTTCCGTCCCTCACTGCCCGCCCTTCCGAAATGTCGCCGGGGCCATCGATGACGTGAATTTCTATTGCGCCGCATTTATGGCGTTGGGCGTTCGGTGCGCGACGTCATCATCGGAATGACGTTGGCGCGTAATTGGGGTCCGCCAACGGAGTAATTACCGGAAGAGGCGGTAGCCGCCGCCGCCGGCCAGGGGCCTCCAGTGGAGTAATGGAGTGCATTAGAGCAACGGCAACCCTCTTCCGATAGACGGCGAGATAAACGCCTCTGTCCCGCCAGCGTTCGGCGCGCTCTCCTCCCTCTGGGGCGTTTTGGAAGCTCTGAGGGCGCTAAGTGTATCATCGCGGTGATAAATGTCGGTCATCGTAGCCGTTGTATATCACGAGAATGAGCAAGTAGACTACTGGGATCGACGGTGATACAAAGAATGCGAAATGCATACATTTCTTCTGAGCAATGTTACAGTAACGTCAACTTCGTTTTGAGAGACTGATGTGGCCGTAATCGTGCCATTCTATCGAAATGTATGTTTATTTACAAACAGCAATTACGAAGAGAGTTTTTTTAAACCTTGGTAAATCCTACAAAATGTACATTTTTGCTTGTGACAAATTGGAGAAATAGTGTGCAGAATGTGTGTGTCATCTGTGCTGAATGTCGGTCGCTGGTATCGTCGTGCGTCAGAGTGCGAGGGAGAAAGGAAAGCGAATGAACACACACCAGAGAAGTGAAATAAATTCCTAGCCACAGCTGAGCTGCTTTCCAAATTGACTTACCTTCAATGATTGATTGTTAGTGATTCTGGGGGCGTCAACTACGGAGGCCATTAGTCCCGCAAGTGTAGAGCATGTTTTTTTCATCGGGAGGTGGCGGTTATCTTCCCCTTCTGGATGGCGAGATCCGGCGCCGACCTACCGTCGCCTAGCGGGGTTTTCCCTAACCAAGTATTTCCATCCAGCGGGACACCGCGCCACCAGCAGAGCACAGCCGCAGCAGGGACAAACTCTTAAGCCCCGGCCAGTCTCTCGGCGTGTGTGGTAGTGTAGTGCATGTTAGTGTGTGTGTGTGTGTGTGTGTGTGTGTGTGTGTGTGTATAAGTGGTGATGATAGGCCAAGGAAGAGGGAAAGATCGTGCGCGGTCCTTGGGCCTTTTATTAGGACACTGCTCCGGCATTCGCCTGAAACCACGGAAGATCTTGCCTTCAAAAAACAGTTTTTCAGGAAGGAGCAGTATCCACATTCAGTCTTATAGTTAAAAATGAGATTCAATGTTTTTCAATTACCGTTTAACATACGAGAAACGCAGCTTTGAGTGTAATATTTATTAGCATGATTGAATGTCTTCAGAATGTATTGATATGTAAAACTAGAAAACAAACGGAAATGTTGATAAGACATTCTGGAAATAAGCGCTTCTTCGATGGAATGATTTCGTAGTTTGCGGAGTTTACATTGTTGTCAGCATTGGAATAAGTGTGAATAAGGAAATCGCGAAGGGATTTTTATGTTGAAATGGAAGAAAGAATTTTTTAAAAAGTATTTTTATTTTTAGTCGCATTAATATTGCCCTAATGCTGGAAAAACTAACAAAATATTCAAGTTTACTATATGGTTATATTCAAATGGCTATGGAGTTCAAATTCCTCCCCTCCCCATTTATCTGAAATCCCGGGACTGAGCAGATTGATTCATAATTATTACTGTATTATTTAATAAATGAATTTGAGAGCGTTAAGTAATGACATAAAACTATCTTTTGTAAATGTGGCCCAACCCAATGCTGTTACCTCCATCAGCACTATCATTAGCTGTGGGTTTTGTATCCACGTGGTCCTCTAATATTAAATTTTATACAATTAAATTTAAATAATTGTAGATTGAGTTAAAAATGTGCATTTTCGTAGGAATGATACGTAATATGTAAAGAATATCAAATGAACCTTTTTAAAAGATTTCGAAAAATATATTTTGTGCAATTCATTCAGAATCTCTGTTGGCTTTTGATTTCTATATATCTGTGCAGAGTTTACAAATGGACCATTGCTCAAAGGGCCAAATCAGCAAATACTGAAAATTGACTTGACAAATCCCTCCCTGTAAAAAATAATATAATAAATCTTGTATTAGTATTAAAACCTACCATAGTTCGTAATAAAGAAATATTATATACTAGCTGAACCCGTGCGATTACATCGCACTGAAGGGATGCTTTCCGCTTCCAGCCACATGTAGAAATACACGTTGGCCACGTGGGTAATACCGCGTGCAAAGGCTTCTTGCCAGCTGGCGTATGCTAGACGAATTACATAAATCCGTAGATATCACATAAAAGATATATAAGAACATACACAAAATTTTACATTGAACACTTACAACACAATTGATAAATAGTCGCACACATGTTTGTCTTAACGGAACGCACAACAGATTTCCGCGTCCCGCCGCTTCGATTCACATGCGACAACCACGTGAGTTCTCCTGTGGCGGATGGTGAGCGCATAACCGCCATCTTGACAGGCAGCGCGCGGAGGGCACGCTAACTATCCCAGCCGCAAAGTTCAAACAACAAAAGTTTCCTAGCATTTTATTAATAACGAAAAGCTTCGTGATTTGCAAGATTTAGTGACCTCCATTCCTGATTTTTTTATCTTTTTTTTGGTACCTCATTTGTTAAAATCCGTTCACTATGAGCCGAGTAGGAGGGACAACAAATTCACGGTTTTAACGAAAATAATATATATGATAATACTAAATGGAAAATAGTTTTATAATCGATATCTTAAATTAGTGTTCTTGAACTGTCTTACTAGTCCAGTTGCTCCAAAAACATAGTTTTTTACAAGAATTTGTTCAGACATTCGTTTCATTTCAAAATGGTCAATTGACAAGTGCTTTTATTGACATCTAAAGGTTGCATTTTGAAAAATAATTCACTCAAACTTCAACCAATCCATCATTAATTTCCAGGTATTTATCAGCAAAGCTATCATTTTTTCTCGTTTGTGGAATTCACGGTACGTGCAAGTTTTTCTTTCAATATGCCAAGAATTTTACTCTGTGAAGATGGACATTGTTCTATTAAGTGAAACAAACAAAAGTGTAAGCATTGTAGTATTATAAAGTGTTTCGGTGAACTAAATGTTTAACTATGATTGCGTCTCATGTGCTACAAACTGGTATCCAAGAACAGAACTTAAAATAAGTGAGCATTCCACAATTTTATTGTTACCTTATTTACAGATAAATTATACGTCATTCAGCAAGTCAGTGAAATATTAAATCTTGCGGATTAACGTAGTTCTCAAGATACTTTACGGATCATACATTCTTATAATTTATTAATAGTTGTTTAATTAATTTAATATTTGTATGTATTCGTTTCTGCCAATTTGCTACGAAGATTTTATTTGCAATAAATAATATAAACGAAATATTGAGTACTTCATTTCATGTGTAGATTATATCTCCCATTGTTTTACATAATTCCTGTAGACAGTGATTTTAAATTTTTCCAATATTTACTGGTACCTACCTGAATTGTACAAGATCTCTTTTTTTGTCGTATTTGTTGTTTTAATGATTTTGATTTCATTGATGCATTCCTTCTGAAAATACTTCAATATTACTCGTGCATAAGGAATTATATATGAAAGTATTTAATGAATTCGATGTCAAGTCTGAAAATACTATCTTGAGAGAGACCACCCAACACATTTCTACTTATCATCCTAACGGAAACGTACAGAGACTTGCGTAACATTCGAGATATGGTAAATTACTGGGAATAGGTGCGTTACAAGTCACATGAGGAAATGACGGCATTTCCTGCTTGCATTATGCCTGTAGGATGTTGGCTTTCTGAATACTGTGCCTCTTAGAATGCACCTATTAACATACATTGCCACTGGGCTCCCAAAGACTGTCAAGAGAGTTAACGACCGTCAAGGAGAAACCTAGTTTCACTGAGTCATGGTTGTGTGAAAATTAGGATGTCCTTGAAGCCACCCTATTAAAAATTTAATTTGTTTTTTAAGAAATATTGAAAATAGTGAAACGTTTTAAACCACGAGTTTGAACATTAGTAATTACTGTACGAAAATCAATACAAATTGAAAAGGACGATTACTAAATTGGGTCACAAAAGCACTTTAGTTGTGGCTCTATTTGCTAATCAGCTGCCGGTGATAATGGAACGATACTGTTGCATTACTTAGGCGTGAGTCTTCCTTGGAAGACGTAACACGTATCAGTAAACTTGAAGTGTTTACCCTAGCGATTAGGTGGAAACGTGAAGCATCTTAATCTTGGTTGAGAACGTTGCATGTGGTTCCGCCGCCAGCCGCCAGCCGCGCCGCAGGGCTCTGCCGCAGTTCCTGGGCCCCTTCTCCGCGAAGGGCGGAAGGCGGCGCGACCTCGGCCTCGGCTTCCGGCGGGACCCGCTTCCGGAACCGGTCGCAGAGACTCTGCTGACATCACTGACAGACGGCGAGCAATTGGTAGTTTGCGCATTCTCTGTAGATCGAAGTTTTTGCCTGTTCGAACTGTTTTGCCTCGCGATAGCCACAAGTGTGTCATGAGAAAAATAAATTAATAATTATTCCTAATAATATGCAATCACTTAAAAGTTTAAAGTATTTACTAAATATTTTACCTAATATGAATAAAAGGTACAAAAAATAAATTGTGCCTACGAGTAAGGTATCATTGTAATAATTTTCTCATATGAAATTGTGACATAAATTTCGTTCTTTTAAAAGAAATAAGTATTTTTCATTAAATATAAAGCGTAAATCAAATGTTGGGCTGCGAAATTTTAGCGTGCGTGCAACAAGTTGAAAACGCTGTAAATCGAAGCTATCTTTTTTGTTGTGTTCGTGGATTACAGCTGGTTAGCAAAGCTGTATTAGCAAGGATGGAGCCTTCCAGATACGCTTTGCGCTTCACGGAGTCAGATCCATCTACAGATTTGACTTGTATACATTCTCTTTTATCACTATGAAACTTCTTGTTACAATAATTATTTAAAATCTGTTTTGAGTACAATGATAAATTATGGATATTCATGTACACGCTAGGTAGATTCACACACTTCGTTATTCTAAATATTTATTCATTAACGCCACGTGGCGGTGTGAAAATACTAAACACTGTTCCAATAGGACACTACATGGAAAACCGATGCAATTGCATACCGAAATAACAGAACTAAATAAAGTCCAAACAGCTGATTGCAAAAGTTTTGGTTGCTTGATATTTGATTTCTAGGAGTTTCTATCGATCTTCCACCGCCGACCAACTAATCGGGCAAGAGGACAGAACTCATTTAAAGTATTTTCACTTTGGGATACTGGTGTGAAAGAAAACGGCAAATTGCTCTGATCCTCATCGTATAATCTGTTAATTACTGTGTTCACGAAGATTTTTATTATTATTATTATTATTATTATTACTCTCATATTATAAAAATTACTATTACGAACTCCGAAAATGAGTAAAGGAATCATTCGATTTTCAAGAAATTTTCTATACTGATACATCTGATCTTGGAATTGATTGGCATAATTCGAAATTTCGTTAATTTGTTTGCAAAATTTGATTTAATGCAATCGGCAGTGCGCCTAAGTATGGTGCGAAATGGGCGGGCAGGCCGGATATTTTGGGTGCGGGACCGCGCGGCGAGCGACGAGAAACGCGGCAGGAGACGAGATGGAGGACAAGACAGGAGAGGACAGGGCGGGGGCGGACGGTGATCGTTGCCATTGCTGACACGCAACACACTCCATTTTACATGCTTGTTCACTACCGTGCAAAATGCATAGAGGCCCCTTTTTTAAGTCCTATGATGAACTTTAAGAAGTGTGTTCATGAGAATTAGTGTTCGGACCTTTCGTGACCTCTCTGCCTGCTCCCCGCTGCGCGGAAATCGCCATGCGCCGCTGCGGGCCCTGCGGACGTCACCGCCTCGCCGGCGCTATCAGCCTCCCCGTCGGCAGTGCCTCAATTGCCCCGGAGGGCATGTAAGGTGACACGAACGGTTGTTTCGGAACAGGTTCGGAAAGACAGAAAGTCTAGCACATGGTTCAATAATGGGCGTAGTTTGTTTTAAAGGCAAACGTTATCTGAAAACATTATTTTCTTATAAGAATAGGATTTCAGGTTTGGTTTCTATGGTCAAAATAAAATAAATATCAAAATTAAATAATTCAATGAATTTAAAATAAGCAAGTAAAGCTCACTTTGGCTATGGAAACATTTTTTTTACAATAATGGTATCTGAAAAAGTATTAATTAGTTCACAGTGTGAAGATGCCAAGAGCACGTATGTTCGTTACTTTTTCAGTTTTCTTAAAAAGAAGATTTTTAAGACAGTTTTCGATAGGATTATTAGGTCCTTCTCGCAAAAGTCTCTAAAACACTAATTCTAATATTTCACAGCACTTCAAATTTCGATAAATGGATTTTTATTGTATTGCAATAGATAAATTCCATATGAGGGCGGAGTAGGGAGGGCGGAGTAGGGAGGGCGGAGTAGGGAGGGCGGAGTAGGGAGGGCGGAGTAGGGAGGGCGGAGTAGGGAGGGCGGAGTAGGGAGGGCGGAGTAGGGAGGGCGGAGTAGGGAGGGCGGAGTAGGGAGGGCGGAGTAGGGAGGGCGGAGTAGATCCGCAAAAATCTTTTGTAATAGGGAATGTTGCTGAAGAGTTATGTTGAATAATTTTCCAAACTGTCACGTGCGATGCACAAGAGAATTTTTGCATTCTACTAACCCGAAGAAAAAGTGAATACGATTATCTCGGGTAGCTTTGGCAGGAGGCGTGGACTTTTCCCACTTCGAAGGCCTTGGCGCTTTGCAATTCGACAGCGCTCTATGCGTGGGAAGTGTGCTGTACTCACTCGTCCTGTGTACTGCTTACCTTCACATTCGGAAATTATTTTTGGATAAGAGTGAACTTCTGAATGAATCGTCTCTGGTCTGTATACAGATTTTCCCAGCGTTTCTTTCGTTCCGATTACATCGGCAAAAGAATAAGTGTTACTAGGGAGTTTTTGCACCCTCGAACGTGAAGCACAATCTATCTTTTGCTCATGCGCTGTTCCAGTTTCGCATCACTTTAGTGCAACTGTGCATGCGCAGAAGATCGACAGTGTTTCACGTTCGAGGGTGCAAAACTCTCTAATAAGAACATTAAGAAAGGATTACAGACTTCTCGAAGGAAAGGGATTTCGTTACAGACATTTCCATTGTCGATACTGTCAGTCATTTTGAAATCGATAATTGAGTTATTGTATATAGTCTCGATTCCTAATCCAAGTTTATCATTGTGCCCACACCGTATTTTGTCAATTCTTTGAGACATCCTGACGAAAGTACTTAATATTCAAAATGGTAATATGGCGAATACTTGAATAAAGTTAAATAAAATATCCAAAATATTCCCCCAGACAAAGTACATACGCGCCAAGAAGATGAAGAACCGTCATGTATTTCCCCTTTGAAAGTCCTTTGCACGTTCTGAATGGTGGGAGTATACTCGCAGATTTGTATGGGAATGTGTAGGTACTTACGCAGTAATTGGCAATCCAGTAGTGTATGTGAAAACAGTTTTTAATTCTCAAATTATATTTTGGTTTTGAAGTAGTCCCTAAAGTTACAGTGAAATTTTTTTACTCTAATTTCCAAATCGAGTAGGTTTCATATCGTCTGATGAGTCGTCTAAACTCCTCTTGTCAGGACCACCACTTCCACCTAGAAAACACCAAACCGTAGACACCTCAGCTTCTCAGTCACTTTCCCAAAAGGGTAAACAGCAATTACACCTTGGTGACTAACATGAGTAGGCTTTGAGTTTCACCAGCACCAAATTATTGTGGAAAATTCAGTACAGGTAAATATTACCAGGGAGTTCCGTCCAATACACCCCGTACAAAAATGTAGGAAATGACGGGTCACCTTCCCACCCAAATGTAGGAAATGACGTTAATGCCCAAAATTAGGCCACCACGTAAAGCAGATGATTCATAATATTCATCTGCTCCCTGTCGTCGAGACGTCAGCATTCACCTCCATCTTCGTTTGCTATTTCACTTCCCAACTAGTCTCCAACTCCCACAGAGCACTTCCGCTGCCGCGGGTGTCGACTACGTCATCTCCATTCTTGCTGCCACATGCATATTACGCTCGCCGCCCACCTCGCTCTCGCACTAGCGTGTTCACGTGCTATGCCTCCGTTAGTATGCGTTTTCATGTGCCTGCTCTTGTACCCTCATCCTCCTGCAGTTACCTACCTACTGCAGGGGGAACCCTCGACCGCGAAGGTCACGGTTTTTGGTGGAACATTGTAAATGGCCACCCGTACCCCGAGTTCGTTACCCCGGGGAGAAGCCCCCTGGTAGAACTTAAGGTGCGTGTAAATAGTACAATAGACAACCTACTGAACTTACCTTTGCCCATGCCCACGGCCTCATCACTCATCACTTATCACCCTGTACCGTCTTCACAAACCCAATCTTACGTAAATTTCGCTCACGCCATCTTTATCGCGTCGTCCTCGCCCTCACGTGGCTCTTACGCCGCCTCCCTCGTCCTCACGTCCCTCTTATTCTCAATCTTTGCTCTCTCTCCGGCCGCCTCCACTGGTTCTGTGCCGTTGCACCTCGACGCTGCGCTGGTTCGAAGCGCCCTCAGCCGCCTCCACGCACCCTTGTCACAGTATGTTCACTCGTGGCAAAACCCATTGAAACTTTTTTTCAATCACGTGACATTCGCCATGTTTTGGCGAATGTCAGGTGAGCGCCCTAAATATACATTAGTACTACATTTAAAACTTATTTTCTTACATTAATTTGATAATTAAAAACGCACACACTTATTTCTCCATACCTTTTGGAAATCAGAACTTACAGTTTTTGGTATTATTTGGTGCATGTCTTTACAGCAAAATTACCACTTAACCACATTTTGAAGTCATTTTTATCAGAGTAGATGATGTTCGGGGCTACTATACACTTAATGTTCATGAGTGGACTGTATAAATGGACTGTAGTGATGTAGTGTAGTACAGTAGTCCCGAAACCCTTTGATAGCTCTTGGGATTGGCGCAGGAGTGCAGGATGCATACACGAGCAAATTTCCAGCACAAACAATATTTAATAAATAAATGCACAGTATTCACACAGTAAATGCACAAGACGCACAGAATTAAGATGAAAATTTCTCTTGGTGCATTAATACACCTGTCCAAGCGTAGTTATTGTAGTGACACCTTGGACCGGCGTGGCTACCTTGCGCCGACCAGAAGCAGCAGTGAGTTACATAGTTCAACCAAAATTGCGGGCGCAAACCCACGCAAGAGCGACAGACACAATTAAAGCGTGCACTGCCACGATTAAACAATTTATGTGCGAGCCGTATGCAGCTCATTTGTACGATTATACATTCTTTACACGCTTTACGCGCGGAACACACGCGGCTATCTTGCACGGTGTCTTTATGCGAACTACCGAATTCGGTTAAGCCGAATTCGGTTGGGGCAGAGACGTTAGGAAAGGGCTCTCACGCGCGGCAGAGGTGGGGATGGCGATGGCCAATTACCATTTGCCATTTGATCTGGATTTGCAAGATCTGGCGGTTTTTGTCCGTTGCTCCTCCAACGGACCGAGCTGAGGGGGCGAGATCGCCAGGCGCACACGTACGAGCGGCCACGCCCGTCCGTTGCCGTCCGTTGGAGAATTCGCGGAACAGCGGATGTGAGGGCGATACGTGATTTCACCGGCTCAACGGCCGCGCTCTGCCGATTACGCAATTCAACTGTTCTGCCTTGCTTGTGAAATAAACGTATTTATTTCTGTTAGGGTACTGACCCGGCATTCACCTGGTTGTTGAGAAACCACGGGAAACTACCGATCAGAGCAGCCGGCCGCTAGAATTCTCCTCCAGATAGTGACTGAATTCGACCTAGCTGAAAAGCTAATGTCGAAAGTCCTGCCGCCATCGGGACTCTAACCTAGAGCCTGCCGGTCAGAGGGACTGCAATGATATCAGGTTGATGCACTGAGCCATCTCTCCCGGTAATACGACTTGAAGGAAATATTGAAACACAAGCGCTAAACTCAACAGATTCTAGTTACCGCACTGTAGTAACAAATGACAATGTCATCTTTTGCGCGCCTGTTTTCTGTCTCCAGTGTTTTTTTCCCCGCCATTCCACATAGTCTAGAATTTTTTTTTTCGCGTGCGATGAAATCGAGATTGAAAAGGCAATCATAACCATGTTAATTGTATAAGCAACTCGTAAATTTCTTTGAGAATGTCAGTTCTCATATTACACGGTGTAGGCCTATATACATCAGATGTATCTGCTGAAATACTATTGGCTGACTACCAAGAACATAGCAGATGGTCTACCGGGCGCAAAACCAGATTTTGGAGCAAGTGAAAATATTGGCTGTACTGTGCCCTTGTCATAGAGAAAAGAACCTCTTTGGTCTATGCCCAAGCGCAGTTGCGCAACCGCTGAAATTCTATTGGCTGACAACCAAGAACATAGCTGATGGTCTACCGTGCGCAAAACCAGATTTTGGAGCAAGTGAAAATATTGGTTGTACTGTGCCCTCGTCATAGAGAAAAGAACCTCTTTATACTGCGATTTTTGTAGGAAGAGCTCTCAAGATAACTCAAATCCCATCTTCGCGATGGAATATTTCACGGCATTTCGTATCATTCACAGTCGTTCCGCTAGATTTCGCACGATCGCGACCGTATGAAGCAGTGCTTGCGATCATGTGACTTCTACCGGCAAGACCGAGAAAAGACGCGAAATGCCGTGACATATTCCATCGCGAAGATGGGATTTGAGTTATCTTGAGAGCTCTTCCTACAAAAATCGCAGTATAGTCTACGCCCAAGTGCAGTTGCGCAACCGCTGAAATTCTATTGGCAGACAACCAAGAACATAGCGGAATGTCTACCGTGCGCAAAACCAGATTTTGGAGCAAGTGAATATATTAGTTGTACTGTGCCCATGTCACAGTGAAAAGAACCTCTTTAGTCTACGCCCAAGTGCAGTTGCGCAACCGCGGGGAACGCCTGTTCCGCCTTCTCGCTGCGGCCAGCGGCAGGTTCTTCCTCGTGGGTCACGTGAGGGACGCGCACGTGACGACGCCGCCGCCGCCGCCGCCGCCGCCGCCGCCGCCGCCGCCGTCGGGCGACTCCGACGCGCGGCGACGCTCCTGGGCGGCGGCCACCGCTCGCGCTGGAAGGCCACTGGGCGGCCAAAGAACAATCGCGACAGCCAAAGACATGCAAGTCAACGCCTAACTTTCTCATACGCTCTGTCTCTCATCATGCCCATTACAGGGTTTGATAATTGTAATTTTTCAATCATGTAATTTGAATGGATCTTAACAAAGTAACTAAGGTTTCGTGAATATCAATGCACTAATCATTATCTGGTTTTAGCATTTATGAGCCAACTGACACACTTTATTACGGAAAATAGTTTAAAAATTAATTTTATGAATTGTGCAAAATAATTTCTCTGAAACTTCGGATTAACAACAACTATGTTGGAAATCTTGAATTACTGATACTAACAAGGAACGAGAATCCTTATGAAGATCACCCAAATTATTCATACTTTTTAGAAACTGTTGTCGAATGATGTACAGACATAAAATACTGTTTTGCTGAATTAACAGCTGAGCAAGGGCTAGAAAAAAACTTTTCACAGTGCATGACTCAGGCCAGGCATATATTTTGCGATCATCCCTCCCTCGCCTACCGGTAACATGAAGCCGCGTGCCGTCGCTCTGGGAAGTCCGCTCCTGAAAACAGCGGTACTTAGGTGGAAAGAAGTTGTTAAGTCATTCAAGCTCTGAGACTGGTTCCAAAAACGTGTCTCAGCTCCAAGGTGCTCGCGGAAAGTGAAATGAAAACCGTTAGGCGCACTCGCGCATCAAGCAAAATTAAATTTCTCTGGTTGGTGTGACGTTATGTACATGGTGTTTTCTTGGGTTATTTTGTTGTTATATTGCGTTTTCTACACAAAATGCGAGTATCTACGCAAACGACAAGAACATCTTAGACTATTCCCGCTGTCTTTTTCTATTAACTTTTGTACAGATGTGTGTATTCAAAGTATAGATTTAAAATGTACATTTAGTATTTATCTGTACCTGGACAACTTTATTCAACACTATCTAAAATAATATTTTTGTGCGCGATCATTTATTGACCATCCGAATTCGATTGGCCAAAGGTAGCGTAATTTTAGTAGATCATATCTTTACATGTATCTGAATCAGATCTCTCAGTTTACGAAATGTTTTCGAAATATTACTAATTAAATAAAACTATGGTGTTAAAGAATTAGTGGTCGCATCTACCACTGCAGAAGTATTTGAGTCTCGTGGCAAAGTTCAATTTATAGAAACTACTACTTACTGTGGAACATTTTATTTTTAAATTTTATTTTACTTGTTAAGATCGGTAAATATTAATATACTAATGGTGAAGTATAACAGTTTTTCTAATAATTTATCTGTATTTCCTTGGTCTTTTTCCTAAATCTTACGCTAGGGTTCAGACTGTGGAATGTGAGAAGAATAGTGATTGAAATCACAGAAATGGAAACAATCCGCGTTGAAGTTTTGATTGAGCAATTTTACACTCTTACTAGGAAAACCCGGCAGACGTTCTGCCCTTCATCTCCCTCTTTCCTCTCCCATCTCCCTTTCTCACTGTCTCTCCCTCCTTCCCTCACCCTGTCCCTATCTGTCTGTCTCTGCCGCTCTCTGTCCCTTTCATTCACATTTATTTGTAGATTCTGCACGCCTCTGAGCAGGTGAGGTAATATCGGGAAGCGCCGGACCAGCAATAATGTAATAGAATGTTCCAGAAGAGCCTATTCTGTAGATTACGGTGTGACAAACGTTTCTTTGTTGCCGTAGGCCTCAAAATTTTAGTTTTTAAGGCTCTAGCACGCGTAGTTTTGGAGTTATTTAACGATATAGTTTCAAAATGCCACCGAGTGTGTTGCGGGTTGCATTCGACGTGAATATTTAGTTTTGTTCTACAGCGCCATGTAGTGGAGTCACAACAGAATTAACAGCACACAAACCTTCTGGGTGATAAAAAAACTCGTAGAAGTGCCAACTTTCATGGAGATCGGCCGAACGGTGTCGGAATTTAGGTCTTATATATACCAACATCAAGTTTTATGTATATATATTTCCTCTTTTTACACTTTATGAAAGAAACAAATATTAATTTTATGCCTTGGTAGGTTTATGTGAGAAGGTGCTTCTCTTCTAATAAATATTGTATTTGTTGAATTACGTAAAGTAAGATTATTTTGTTTAATCAGGCGGTAGATAAAAGAAAGGTTTTGCTTCCAGTTAAGAATTCGTTCCTGAATCGCATCATTTTGTAATAACTGCAAATTTCATTAAATTCACATAAACACATTTGTTTATTTGTAATAATAATAAATAATAATAATAATAATTTATTCAACACTCCACCCTGGAATGTGAAACCATCTCGAATGACAGAATGAAAGAGAGAATTCGTAGGGAGTATTATAGGAGAGTGAGACTGGTCCTGCAGTCCGCTCTGAATTCCAGGAATAAAATATATGCAATAGGTAGTTTGGCGGTACCTATAGCCGAATACAGTTTTGGACTAGTGGACTGGACTGAGCAAGAAATTCGCACCATGGATCGAAAAACCAGAAAACTGCTAACAATGCACCATGTTGCCCACCCTCGAGCTGATATACATAGACTTTATGTGTCACGTAAGGAAGGAGGAAGAGGCCTCAGACAAATAGAGGCCTCCTGGCACAACGCAATAGTCGGGTTGGGGAAGTATGTAGTCAGCCATCAAGATGACCCTCTAATGAGGCAGGTCATGAAATCTGACCGAAGAATGGGAAACAGAGGCATTGTTAGTGTAGCAAGAAGCATTGCGAAGAAAACTAGGCAAGACACGTCGAATAACACAGACACTGAACTTCTGATGCTGCTAAACATGGAAGTGTGAGACACAAAAAATGTTAAAGAAATCGTGGAGAGACAAACCACTCCACGGACAATACCTAAAAAGAATGGACAAGGTGCAGATCAATGAAGATCAATCATTAATGTGGCTTAAAAGGGGAAGAATGAAGCCAGAATCGGAAGCACTTGTAATAGCTGCCCAAGATCAGGCCTTGAGAACACGACATTATGATAAAGCGGTTCTCAAAATTTCCCAAGATGATAAATGCCGCATTTGCCTGGAGCAAGTAGAAACCTAGCAAAGACCGAATACCTTAAAAGACATGACAGGGTGTGTAGCTACCTCCACTGGCAGATCTGTACCGCCCTCGAAGTTGCAAACACATGCCCCAAGTGGTACGAACACTCACCGAAACCGGTGACGTCTATTGGATTGTGTACGATATTGTACGACCAACAAATTCAAACTGATCGCACGATAGCGGCAAACAAACCGGATATAGTTATCCGGGATTTGGCGAAAAAATCGTGTTTACTAATCGATGTTGCTGTACCTTGCGATCAAAACCTCGTTACCAAGGAGGCAGAGAAACGTCTTAAATACAAGAGTTTGGAAATCGAGATCAGCCGAATGTGGGGCCTAAAAGCACAGGTCGTCCCGATAGTTATCGGAGCTCTGGGATTTGTTCCGCAAAATTTGAGTAAGAACTTGTCTATACTCCCAGGTAATTCAAAAGACTGGGAAGTGCAAGAAATTGCTTTGTTTGGAACAGCCCACATTTTGCGTAAAGTATTGTAGAGGCACTGATAGTCACCGAATCTGCTCCTTAGGTAGCTGGTTGCAACCTGGAGTAGATTTTATATTCAGCCGACTCATAAGATCTTTAGTCGTGATGTAATGGAATAATAATAATAATAATAATAATAATAATAATAATAATAATAATAATAATACATCCTCCTAAGTTCACATAAAGCCTGCATAACAAAAGTGCATCGACGACATCGAGATTCACCGCCGCATTTGGAGTGTCCCTGCTGGGTGTGGACCGCTCTCTAATTGGGTTAGCGCTGATGCGTGTCGGCCCCCGTGAATGCGCCGGTGACACGCAGGCTGGCGGCGCTTGTTCTGCGATACGCAGAGCGCCTGGCCGACGCCTTTTGTGCGCTGACCTCCATCGCCACCCTCGCCTCTCGTTCCTCTGTCCTGTCCGTTCCGTTCGTTCCTGTCCTGTCCGTTCCGTTCGTTCCTGTCCTGTCCGTTCCGTTCGTTCCTGTCCTATCCTATCCTATCCTATCCTGTCCTGTCCGTTCCGTTCGTTCCTGTCCTGTCCTGTCTTGTCCTGTTCTATTCGTTCCGTTCGTTCCTCTGTCCTGTCCGTTCCGCTCGTTCCTCTATCCTGTGCGCTCCGTTCGTTCCTCTGTCCTGTCCTGTCCGTGCCGTTTGTTCCTCTATCCTGTCCGTCCTTGCTTTCCTCCCACGCGGTACTGCTTTCGGATAAGGTTCTCTGCTGTCTTTCTTGCTTTTTTCATCAGTTTTCACTCGATTTTGAGGCTTTTCAGACTATTTAAAACTTACCTTTCGCTTTCAGTTCTCTTAGACATTTTTCATGAATTAGACATTTTGAAATGTTCAACATTTTTGATGGATGTTAACAAGAAGAAAAATTGGTCATAATAAACGGTAATCAGCGACTCAATCTGCTGTGTAAATACTATCAGGTTTTCGCACTAATGTTCTTTAAATACCTCCTGAATATCTTGTTTATAACAGCACACCTGTTCCTGAAGTAGTCGCTATGAGTAAGCTTTTATCGCTAAGCCGCAAAACGATACACAATCGTTGGTCCTTGAACATCTTGAATGCTTCCATGCGGACGTTTCCAGATTTTACCTATTCAAATTATTCCTGCGAAGGGTAAGCCTGTCTTGGCAATTTGTTTAGCATGCAATACTATTTTAAGATTGTTTTAGGGGGAAGGGAAAATTCGAGTTGTGATTTTTAGGATTCCATTATCAGAAAAATGTTCAAATAAAAAATGTTTGCATTTTCTCACCTCCTTAACTTCCTAGAATATTTTCGGGTTTTGTCTTGTAAATATAGTAAATTATTTGTTTGGTAAATTTGTGAGGAGGAAATGATATTATACGCCAAAAATATCAATACGAAGCAAGAAATTCATTTTATGACAGAGGCGCTTCCAAGAGGAGGGGATATTATGACCAACCGCCCTGGAATCAATCATACTTATTCAAAAATATAGTTTTTAATGATGTTCTTTACTAACGAAGGTCATTCAATATGTAAATTGTAATGGTTATAAATATTAGAAATAAGTCATCAAATAAAAATACATTTTTAGTTCAACATAATGACAAATTAATTTAAAGAAAACATCATGTTGGCTGGTCACTGTATATGTAGCTCCCACCCCTCAAGAAAAATCCTGAGCTTCACAATTTTGTGAAAATTTTTACGATAGGTTCACGTTTCGAGTAGTGACTTGAAGTGTGGTGAACTGATAAGTTTTCCGAGAGCAGAAATTTCGTTTTCATTTTTTTATTTAAAAGGATCGTGGCTTTAGTCCAGAGAGGGAAAGTTTTTTTTAAAATCAATATATCTAAGTGCTATAATATTAGCAATAATTTCGAAATCCGTTCATAAAAAGATAGGAAAACATTTTGGAATAGTTTCAAAATCGAAACAAATGTTTTTTATTCTAAATAAAAAATATATTTATCGAAACCAGAGACGCAACATTATTTCGAGTGATTAGAAAGAAATAATTTCTACAGAAGAAGAAAAAACGTCCCTGGAAAAGAAATAATTGAAGAAGCAATCACTCACGTAGCAGAAACAAAATAGTGTGTACATCCGGTAAGACGCTCTCGGTTCTTGAGCAATATCTCTGGTAACAGCCCAGTGTTAACAATTACCCCGTAACATCATATACAATGTTTTGGAACATTACACTTTGATCGATAAAGCATATCAAATCCTTAGAGCTGACCCTATAAGGGTTTGGACAACTACTACCTTGACTGGAGAAAAAGGATTTTGTAAACTAATAGAAAACATAAATCATATTTTCCTTGAAAATAATTCGATCTTTATTATTTCCAGTTCCTTTCAAACGTTTGGAACGTTCCATTTTTTTCTTGCATGTAATGTCTCTATTTTTTTATTACCTATAGTCACTAGAACATAGAGTAATGTACTATAATCCAATACTTTTAAATTTCTTTTCATTGGCTTCACTAATCGATAGTGCATTGGCTTCACGCTCGATCGTGCAGTGCAGTGCAGTGCAGTTTTTGCCTATAGATAGAAAAAAGGAGAAAGCGGAAAGTCTAACTAGTTATTATGAAATATTGAAGGAAAGAAAACGAAGAGAAGATAAAACGAATGAAACACGAAAAAAGAACTGGAATACGGGAAAGAACGAAATAAAAATAAAGAAAAAGGAATAATTAAATTTTAAATAAATGATCCATCGGTTTTTGAAGTTCCCAAAATATAGATGGCGCGAAAGTAGTCGGAGGCTCAAGTGGGGAGCGAAGTAGGTGAAGACATCAGCAGGACTGACGGCACCTACGCGTGATTTGAGTGCTCTAAGGAGAGATGAAGAGAAATTCCGGAACGGCGAGGAAGCCTGTAAAAAGCCGAATGTGACGAGATGTTGGGCGAGCGAATAGAGCTTCCGAACTGGCGTCGTTGGGTGTTGGCGCGCTGCTTCACCCAGCACTCCCATCCCATCCAATCCTTTCTCTCGCCTTCTCTCCCTCCTCCCTCCCGGTCCTCCATCAGCGGCGTCTGGGCCGCGACACCGCGACACACCTGTCGGAGGACGTCACGCCACCACCGCCTCGTGGCGCGACGGCAATCACTCAGTCCTATCGATCTGCACTGCCCGTCGCCCTCACCTCGTCTCGCTCCGCCCCGCCCACCCACGCCTTGCCCCCACCCCGGCGCCCGGACATTGTTGGCAGAGGTCGATGGGCCTTCGCCGGCCCTCGCGCGCCCCTCCGCCCACCGGCTTCGGAGGTAATGGGTCGCCTGGGCCTCGCGCCCGCCGCCCGTTAACCTCAGACACCTCGGGCCCGCTGGCACCGAAGCAGCCCCACATGCACCACACAAACTTTTCCGAAACTTATTTTGGTCACAGGCCCCTTCTGAAGAAAGGATAAAAACCACTGACCCCCTTACACTCAAACAGAATTACTTACTAAACTGGTAAAGTCACTTAATACTCTATATCAAAATGTTCTACATATGACATGAATTATTAAGTTTCCTTCACTTAATTAATAAATCAGTTGGGAAAGATAAATGTTAGAACAAATAGCATTCTCGTTCGCAACGCTTAATATCGAAATATGCATTGCCGAAAATTAAATCGCAAAATGAGCAGTTTTTTACTGACATAAAAATAAAAATAAATAATTCTAGAAAAAAACTTTTTAAAAATAAAAATGAAATGAAAGAAATATACACATACCTGCATGCATCGTAATTTCGTGCAGCCAACAGTTTTCTTCCCCAAATTGCTTTTGCTTTGTTGTATTTGACAATGTGTGCACAGACGTGAAGTTTATCACTGTTTCATGCAAATCAATGACTGTTCCTACGTGAGAAACTTTTGACTGTGTAGAAAAGATAAGTTATTTATGATACAAGTGGTAAAAGTGACTTTATTTCGCGAGTAGGAAAGTTCGCAACACGAGGCCGAGTGGCGGAAACCAACGAGAAAAGTAGCATCACTTTTACCACGTGTGTCATACTTCAAGCAGCTGGTCGACCCTCATTTTTTTAATGAAACTATCCACCTCAAGGTGGTCAACATCGAACTCTTTGCAAATGGCTCCTTTAGACGAAATTGATAGCAATATTTCTCAATAATAGCCAAGTTATGCAAGAATCCAACTTCCAAAGATTTTAAGCGCCATATTACTTTCAATTTATTTAGATAATATGGTTTGATACTTAATTTAGTGATATGGTCAATACTTTCAACTATTTTGTACAGTTAGTAAAATCCTATTCTTAAAATATTTGGTAAATGAGATTGCTACTTGTATAAGAATCCCTGAACATTTTTAATTAATTTTCTAAAAATTAAACAATAAAACAAAAAACAGTATCAGTTTGGCGCTTACCACTCAGAGGAGTACTAGTCTTAAATTATATCATATATTAGAGTAATTGAATCATTCCGCATACCCACAGAAATTTTACGTTGGCAAATATTGTCAGATTTCATTCAACACTGAATGACATAAAAAAAGAGCAGAGCGCGTAACGTGTTAGTAGTAGTGAGAACACGTATTCCGTTACGTAATTCATTCATGTTTCTATGACTGGAGAGATTCGTTCAAGGAGGAAATAAATCACAAGCTGACGGATATTTTCATACATAGAACGTTCATCTAAAATTAACTTACGCATGTCATCAAGAAACAGACTTTCCTTATAACTCTGTACCATTTGACGTATTCAAATGGTACAGAGGTATAAGGAATGATTGAAATGATTTCACAAATACACTGTAGCTACGTTATTTGACACATTACCGTCAAACTCAAGTCATCTTGAAAAACTCAAAATGTTTTGTTCTGTTGCAATCGGGTTTCAGATGTCTGCCACGAGGGCGCAGCAAAGAGCAATTAGTCAAGATGGCGACAGGCGGCGAGAACGCGTGTTTTTCTTAAATTTCATTCACATACGTCTGGCGAAACAGTGCAACGACACTTTACACTTCGATTAAAACAGTCCTTCCAAGATTTTGAGCTCCAAAGAGACGGGGACACTATCGCCCACCCGGGAACTTCCAATTCCAAAAATTTAATTTGTAACAAAGCTCGCAATTGGATGACTATGTGCCTAGGTTTTTAGTAAACTGAAGTAAGAAGACGACATAGTAACGTATTCAGATTAAATATTGGACGAATTATTTCAAACAACTTTGCGGAAACTTTCATTTGCTTGTTAACAACTTAGACTACTGGTAATGAACCAACGACCTAACAAGGTGTGTTGCCATAATCTGAAATACTTCATTCAACAGATCCTTCCATCATACGCATTTAGTTTCTCACTCTTGTAGGTCATTGAACAGTGTTGTCAAGGTCAATGCCACGAGCGGGAGTCCGTAGCAAAGAGTGCCACGACGAAATCGCCCCTCCACGTAGTTCATTACCCCGCCACGAGAGACAACGCCATCCCTATAGTAAAACGGCGGGTTTACTAATAGTTTCCTTTCCCGACGCTAGTCGCACAGAGAAGCTCGTGGCATACTACGGTGCCACGACGCGTGCCACTGCCACCAGTAGAAGACCTTGAAACCATTGTCATAGAACATAGTTAAAAACACGAGAGTAGTGAAAGTACTTTGAATACAGTATGGTGGGAACTCATTAGCTTAATTCTTAATATACTTATTTACAAATGTATTCTCTAAACTTTTAACGTGAACGTCGTTAAAACCTGTCCGGGTGGAGATCGTTTGGTAAAACCGAATATAACGAAAACATGCTATATCTCGCTTTTATCTTTGCAACAAAGTGTACCTTCGCGCCTTGACCAGCTATTATTCGATTGCGCGTGCGAAGACGGTGACGTTTTGACTCAATCTATTAAGCAATAGGCGCTGAATTCAGCTTTGCGCACGGCTTTCACGAAGTCATAGTTCGGCGGTACATTTGTCCATCCGACCAGATGTTTCATCCTTCGAGAGAAGTCACCGTATCTTACTCCAGATCAAACTGAAACCGCTGCTTATCAACATAGGCGTGAGCAATTTGGAACAAGAGGGGAACGAAACTATATTTGTGGGCTCACTTTTCCATTAAACTTGTTTTTTTGTGTACGAGTCCATACTTAATTAAAATAAAAAAATAAATAAAACGCACTACAAGGAGAATGGAATTATACCTTGAATTACACAAGTAATAAATACATTTGATTTTATGCCGAACCATCTTCATGGTTACCAACTTCTTGGCTTGGAGAGCCTGTTCCTTCAAATGGATGAAATTTCCCCAAATTGTCAGTTTAAAAAAGGGGGATATTAAGAATTGAAATTATTTAAGGGGAAAAATTATTACATAAAGGAAGGGGCCAATTTCAGAATTTTAAGGGGGGTCACGGTTCCCCTGTCCCTGAGGGCATACCGATGCTTATCAGGAGTTACGAAATACAATACTGAAAAAGTTTTTTTTTTCTTAAAAGTAAGAGACTTGTTACAAAAACTTCATCGTTCTGTTACCGTGTTTCCATATTCGATATTACGGAACAGATGTGGCGTGAAGAGACAACTCAAATTTGTTATTTATCTCTTACTATGTATTTACTTAGTAAAGAGAAAGTATTTTCAAAATTTTCTCAAAATTAGGCTCCAATTTTTTTTAGTAAACTTTGTCCTCGAATAGCGTAAACACTTGAAAGAATTGCGCAAATCTTATTTTCGTCGAAATCCCGGATTTTTCGAAAGATACAAAAGTTCTGAATTTTTTCGGTGTCTTCATACATTTTACAATATTGAAGATAGATTTTTCCTTAAGAAAATCTGTACAAAGGAGGTCTTTATATAAGGTCATGTAAAATATTAGCAGTTTTCGGGTAATTTTGCCTTCTTAAGTTATTTAAAGTTATTCTCTTAAAAACTGCTCCATTTTTCTCTTCTTTTTTTCGCGAAAAGACAGGGCGTAGCGCAGGGTCTATTTTTGGTTAATCTGTATTTTCGAAAATTAAAAATAATTAATATTGCAAGAGTACAATATTGATGATGGATTTTGTCCTTAATGAAATCTGGTCTAATAACTAAGATCTTTAAAGAAAGTTAAGGATTTTGTTTTGAAAACAGTTTTCGTGTAATTTGAAGTAAAAGCAATTTATAATTTCTTTCAAAACCTGCTCCATATTTTTTCATTATATTTTTTCCCAAGAGAGCAAAACCTGCTTTAAAATGGCATAGATCTAATTTTTGTTGAACTCTGAATTTTTTCGGAAGTTACAAATAATGCAAAAAATGCTGTTGTGACATTTATTTAGTTAATCGGAAAATAAATATTTAGAAAATGGTCTATATTTATTATTGGAAATTTAATATTGTTGGCAAACCTGCTTAGAGGTAATTCTTCGGTGGTGAGAGAGAAATTTCTCTGATTAGATTCAAACCGCTTTGCAACGTGACTTTCTCAGAAGTTACTTTCGTTGTGTCCCGGCGTTGCATAAAAGTCTAAAGTATCTGGTTAGGATTTACGCACAATTTACCAATTTCTCCATCAATGAAATGTCAAAATCTGGGTCCTTGTAATACGTTTTTTATTTAACAGAATCAAATACAAGGATTAATATAATACACACAATACAAGCGTGACATATAATAATGTGGATTTTTTTATTACTTCGGGATGAGTATGTTGAATATGTTCTATCATGTACTGCAATTAGATCATAAATAGGATAAACAATCTGAAAACTCACTTAAAAATGATAGTTTATAGAGTAGAACATAACTTCCAATATTATTCTAGGAACCTTGAGCCCATTCAGCATTGACATAAATCTCAGCAACAACTGCAGTAGGCGTGTTCTGCGGGCAAAGAACGCAGAAGATCTGCGAACTAGTAGGTTGTGTCTCCATTCCTAGCCAAGTGCCCCACTGACGAAGTTAATAAAGTTCACGGGATAAATCACGTGATAATGAAGGAATGAAGCGAGCGAGCAAACACAACAGATTCCGTTTCCATTTGTGTCACTCACTTGGACATTGTATTGTCTGTGGCCGTCGCATCGTAATGAATAGTTGCGAAAATGTCGTTTTATTTTTCTTGCTCTTAGAACGGAGGTATTGACGGGTCAAGAATCCCTTGACTTCGTATTTAAGCCAATCTACGAGAGAAAGATGGAGTTTGTTTTGTTTTATTAGCCATGTTATTTAAACTTTGTGGCAGCGTTTAGATAAAATTTAAAATTTTGTTGAAATGGAAAAAAATATTATATCACAACTTCTATAACAACAATGTATGAGATGTATTGTGTGTACAACAATGTATTATTAACAGTGTGTTTACAACATATATTAGATTTCGAGTGAAATATATTTTGCGGATCATGCTAGAAACAAGTTTGTTTGAAAGAAAATCGATCCTGCTAGGTTGATGGAAGACGAAAAATATCGATTTTTGGTTTGTTTTTTTTCATCCTTGGAATGACTCCATTAATCGTGTTATGACTTATTTATCTGAGGAAGTTTTTTATTCCAAACATTTCATCAAAATTAATTTAGTTTGATTTTGATGTACACGCAATCATGTCAACGTCGGCGGTTGTTAAGACAAATCGAGGAAACAAAAAGAGCTTGGCAACACCCAAGACGTAGATCCCTAGCCTTGACCGCAGTCCCCGCCAGACAACTTAACATTTGACCGACCATTCCTCGTTCAATTGTAACCGTCCGTCATCAATATTTCCTCTAAAGGTCATCAATGAATTTAATTCTATTTTGAGTCTCTAGGATGAATAGATAATTACTTGTTTATTTCAAAATGAAAATAATAATCTTTCAAAATCATTGTCTTTCGTAAGTTCCTCTCTTGCCTTGTTTGCTTTTTTGTTCACTCTTATATCCTTGCACCGACCTAAGGAATTTAGTTTCACTTATTTTTAATCTTTTACCTACTTGTGATAGTACCCAACTCTCACTTTCTTAAAGAAGAATAGGAACTGATACTGCTTTACAAACTTTCAGGACGGTTTATTGAGCAGTTTTTCTTTTGAGAAGACTATTAACGCAATTATCTCGTTCTATTTTCTTTCCCTATCACTAAAAAGTCCGAAAAATTATTAATACTTCTCTCTTGTTTGTTTTCAATATTTATTTTATTACTGAAATGTTAGGCGGATTCATTGGTTTTAATCATCGTTCCAGCGTTATGGGAACATTTATGGTGTATTTTAAGCATTTTGAAATTTTGACACTTTTGGCTGCTGAATGGTCAAACAATTTCATGTTGACTTCATATTCCTTCCGTGCTTCCGATACCTAAGATTATTCTGAGTAAACGACTCCCTTCCATGCTTAGCAAACATTCGTCTTTTCTCTGTCCTATATTTTTTACATTCTCGCGTTTCTTCATAAGAAGAGAAAGTATTGCAATTTACCTCCGGAAAACGCGGTTTTTCTGACCAAGATCGTAAGGGCTGTAGCTCTATTGAAAAAGAAATCTGGTCATGGAACCCCAAAAAAATGGAATTAATTCAAAATGTAGCTTACTTTTTCAGGGTTATAATGCTGTTTTATTGTTACATAAGGAGTTGAAGAGTGAATTACCCAAGAATAATTAACAAGTACTAATTATGAAACCATAAAACCATTTACAAGAACTTTCATTCTATTTTAATATACTTATCTTAATCTATCTTAATATAATCTTCATTCTATTTTCTTTCTTAAGATGACCAGACGTCTCGTACTAGCCGGAATAGTTCTTTTTTTTAGTCCCTATCCATATTTGCATTGAAAGCAAAGGAAAAAATGTCCTGTTTTTTGTGACAATGACTAATCGGCCTAAAGTGCCGTCAATAATTTAAAATATATGCAAACCCAACGGAACACTTATGATTGGTTTATAAAAAAGTAAGCGCAAGTAGATCATAAGCTGACGTACCACATAACAAGATGTTTCACAGATTATCGAGATGATGAAGGGAGAGATTCAGTGGTGGTTCTAGGAAGGGAAAATGAGCTACCGCGTCATTTGAGCTTGTATATGCTTTATTGCTATCGATATCGTTACTGAGAAGTTCAATAATCCAACCCTTTGCTTCTGAAAGTTTGTGTGACTTAGTAAGCAATAATAATTGAGAAATATGTGCCAACTTCATAATGAATAAGAGTGCAAATGAAAAAAATTAGTAAATTTTTAATGTTCCACTCTAATGTTCCTTTTTGATCTTGTTTTTTTTCCATTTTCTGGTTCTTTTTAGACAAACATTGTCCTTATCAAATACGAAGGCTGGTAATCGGTCTGTTTCGTATGAATACAAACCAACCCAACAATATTGAAAACTACAATCACGGTTGAATGAAATTCATTAGAGTTCTGACACTCGTAGAAGACCCTTGTGGTCAGAACTTGTGAAAAATTGCAATGCACTACTAATTTTAAATGACTTTTGGTAGTCGTGAACTGAATACTACTACATAATATAAGTTACATCTTTTTATTTGTTTATTGTTGTTTACAAAATTCAAACTTAAGTATTTATTAAATTTGTTCAAAGAAGTATTTAAGTATTGATAGTGTGTAAGGTCCTTTTTCCCATTGAGATAGACTAAAAGTCCCGCTTTTAGGTTTTAAAAGTACGGTCTGGTCACCTTATATCTCGACTACATAAATCTATGATTGAGTGGAAGTACGTAGAGACAATAAATAAGCATAACATAAAATAGATGTTCTGAAAATGTGTCTTTAATAGAATATGCTGGTGAGAGGTCTGGCGATAAGAAACGTTTGTCTTAGAGATAATTGATCTAAATAATAGATAATTTGACGATTACGAGTGTGTGTCAACTACTCACGAATAAGAGCGAAGTGTATCCTGTTACTCATAATTTACACTATTTTACTTTTTAAAATTATGATTCATGAGGTCTGACACACACGATCTGAATAACTAAAATGTGAGGTGATTAATCTTTCGATGTGCATTTAATCCGGTCAGGATTCCCGAACCAAGGTATTGATTTTGATTTTATATATATATAATATCTTCATATATGGTGTCTGTTTTTGTACGTTTTATGCCAAACTAAAGGCAATAAATATATATGTAAATGCAATCTCAACTCTATTCCTGCTGTTTTACATATTCCTAAAGTTGTCCCAGCGAGAAATATATAGTTTGTTCATGAGCCAGTCATATCCAGTATATGTTCTCCTTACAAAGTCCTAGCTGCTTACTGAAGACTTCAATATTGAAATGTGGAAGTCATCTAGAAATCTCAGTAGTGTTAGGTGCCACTGTGATCAATGATGTAGTGTTATTCTTACATAAACATAAGTTTAAATAAACTGTAACAATCTTGATAATAGAGTTTTTGAAAGACGGGAAATACAATGTCGTAGTTCGTAAACATAATCGTCAATAGGAAAAACCGTATCTTAAAATATGAGTTTTTGCAAGTCGTACAATCAAAAACATACGTTAAAATTAGGAATAAATTGGAACTTGATGGAAATTGGAACTGAAAACCTCTAACTGGACTTAAAACATTTTTTCTACTACCATTGTATAATGCTGTAATTTGATGGCTGCAACCAGTTGCACAAGTTACTCATTTTGATACAGATTTCATTACGATACAGGTTCTTGACCAATCACAAAGAAGTTTACAAACCAAGTATCGACAATTAATCATTAAGAATCGTTCTAGTAAATATTTCGTTCGATTGTGTACATTAAAATTACAGGTGATATTAACGCTTTTTAGTTTTAATTTCTTTTATTAGTATTTTTTCGTGGAATATTATTTAAAATAAATTTGATCATAATTTAATTTTGATCCTATTTGACTACCAGTCCGCAGCTCCCTTGTTGGCGGACTGGTAGCCACAGCCACCTGCGGCAGCATGCCAGAAATCATAGCTCCATGATGCGATGGTAGGGTTATAGAGAATTGTCCGCTATGTGGCCTTGGCTGAATCCTGCGTGTCAACTGTCCTGCCTGCCACAATATTATTCAATGTAAAAGTTTGACTTACAAATGTCGGAGAAAAACTACCATACGAAACTCGATGTAATGGGTATTAATACTCATGTGAAGTTTACGATGTTCGCTCGTTCCTCGCTCGCATCGTAATATCACACTGGTGTATTAATACCCATCATTACATCATCGTTTCATAATGTACTTTTATGTAACATCTGTATATCTTCCTAGTCAATTTTTGCTTTTATTAGGATTACAAGGTAGTAAGGCATATAATACAGTAAACCCTCATTAACACGAATTCCAAGAGACCGAAATAATTGGAGTTCGTGTTGTAAAAATTCGTGTTATCAGAGTATTACAAATGTCCGTATTATCATAATCCTTTGCCGGGACCAAAGTTTTGTTCGTGTTACAGCGAAATTCGTGTTAAGCGAGTTCGTACTAAGGAGGGTTTACTGTACATGGAATCTGATTTTATCATATGGCTATGTAATTTACATGTCTTTATCTTCAAAGAAAACTATAGCTTTCTCTATAATCTTAGAACGTAACTCCGCAACTTTACTATTACATATGTATATTGTTTATATTAGGAATGGCAAGTGTACGGCAATTATAACGCCCTATCGATGAATAATTAATTTTTCGTGACAATCAATGTAGCCTCAATGTACAGGGGGTGGTTATAATTTCTTTCCATACAGAACATGTTATAACAAGGAAACGAATTATAGTACGTGTACCAGAGTTGCTAGTAATACTATCCAGAGTATAGGGTGCATGATTTCTATGCGTCACAGTCCCACCGGCCAGTTTCAAATATGGTCATCAGATGCCATGATCAGCCATAGTGTTGATATGCCTGGTATGACATATTGGTATGACATCGGGTATGTTATGTTGGCCAGTCACATTGCACGTCTTTGGTCCTTGAGCGCCAGCCTCATTCAAAAACGAATGGACCAATGATGAACGTCGCCCTGAAGCCACTTATGGCGATATGGAGTTCATCAGGTACAGTAACTTCATGCTCATTCCCTGGCGGTGAAGATCCTCACACTCGGCAATTCTGTGTTCAATCTCACCTGTCAGAGAAAAATGTGCCTCATCTGTCCATAGGATGGTCCAAGACCAAGGCCTCGTCAACTTCAATCCTTGCGAGAAAGTGGAGAGCGAAGTCAACACATTGTTGTGCGTACGGTGGTGTAAGCGCCTGTACGATATGGATGCCATTTGAGAATGGTTCGAAGCACCTTCCGTACAAGTGGCTCACAGAATGTTCAGCTGTCGGAACACAGCACGCCCACTGCTTGACGTTAGAGAATTGCGCTCGTCGTTTTCGGCCAGATCAACAGCGATTTCATCAATCACCTGTGGTTCCACCGCTCGCAGGCCTCTTCCCGGAAGCGACACCCAGTTCCCCAGTTGATTCGAACTTCGTGTTCCGCAACGCAGGTGGAGAAAGAGGACCCTTCCGTAATCCTTTCAGCCCGCGATATTCTCGAAGTGAAGCTGCAGCATTACTGTTGTTTCGATAAGAGTTTCACCAATAATGCCCTGCTCAGTTTGTCCAAACCCTTGTTGACTCAAGTGCACGGCGACTGGTCCGGTGTGTGCGTCTATTCAACACTATGCCTGATCATGGCACCTGGTGGCCATATTTGGAACTATTGGCCGATAGCGCTGTGACGCATAGAAAGCATGCACCCCATTCTCTGAACAGTAATTACTAGCAAGTTTGGTACTCGTACTATAATTAGTTTCCGTGTTATAACGTGTTCTGTACGGAAAGTTTAATTAGATATATTTATTACAGTTCACTTTGAGCTAATGCTCGGTGGCAAACGTGATAACAATTATAATTATAACAATAACAAACATTTACAATTAGAATTATCATTAGAATTAGAGGACGATATCCTAGTTCTAATTAATTTCTAGTTTATCTAACACTTCACTACACTACACTGCACTTCCCTCTCCTACCACTCCCTTCCGTACCACTACACTACACTTCACTTCACTGTATAACCGGACATGAGAATAATAATAATAAGAAGAAGAAGAAGAAGAATATAAAAACAATATAAGCAATAATAATAACTTAAAAATTGCACCAAAGCTTATAATGTTAACAAAGATGATATTTATAGCTGTAATAATAATACTAACAGTAATAATAATAAAGATAACTGTGTCAGTATTGTTAGTGATAATCTAAATGTAATTAAGTAAATTTTTAAATTTGACTGCATTAGAAGGAAGAGCCTCTAGTGATTTTGCAGGTAATTTGTTCCAATCTACTATAGTGCCATTCACAAAGGATAACTTGCCTATATCAGTTCTTTGCTTTCTACATCGTATTTTCTAAGGATGGTCTCCTCTGCTTTTATAATCTGGTTTCTGTAATCTTTTACCGATATATGCCTATGCTGTCTCTCCTGTGTATGTCTTGTACATTACGCATAAACTTGCCCGTTCACTTCTCTTAGATAAGGACTCCCATTTTTTCCTCGTTCATCAACAATGCGCCCATGATTTACAAACTTACCCACCCGTTTTTGAATTTTATTTAACGCCTCAATTTTCCTTTCCTGTACGAGTCCCAGCATGTCGGTCCGTATTCTAAAATAGGACGAACATGTGTAGCGTATGCTAGGGATCTGGCATTTGGACTACTGTTTTTTAGAATACACATTACAAAGTGCAGCGCTCTCCAGCGTTTTTTGACCGTATTGTTATTATGATCCGACCAACACAAATCGCTTGGCTGGGCCCAAATATTAAGTTTTTTTTACACGTGGTATAACGTTAGTTCCTAATTCATAATTGGAGTGTACATTCGAGTGAGACTTGGTAAAATAAATTAATTTACTGATTATCCGGATTTAATTCCATCTTATTTCTGCATGCCATGTTCCATAAACAGTTTAGATCGTAAAACATTTTCATCCGCAGAAGAGCCAATACTCCTATATATTATGCAATCATGGTTGAAAAGTCTAACTTTCAATTTTATTTGTTGTTGCAATGTCATTAATAACGCTAAAAATATCAATGGTCCTAGCACATTATAATTATAAGCTCTCTCTGTATACATAACCTCCAAATCCTAAACAATTAAGTCTGTTTATTCTTGACATATTTGAATTAACTTGAGTAAAAATTAATCATTAAGTTTCTGCCATTATATTGATACTATGGATATTGTATTTTTCTTTGCCTCATTGCCCATAGTGTGTTAGTGTTGAATTCGCGTTTACGGCAGTGAGAAGGCGGTGCTAAGCTTCTGGTTACTCGGGCTGGCCCGGTAACTCACCGGTTAGGCCTGTGAAGAAGCATTGAGAACATGGTCCCTCACCGACATGCAGAAGTTCGACGAGGCCCTTGACATTTACTGACACGTTGCTCTAGATTCCGGCAGTACTCATGTCGACAGCTTCAAGGTGGAGGCAGTGAGGAGACGGGTTGGGGCCCGGAGCCGCTCCAGTCTTCGTCCGGGTGGCCCCAAGTTGGACTCTTGGCTTCGTCGTGACAGAGCCTGAAACTAATGGGAATTGAGTAAGGTTAACTGTGTCGCACTGCCAGTGGCGCTTAATTCGGCTCCGATGCCAGTCCGAACAGCTACAAGCTCTGAGTCTGAGCTGGCAGGGTGGCACTACCCAGGCTTAATTGGGCGCTGCGTTCCCGAGTATCCGGACGCCAGCCCGAAAGACACTCGTTCACCTACGGGGGGGATGAGGATCAAAGGCCAAAGAGTCCAGGTACTCACACTTGGGGGGGGGGGGTATAAAAATCTGTTGGTAACACAGGTATGTCCAGGTATGTCCGGAGCATTAGCCCACGCAAGGGTAACCACCACCCCGTCTCGTGAGCGTGTGCAAGCGAGGGCGAGCTGAGGGACGAGATCGGTTCGTTGAACCGGCGTCGCGGCGTCTGCGAAGTGGGCGGAAGAGCCGCCTTGAGCTGCGCCGCTGTTTATCGCCCATTGTCGTGTCCCCGCCCGCCGGCCCTACCCCCTACCCACTACCCGCTGCCCGCCTCTCGCCGCCTCCGTCACGTCAAGGGGTCGCGGCCCTCTTAATGCTGCAATCCGCCTCTCGCCCTCCCTTTCCCGCGCCTTTCGGCGTCGCGCCGCGCCTTCCCAGCTCCAGTGCATGCATTACGTCTTCTCGTCTCGTTCAGACACTCAATTCAGGCCACTGTGCTTTGCAGGAAGGCTGAATTGTCTTTTCGTCTGAGAGGAAACCTTCTGAAGTGAAGTGCCCTTGGCTATTTTGGCATATCCATGAATGCAATGTTAATATTTTAAAATATATTTTGGGTTAATAATTTTATCACATAAATATGTAAATAAATGAAATATAATATAATGTAATAATGCTATTTCTTGAATTCCAAAATTATTATTGCTCCACTGCGTGAATTGTATTTGACAATTCTGTTGGAACAGAAAAAGATAATTGGAAAGGAGTGTAGACAAACTTATAGCAGCTTCATATTTTTATTTTCTCAAAACTTATGACTCATTGAACTAATCAATATTGACATCTACACGATTCCGTTACAATTCACGAAAAAAGCTTCCATAGCTCTTCGTGAGGCTTTGTGCGTTCATACCTTGCATGGATGTTGTGAAATGACATGTTATCGACAGACTACAAATATTTGCCAGCACTATCAGAAAGTTGAGCAGAAGGGAATGAAACTCAGAAACCAGGGTATCGCACATCCTTGAAAATGTACATGCGACGCTATCTCTACATTTCATGAACCACTAGTAACGCCTGAAAGAAATGGGCAAATTTCTATTCGATGAAATACTGTTGTACGCGCTGAACTACTTCATACTCGCTAAAAACCTACTAGAGAATGAATTCTTAAACGGGTTAATTATATTCTCCTAATCATTCTTAAGTAGTTCATTCCACTGCACGCTTAATGGTGTAACACTACTAGTTATTTACTTGCTTCTTAACAGTGGCATACCAAAGTCATTCCAGTGCCTGGAGTGGGGTCAACCGCGGAATTCAGAATACATTGCAATGTAATTGAAGAGGACATTTTTATGTATTTAATTATGCGTACAAATGTGAATATATTACAATCATCTTTTGCATGTTTGTGTTAAAATGTTTTCAGTTTTGAGGCATGGCAAGGACAAATGTGTTTTGAATATTTTCTGTTATTGCCGTTCCTTTGCGCAGGAACACAGATGGTACGTTCTATTTGTTAAGAACCAGTTCAACACTTCGATTGCATTATTGTTCTGTTCATCGACAAATATTAAAATAATATTTCAATGTAATTATGGTAATGCTCTGTAAGACAACGCCGGATTTTCCAGGGAGCGTTTACGCAAGGCGACCGTTTAGATTTTTGTACATATCGAATAAGTGTTGTAGGACGAAACTAACAATAAGGGTTCAGAAACGTTCTATTATTAAAAGTTTTAAATGAAACGGTAAATCTTTACCTAAGCAAAGAAAGGAAATCTAGTGGTGGTACAGAATTGCAAAGACTTTCTAGTAAAAGTTTGTTCCCTATTCTCTTGAATCTGGAATAGTTTTCCGTTTTGTTCGTCGTCTTCCCAACTGCTATCAGTGAGTGTCAAAAGGCCTTTCAGGGACTGAAGCTGTGCCTGCCACTGCCCTGGCGACAGTCCCAGTGAAGAGTACCTTCGCGCTCCTCGAACATCGCACAGGCCTATTTGACCCCTGGACCTTTGTACATTTGCCCATGGTGTCCCGTGACCCATCTTCCGTGCCTGTACCATCGTTCACGCTGTGAGGATACAGTTCCTCAATTTCATAGACAGTTTCCGCACACACACTTGCCCAACAGACAAGTTATTATGGAATTATTAGGGTATAGTTGTAATATTGGAGGGACTCGGAACGTCCCCATCACCACAAATTAAATCATTCATAATTAAAACAAACAGTTCCATGGAACTCTTTGTTTTAATTATATCACTAAAGACTTTCACTGAAAGGGGAAAGATTAAACCATTCATGTCTTGTGCGTATTTCGAATGTACAGCATTGGTGTTTGCATACATGGGTCCACCTGTCCTTAGCCCGTCTCTCGAGAGGCCAAATCAGTTGTCCATACTCCTTGTAAACGTTTTATGGTTATGTAGCAATTTAATGAAAGGATTGTAACTAAATTCGACTTTTTAAGCATACGTGGCCTTTATTGTTCTTCTGCGGCTTTGAATCACTGAATCTCAATGGCTTAAGCACTATTCGTTTCCACAGCAATAAAGTTACTTTTCAGCATTAATCTCTATCAATATCGCACTAGGTCGTAAGCAATTTTCTGAAGTTACTAACTTTTCATCGTGTGAAAGTACATAATATTTACACAAAATATAATTAACAAAATGGCTTGTTTTCATGTAGTATTTATATTGAAGAAGTTGTGTTTTATCGAAAAAGATTTACGTATTTTTAACATTTTATCATTTTTTCGGTTCCTTAAAATTAGAATTCAAACACGATTTCAAAAGTATCAAAGTAGCGTACAGTATCTGGTTTCAAGTAAAATCATAGTTAAAACTGGTTCTATATGCGTATTTTAATTCGAAAAATTTGGAACTGTATTTGAGAAAATAACATTTAAGCAGTTTCTAAAAATGCGCAGTTTTCTGCAGGTTACTAGTCCAGTCCCGAAATATTTAAAGAAAATATTCAATATCGTTTTTTAAGAAAAGCTTGTTTTTTAAAATTCTCCACAGTTAACTTGAAAATGCCCGAAAAATATTTTTCGCAAAAGATTACATTATTTAAACATTACAGTAATTAGAACCAAATGTGTAGAACGAATTTCTTTGAGAAAAAAATCAACATCTTCGATAAAGTAGTAGTAGTAAAAAATTTGAAACTTTTCAATTTTCAAAAATGTTGAATTAGCAGTGAAAAGTAGACCTATGTCATCCTTATAAATGTATTTCACTCTATTTTAACGAGATATTAAAAGAAAAAATTGAAGCAATTTTTGAGAAAATTTGGAAAAGGTGCCAGGGGCTTCAAATTAAGGACCTTCGAAAAAAATACATTTAAAATTCGTAGGGCTTGTGTTAGCGCAGATCGATCACGGAATATTAATTTTGAAAAAATGTGTATGGTTTAGGTGCTAGTTTTGTACACGGATGGACATAAAGAAATCAAGTGACTTGTATTTGCGTTGAAATCTCGAAATAGATTTTCTGCAGCATTACATAACTCTTGTACTATGCATATTAATCCATAAGTACGTGCGTATACGAGGAAGTAAAAAACGACGTTGAGACCACCCCCTCCTTTGGTATAAGACTGTTCACGAGGTTCTAAAGGCCTAGCAGAGTGTAGAGTCGTTAGCCGATTGAATTTCTTCATGAAGTTTGTGTCTGTTATGTTGTCTACGTGCTATATATATATATATATATATATATATATATATATATATATATATATATAACCTATATAAGCTATATATATAATCTATTAACTTCCTGTTCTGTTTTATTTCTACGGAAGATTAAACATAATTCTATGGTTCCTAGGGAATGGTTCTTAAGCCATTGACAAAATCTACTCAAGAATTTTTACCCTGCAACCACAGATTCAGACATAACATAACACTATTGTGAGGGGTATTCAGTGCTAATAACTCGGACCGAATTTGATGTTTGAAAGTATGTGTCACGTTTGCTGTAAAATTCTGATTCACGAAGAAGGAAAACTCGTATTTGTTGTAATTGAAAGTATTCACCGAAACTGAAAGTCTAGAGTTGATAGGCCGAAGCAGGTTGTAGGTTGTGCTGGATGGAAACCGTCGATGGAAGTGCCAGAGCAGGGAATTGGAAAAACTCATTACTGGCCTTCCGAGACCCTATCGATTCCGGAGCTGGCGCGTCGCTCCGGTTTCGATCTTCGATGTACCGAGCGCCTGAAGTGCGCCTTGGCTGAAGGGACGACAGTGGCATTTCGGATAGAGGCACACAGAGGAATGGAAGAGACATTAACACTGGACGTGGCAATGGTGATTCGAGGGAGATTCGAGGGGATGAGACGAGGGCTAGGTCGGGGGCAAGGACGTAGAATATGGCGCCTATGATACTACTGGTTGTAGCCCTGACAGATACTTAATATTCACGACTGACACGCGAAAAGACAAGAGTTCGAGA
The DNA here is from genome assembly GCA_031308135.1 of Acheta domesticus. NCBI lineage: Eukaryota > Metazoa > Arthropoda > Insecta > Orthoptera > Gryllidae > Acheta > Acheta domesticus. Next base: position 58,000,245 of record JAHLJT010009436.1, read on the forward strand.
AATAGCAAAAGTATCGGTTATAGTTGGGTGAATGTGTGCAGCTTATAATTGACATTATGAGCAGTGTGAAGCTGAGTATAAGTGGCTATAAAAGATTATGACGGAAGCGGAAGTGATAATGAGAGTAGAAGATTCGTGTTGATGATGGATTCTGGGAAAGTCACAGAATTTGGTGATAACAAAAGACTCCGTCGGTTGAGGCATCGAAACGTGCTGAAGATAGTCATTTGTCATTATAAAGTCTGTTTATGAATAAAATAAACGATTTTCAGACCGCGCTGACCCGTTGATCCCAATGGAAGTATGTGATCAAAAGAATGTAGCAGAAAGAAAAACTATGTTTGCATTCCGACTTACTGCGGGCCAGAGAGTATAACATCTGCGGGCAAATTTGAGGGCTTATTAAAGTGAAGTGAAGCAATGAGGAACGTCTATATCAATAAAAAAATGTAGAATGCTGAGTAAGCGTCAAACGTACTAGCAAGGAAAGGCTCCCGGACAGAATTAAGCGATGTTAATGGTTACCTTGGTATTTGAACATTCTTTATTCTAAGGAAACTGTAGAGTGGTAAATGCATCTGAGTAATACATCCTCTTCTCATCATAATTTTTCATGCTCGTACTGATTTCCAATGCCCTTAACGAAATGTTGGCAATAAAGTACGATAATTGATATGGCACAGTAATAGTACATTATGAAACGATGATGTAATGATGAGTATTAATACACGAGTGTAATATTACGATGCGAGCGAGGAACGAGCAAGTATCGTAAAATTCACAATAGTGTATTAATACCAATTACATTGAGTTTCGTACAGTACTTTTTCTACAACTTTTATGAGTTAAAATTTTTTATCCAAGGCCACCTAGCGGACAGCTCCGTAAACCATCCATCGCATGCTCCCGCAGGTGGCTGTGGCTACCAGTCTGCCTGCGAGGGAGAACTGTACTAGTCAAATAGGATCAAAGTGAAATTACGATCCAATTTATTTTAAATAATATTCCACGAAAAAATACTAATATTAAAAGAAATTAAAACTGACAAACATAATATAATATCAAATGTAATTTTAATGTACACAATCGAACGAAACATTTACTAGAACGATTCTCAATGATTCAATAGGTCAAAAACCTGTATCATAACGCAAACTGTATCGTAATGCGAATCATTATGCAACTGGTTGCATCCATCAAATGACAGCATTATACAATGGGAGTAGAAAACAATAGTGATTAGATAGTTGTGGGGTACGTGAAGTACAAATCCAGTCCACGTCACTATCGCAAGGCGAAAACGCATCCCCCCTCCGGGAAATTCGAAACACTGAACAAACAAGTTTGGGACATATCGCCTGCCGCCGCAATAATCTACACTAGTTACAACGTTAAAAATTCAGCAATAATGAAAGGAAATATTTGCAGTTGTTGACGAGTTGTGTCCTTGAGAACGTGAAGTTAATTTAACGGAAGCTGCTGACTAAACTTATTACTCGTCGTGTGGATAATAAGTACCTACACATGATTTACGGAAGATTTGAACCCCTTTAAACCCCAGCGCAGTCTTATTCGATTACCGTCGTATCAGTCTACACTATTTAAAACGAAGTTCAACAGCTAGTAATGTAGGTTGTGATGTTTTTCCTGTATTTCTCCTTTGAAAATTACTAGAAATAATATGTTACTCAAACAATTAGGAAGAGATTATTTTTTGAACATCTTGATGGGTCGTGACTCGAAGAGCGTAAAAATCTGTATGAATAAGTACTGCGCCAAAACGCTTGGAACGGATTGAAAATTGGCGAGCGGGTTTCGAATCCACAATTCTGGCATAGAATTGCCCCCCCTTCCCGACAGTCGGAGAATTGACGTTCACCAAAAAAAATAGTGAAATGAAATGTTATAAACCTCCACGGATTATATCCTCATGAGCGTGATAAGAGATTCGAACCCACAATCCTAACGCACAAACTGTCACCGGAAAAGCGGTCTGCGCTCTTAGTCATCAATCGACAGCAGTCGTATAGAAAGGAAATACTTGAAGTCGTCGACAGGTTTGATCCCAAGAACGTGATAAGCTCTATTGACGAATACTCCTATGACTACGTGTGTCACGAGGGGAAGATGGTGCGGGCGGGGGAGGGGGGGGGAAACAGCCGCGGAAAGCGTGCCGCCCAGGGCCACCGGATCGCAGCTGCGGCGGCGGCGGCGGCGGCGGCGCCGCCGCCGCGTTCACGCAGGTGAGCGGGATGGGCGGGCGCGCCCTAGCGCTATCGGGGTTCCGATAAGCGGTGGGCGGTGGGGCGGGCGGGCGACGGGGCGGGGCGGGCGCTTGGCAGATGGCTTTAGGCGAGCGCGTCGGATCCGCGCGCTCAGTGCAATTAGCGGCTGCCGGGGCGCCCGCTCGCGACGCGACGCCATGCCACGCCACGCCATGTCCGCCAGCGAGCACGGCCACCACGTCGAGAGGCGCACCGCCAGGTGAGGCCCGCTGCAATCAATTGCTGCCCCAACGCCCCCCCCGTCGGCCGGCGGGGGGACCCGCCCCCTACCCCCATGCGCGATCGAATCGAATCGGTTGGTTGGTAGGCGCGCAATCACAATGATTGCACCGGCCGCCAGCGGCGTTTGTCGCCGAGACCGCGTTGGTGTGTGAATTAACGTAAACACTAGTGTAATGTGTGCGAGAGGAAACTGAAAGTTGTGTTGGGTAGGGAAAGTGGCGGAAGAATGTTGTCTCGATTTCATCCACATGAACTTGAGGGCGGCGTTGAAAATTCTTATCTTGTCTTAATGTGCAATGTTTAATATCTGAATATATGATTGTCTTATAAAACTCTTGCTTTACGGTTCTTTTTTAAAATTTATTTTCGTTTTTTTATTTTAATTTGACATTACAAGAGTTCTTACAGTTTCTCAAAGACTCGTTTCTTCATAGCAAGAGTTATATTTTCGGTTTGTAAAATAGTTCAAAATTTGTATTTTACCAATATTTGCCAGGAAAGAAAGAATTCTGAAGCTGCATTGGACCAAGGGCAGCGATAACGCGGTCATATTCTTAGGTGTACTCATGAACTTCAACGAAGTAGTGCATCCACCGTCATTAGTATCCTAATTTACTTTTATTACGGTCTTCAAAGGTAAAACTTCCAATTGTAGTATATTTGTAATTAGTGTGTTCAAGTCATATTTTGAATAATTTTTGAAGCTTCTTAAATTTAATCATTTAATTTTTTATTTGGTATAATATTAACCAAATTTTACTGGACGTTTAAAATGCGTCATGTATAAAAAACGTATGTATCAAAACTTTATTATATCAAAGTACATTTGCGCGAAATGAGAGAAAATTGTGTACGGCCACTACGTTAGTTTTGTGCCTATTACTGTCTGTAGGTACTTTGTACCAAGGAAGAAATGAGTAATATAATTAATAAAATGTAATCACTTCATGTATATCTTAAAGATGAACAACATCTGAAAGAACAATGCACTAATCCACTCTCAGATCGGTACAATTTATTTGTCAGTTTGCGTATTCTGTGGTGACATGAAACACCCCTCTAGTTTCATACTCTCCACGGGGGCGACTCCTTGCGGTAGGCAGTTCCCACCTTGATGGATATGTTCTGGCTCAGTACAGTTCAGTTGTAATACAACTTATATAATCGTAAAAATGAAGAGTGATTTAAGTATTTTTCATCTGGAAATATAAAATAAATGTTCATTATCGTCGCACGCGCCATATTCTCGTATCAAGCGCTTCCTAACCAGAGTTCGCGCCATGTTTCGTTTCCTCTCGTAGTGCAGAGCGTCTCGGTAGGCACATTCGAAGGTTGCCTCCTTCGCGCCTAATTCAAAGAAAAGGTCCCGTAATGAGCGTAGCATGCTTTGTCCATATTCGACACTTGCACTTTTCTTCAATGGGCTAAATTATGATACTGCCTGCCCGCAGGAAAACTGTGGTTTCCCAGTTACATTAGCACACTGAAAAAAAAGAGACCATAAATCACAACAAGGTTTCAATAGTTGAACTAAACCTTGATGCACCAAATGGAAACATTGCTTCGTGAGGCATATACCGAGTAAGATCAACAAATATCAATAAGTAAAATAAAAATCCCGCTTGCTGAACTATTATGCTCGTGATTGTTGAGCGGTTTATGTTGCAGTGTACGGATACCTGTATGTTTCCGCACAGATCTCCTTGTTATAAGGGCATGTGGACTTCTCCTGGACCCAGCGGCATTCAGCTTTATGTCGCTGGGACAAGTGCGTGGGAGCGGGGCACCATGGAGGGGGGTAAAAAAATCTGTCCAGTTCCCGCCTGGTTCCCGCGCTTATATGTTGCTCGTGTTTGTCCAGCAGAGAGTATTATAAGGGAAGGCCCTATTTATTAGCGTGGATTACATATCTGGTGGTAAATAATTTTTTAGTAGACTCCAGAGTCAGAATTACGTATTGATGTGAAAGACTTTATTCATTGGGCGTGAACGGAATATTCGAATTAGGTGACCATTAACTTGTATTGCTTCGTATTTCATTTTTCGAAAAAGGAGTTCTCTTTCTAGAATGCAGCAAATATGCTGCATTGAATGCAATGACAACAGTTTGTCAGAGAGTGGTGCCCTTCGAAGGTGGTGCCACAATGGAAATGGATCAACATTTTGAAGGGTATGTATATATGCCTACCCAGAAATGCATGTTTTTAGGTTACTAAGCCCTATTAATCAAAGTTACCAGTAAATTAATTGTAAAATCCCCAAAAAGCTTGTGTTGAACATGATAAACCAAATAATTTTACATCACCAGTTAAAATAATTGTATACATATGTTGGTGAATTTCTTCAAGTTTTCTACTTGGTTATAATTACAAAAACAAATTTGTTATGATAAATTATTAGTGATGATGAACAATTCTTACAAATAATATTATATTGTTGACATAGTCAATGTCATGTTGCTTAAAATAAAGGATAATTTAATGAATTTAATGCATTATTATTGGAATATTTTTTTAATATTTTATGTTTTTTTTTTTCACTTTTTCTGTATTTGTTACTTTATTATTATTATTAAAATGACTATATTAAATACATTAAACATTAATTAATATTTGTCCTTTAAGCTATATAAGAAATTCAAATGCCATTGTGTTCAAGTATTTATAGAGAACTCAGTTTCCAAACTCTTATTTTGCATTCAAGAAAACGTGCAGGTAATCTCCTCCCTCAGGCATCACATACATTTTTTACTGTTTTTTTACCAAATAAATAAACAAACATTGAATTCCCTGCAAAGGACTTGGTTAATTGTTTTAAAAAAAGTACTATTAAAGAATAAGTTATTATGATTAGTTATATGATTAGTTTTTAATACACAATTGGGCATTGCAAATGTACTGTTTACAATAAAGTTTAATGCTTTACCAATCTTATGACATATTTTTAACATGGTCTCCAAGTGTCATTAATGTCAATTAGAAATTGAATAATTGAATGTTGTGAAGTTTAACTAGGCATAACTTAAATCACACAAATTAGGGGTTCCCAGTGTTAGGCATAATCCCAAAGATATGTGGTAGGCTTGTAGATGATTCAGGATGTACTTCAAATTTTCTCTGGGTAGTGTGAATTTCTTCTTAATGCTCACTATTCCATCAAGTTATGAAACATTATTCCATAATATATTTATAGAAGAGTGGTTTCCATTGATGCTGTACCAAAACAATATATACTTCAGTGAACTCAATCAGAAGTCATTTAAAAGTGTTTTCTTATGTACTATAAATATTCAGAATTTTCATTGTTGAAATTGAGGCTAAAATGTCACGTGTTTTGTAAATATTCAAACAAACTGTCATGTAGACCTACAAAAAGTTTCTGCTCTAAACCCTTTCTATTTACTTTTTAATTATATTTTCAAATACTGTTGTGGGGAGGTACTATTGTGTTAATTTTATTCTTTACTGTTGATTGTTGCAGATACTATGAATGTCTATTGCCTACAAGATCAAGATTGTGATAATGTATTAGAAGGTGACTGCTAATTTACAACATGGACTTCTGTGATACTACTGTATCTATTATTTACATTCACAAAATATATAGTCATTAATGGTTCAATTTTTTTAGTGACAACTGCTATTAACTGTCAGGTTCTGCTACAAGGATCTGTGCTTGGACCCTTTGCTAGAGTAATATATATGTTAACGTTATTCCAAACTCCTCTGATTTTCTGTAATTTCTTATGCAGATGATACAACATTAATAAGCAGTGAGCAAATTCTTTTTTCATGTAGAAACTAATGACTGAATCTTTTAAATGATTTTAAAGTTGCTTGTCAATAAATGAATTAAAATTAAATGTTAAGAAACTGTATTTATCAAATCTGTGCTTAGATGACAAAATGATATGTGATTTTGTTCATGACATTAGTCATTCTTGTTTGTTAATGTTTAGGAGGAGGAGGCAACGGAGCTTGTAGTTTACAAAAAAAAAAACAGTGTTGGCAAATTGCAATAAGACAAAGTCCACAGACTAATTTTTCATTACATCTTGATACATATATTATACTTATCGATGATACTGCATATAAATTTTAACAAAATTATTATCTTGTAAAGTGTTAAAAAATTGTTAAAAGTTGTGAAACATCTAATATAATCATGTAAGTTTCGGGAATCTTGTCACACACATGTTTCGGGAATCTTGTCTTGGCTTTGGTGATTCTACAATGAGGATAGTGGGCGATGTGTTTAATTGGTATATGATGAAAAACTAGCTTAGGTGAACAATTAGAGTGGATGTGATGCTGGGATGAACAGTATATAATTTTTAGAAATACGATGGACTCCAAGTATCATGGATTAATCATGTGAAACTTAAACCCAAGTTCAAATTCACAACATTCTTTTGTTCTTATTAAAAAAATAAGATAAAAAGATACCTAATTATACCAAACTAGTTTCCTTTGATGCAAACAATTTATTCACCAACATACCACCCTCTGAAGAAGATGTCTGTATAAAACATACTATTATGAATTCTTAATCTTCTTTAAAATCAAAATAGATCTAATTAAAATATTGAACTTGCGCATTGAAGATAAATTTTTCAAACTCTATGACAAAATTTTAAAAAAAAAACTAGGGTCTTGCTGTGGGTTCAAACATGTCTCCATTATTTGCTGAAGTGTTTATGAACTATTTTGAAAGGGGTTTCAAGGCATAATGGAATGAGTTGTCCTGGGTCTCATATTAGAACCATGCAATATTTTTTAAAATTTTGAGATCAATCTTGGATCTATTGCAGGAAAGTTGTTTTTTTATTATTGCCTTGGAAGTGTTAGCGGAGTATTTGAAATGAAATTTCAGTATTTACTGTTATTTTCATGATTACTTATTTTACATACTGATGTAGAAAACAAAAACAAACATTATGAAAAAAGTATAAACAAGGAGTCATAATTATTTCCTGTCTTTATTTTTTATCAATAGCAATGTTTTGCTTACATTAAAGATTTTTTTTTCAAAAAATTTGTGTATGATTGCGTAAACATAGGAAAGTATCAAACTTTTTACACATATTTATTTTTTTTTGTTTCCTTATTGCATGTAAGCATACACCTATTTCTCTTTTTACTTTGGGGCTCAGGATAAATTTTACTTCAATTTTCAGGTTTTCTGTATTTAGTCAGCATTTGTTGAATTTCTTCTTGTAATAGTGAACCTTCTTTGCTGCTACTGCTGGAGTAACAAACTTTGAGCCAAATTATTTCTTTATGTACTCTCATAGACGAGGGTATTGTTAGCCATTTCCTAAATAAATTACTCATCCTAAGCATAAACCAAGCTATAAATAGTATTGAATCTGGTAACCAAATTAATATAAAAAAATAACAAGAATATTAAATTTGTAAATTGAAATATTAAAAGAAACAAACAAAAAATACTTTCGAAAATAATTTTTCATCTATATTTTTAGCTATAATTTAAACAAATCTTAGTGCTTTTATAAAAAAATATTAATTAAATTTAAATTTGTTTGACCGATATATAATTTGCTAATTCATTTCATTGCAAAAAATTACTAGCAGGGGTCCCTAAAACATGCTTAATCATTAATGTATTTATTAATCCAGACTAGCATTACTGATTACATGCATACATCAATTTATGTTGTCATTTGTTTGCAGTTTAGTTTGTGTCAATATATTCCACTTTATTGTTAATTATGTTATAGTTTACACATTTTACTCAACTAAATAAATATTTTAATGTTGTATTTGAATAATATTTTTTTCTAGGTACATGCTGTTTTGGTATATTCATTATATATGTGCCTACAATATATAACTTAATTTATTCAACAATGCAGACGTTAGTGATGCTTATATAAAGCCCCATAACAATCAGATTGCAAAATGTAAGCTTTGAGGCCTTTGGAGTATTTTTTAGTGAAATTATATTATCTTGCGATGTCTGGTTGTGTAGTTAAATGTATACATCTGTTGTTGGATCAAAAGTATATAATGAATATGTATTAATAGCAGGTACTATGCATGACCATTCCCATGGACATCCATTCCTTCATACGCCAACGATCAGTAACTTGCTACACCCATAAGGAATGTTTAAATAAGGCAACACGGACGGCTGGATCCTTCAACCAGTATTGCTCTATGCGCCGACTCGGAAGGCCGGTCCTTATCAGTATCGCCCGGATACGCCATGACTGTAGTCTGGCTCTCCTCCAACCAGCGTGCACGCTTATGCCGATAGGAAGCTTGCCTCCGATACGGATGCAACTCGTAGCTGGTTATTCTGACAAGGTTCATTCAGAGGTGTGCAAACAAGGTTTTCTTTCACGATGCAACATTTCGTTCCAACAATCTCCGTACGAAACAGTAACACTGCTCCTGGTTGGGCATATACTAACATGCGTTCCCTTGTTACAGTATAAAGGATCAGGTATACTGCAACTGTTCTTTTTTTCCGTGGCAGTGTTACCACATGGTGAATTGTCAAGACAACAACAAAAATATTATTTTTTACGAATCATTTTTTATTTTATTTAAAATATTGGATTATTGGTCTATGTTACTTGATCTCTTTTAGATAGAAATGTACATCTAAGTAATGGTTCATTTACTGTACCAGTCAATCTTATGATGCAAATTTTTTCTGTGTTAATGGGCGATTCTGAAAACGACTTAAGAAGTGGGGCGAACTAAAATTTCAACCCCCTCTCACTATAAATTTGTTCAATAACAATACTAGTTTTTAGATTTGTAAATTTCTTCTTACGAGCTCCCGCTCGGAGATACCGGGGGTATTAGAAAATGTGATGCGATAAATATGTGAAAATGGATTGGTAACTTTCAAAGATTTTGAGAATTATTGATCGCTGACGTGCCAAAAATCTTAGTAAAAATTTAGCTTGCTAAATACAGGTAGCTAATATGTCTAACAAACCGGGCACTTGTTTAATCGTATTCGCGTTAATTCGAAGGAATCGAAATCGAATGCGGAGCAGTTGTTCTCTTAAGAAACACGTGATTTTAGGCATTTATACCTTAAGCTACAAATTTCTCGTTAGTTAGAAAAATAATTCTTACATTCAGAGAGATTACGGATTACAAAAATTTAATTCAGAGAATGATTTTTCTTCTGAAAACTATCGGGAAAGTATTTTCAGATACTGTTTTATAACCATATGGCGCCTTGCGTTAATGTTGCAATCTAGCGATGGAGATAATGTTGAATAGATAGTATTCCAGCTGTCGATTCGAAGAAACAAATAAACATGTTAGATTCTCAAGATAATTGTGAAGCAGGTGTATTATCATGTTGTTAATCAT